>JAVBJF010000029.1:0-27500 GCA_033439095.1 Pseudococcus viburni | reverse complement strand
TTGTGATGAAGAAGATTGCTTGTTCTGGCCTTTTTACATTCATTCTATCCTCATGTTAGGAGATTTTAATTCATACCTGATGTTGTTTTCACTGGAGCTACTGTCGTTTCTTCGTTAAAAACATCGGTATCAACAAGTGGTGGCTCTTCTTTAATCACTCCTCGAATAGGTAATGTTGACAATCCATTCAAAAGTCCTTCTTCGATTTCATTTCGTACTGCTAAAATCCATTCGATATGATCAGCCAAATCGGTAAATGTTGCCAGCGATGTCTTCGTAGGTTGTTTCAAACTGACAATCCCACGAAGATAGAACTGATTTCCATCTCGAATCAGTAATCCGCCTCCGCTATCCCCTTGCAGGACTCCGGGGCCTGTTGGAAAAATAATTTTGGATTTGTTTTTAAACATTTTTCCTTATCATTTTACGCTGCAGAAAATCCGGTGATGAATCCAAACTGAAAAAATATTTCGATTTCGAATGACCTACCATTCTCAGAACCGGCGCAGAATTTATCAAATGTTATGAATGATTTGAAATCATCTGGTACAGTTTTCAAGCAGGTTTCTCGGCTTAAGAAAGGCAAATTGGCGGTGGTCAAGTTTTCGGTGTATCTGCCATGTTCGTTCAGTCCCCATCCTACAACCTGAGATAGTGATAAGATGATAATTTCATTTAACCGAAAATGTGCTTAAAAGAACTACTGAATACCTACTAAAATTTCAAAATCTGGTTTTGAAGGTCACTTGAGAAAAGCGACCCAGGTCCAAAATTATGGACACGTCAGTTTGAATCGTAACCAATCACAGGTCGACATTTTTGAATTTTTGAAATGCTGTTTGCAGTTTAATGGGTGATCTTCATAGTATTTTTCACGCCTTTCACAATTTGAATTTTTTGTTGAACAGTTTTTCTACTTTTTTTGATAACGTTTGACACTGGAAGTCGATTTTCTGAGAAAAGAAAAGGTTCTACGAAAAAAATGAATGGAACATAAATTTTAGAGCGTAAAATTTCCTTTCTGTAGAGTACGATTAGTTTTTTTTTTTAGAAGGCTTAGCTTTCGAGATATCTTAGTTGAAATTTCAAAATCCAACTTTTTTTTTTGAATTGAAAATATCTCAAAAAGTAAGTCACCTAAGAAAAAACTAATTAGACTCTACTGAAAGGAAATTTTACGCTCTACAATTTATGTCTTACTAATTTTTTTCGCGAGACCCTTTATTTCGTCAGAAAGTTGATTTTTTGTTATGTACCGCATTTTTAACATTTCCCATGTGCAACAATGGGAATATCAAAGGGCGGCAAATCGAAATTTTCTTTCTAACGTAATTGATTCTGATTGGTGTTTCTGACCTACTTTTTAGTGCAGAGTTCGAATATGATTTCAGTTTTACCCCATCGCATCGGGATTTTTTACAATTGGAATTTTTTGTTGAAAATTCGTTTTACATTTTTTTGTGTGAATTTTGACCATTAAAGTCGATTTTCTGTCAAAAGAAGGGGTCCTACGAAAAAAATGAATAAAACATAAATTATAGAGTGTAAAATTTCCTTCCTGTAAAGTCTAATTATTTTTTTCTTAGGAGACTTGGTTTTTGAGATATTTTCAATTCAAAAATAAAGTTGAACTTTTAACTTTCAACTAAAATATCTCGGAAGCTAAACCTTCTAAGAAAAAAACTTATCGCACTTTGCAGAAAAGAAATTTTACGCTCTACAATTTATGTTCTATTCATTTTTTTCGTAGAACCTTTTATTTTTTCAAAAAATCGACTTTAAGTGTCAAAAGTTATCAAAAAAAGTAGAAAAACTGTTCTACAACAAAAAATTCAAATTATGAAAAATTGTTGGGTGATGGAATTTTTTCACTATTTTTCTCGTGATCAGCGCGAAAAATGCCCATTAAACTTCAAACAGCATTTTCCATGTCGACCTGTGATTTAAAGAATGTCGATTAATTATTTTTTTCAGACTGTTTATATTTACTTTTGCAGGCGTGCCATCAGGAGGATTCTTTTTCGAATGCAAGCCCACCCAATCAATACAAGCTGGCAGGACCGTCGGACTTATGGTGAGTTTCTTTTGCAGAATTAATATCGCAATATCGCCCGCGAAATAATTATTTGTTCCGATGTATCCTTTATTGGAATATCGTATTTCTCGTATCTGAAATCAGTCATTTTTGATTATTAATGTTCGATTTGAATGATACGAAAAATGGGAGAAAATTTTGCATAAAGTAAATGGGCCAAATTACGCTACGATTCCCAATTACGTTTCTCATCAATATTTTGAAAATTTACAGCTCTACCAAGGTGTAAAAAAATAAGGTTATGGTTCTGATGGTATTTTATCCATGGTTTCAATTTCGGTTCAGTCGTGTTGAAATTTTAGTCAAAAAATCTATAAGTTTGGTCAAAATTTTGGACATGTAAAGTTATACCTGAGACTTCAATTTTGGACTCTTTTATATTATTTTTTTGGACTATTTCGCCTTTCGTTTATAATTTGGGAATTTTCCTCCAAAAATTTTCTATTTTACATTTCAAAAAATCATTTTTAAATCTTGAAATCTTTCGTCAAATTAGCTTTCACGTGGTCTTTATTACACGATTCGAATTCATTTGTGGCAGTGATTGTAGAAAGGGCCGTTAACTGCGATTTGTGAAATTTTTCAGGAAAGCGAAAAAACAAAACTGAAATAAATGTTATCACGTCGTATTTTTCCCCTCTAATTTCTTTATTTATGGTGAATTAATTATATTATTATTGGTTTTTCTTTTTCCTTCACGTTTAATAACAGAATATTTATGAATATTAAAAAAATTTATTTATAAGATTGCAAGCGGCGTTACGCTACTAACCAGTTTCGGAAAATATCGTATTTTCTGAAGTTAGGGAAGGATCACTTCAAACGAAAAATTTAAGGGGGTTAAATTGATTTTGGGCAATTCAATCTACATAGGGTTGTAGAGAAGGTTGTTTAGAAACAAAAAACAAAAAAAAAAAACGAAAAACGATTTTTTGACATTTAACGGCTCTTTTTACAATCACTACCACATTTCACTAAAACCTACTTCAATTTCAAGTGCAAATTTTGGGAATATTTTATTCAAATTGGAAAACTTCTGATAACTTTCAGGTACGTTAAAATGTTATAGAATTGCAAACATTGCATGAAATTGGTCAAATTTCGTTGAAGAATTGGTGAAAATATGGGCAGGTGTAATTGGGAACCAGAATTTCCAAACATGTCAGTCATAATGTTTCTGAAAAAAAATTACCCAACTGTCAAAATTTAATTTAAAAATCGAACAAAGGTAGAAGAGTCTTTAATATCAACCAGTCAGAATTACTCCAACTCGAATCAAATTCTCAAAGCATTTATTTCTTTTTTGGGTGGCGTTTATTGGACTCCCTACCTTTTTTTTTTTTTAATTAAATTTTTATTATACTGGGCGTGTGTAATTGCCAAGATTTTTACGCCCAGTGTGGAGAGAGGTTGGGAAGAGGGGGTTGGAAGAGGGGGTTAGATTTGGTGTTGGATGTTTAAGTTTTATCAAGAGGATGATTTTTTTGCATTTCTGTTTTGGAGTCTGGTATTGTGGGCGGTGTTTGCAGAGTGTTTAGGTTCTGTCTCGGTTTGTTTTAAATTAGGGCAGTGAAAGAGGAGATGTTTTAGTGTCAAGGGTTCTGAGTTGCAAAAAGGGCAATGGGTTGGGGGCTCGGAAGTATAAATAGTTATGGGTGAGTTTTTGTGTCCAATTCTGAGGCGAGGATTATTATTTCGTCTGATCGATTGAGGAGTGAGAAGTTTTTTCCAAGGGTGGATGGACTTTTTTTATGACTTATGGAGTTTATGTCAGTTTTTGTATTCAATTAGATTTTGCCAAGTTGTAAAGGTTGGGATTTAGTGAGCATATTTTTTATGGCATTTGGATTTAGAGGTCAGGGGGAGGGTAATTCGGAGTTTGCGGCATCTATCTATTTCTTCGTTTCCTTCGCTGTCCTACATGACTGGGAACATACAGAAATTTAATTTTCATGTTGGAAGATTGGTATACATGAGATTACTTGATTGATTTTTGAATTATTATATAATCTGAAAATTTATTTTGGATGCTCAGTAGGAGATAGTGAGTCTGTTATAATGAGAAAATTTTTTATGTGGGGGGTTGTTTCAAATATACCTTTTAGGCAATGGAAAAATAGACTGTTAATTCTATAGTGAAGATAGATGAATGTTGTGGTTGTATAGTGTTGTAGGTTCCAATCTATTTGAGAAAGCTAGCTAGAGACTTGGGATTCAGTTTTTTTGAGCCATCCGCTGTAGCATAATCTTGTAAAATTGTTATAAACGTCATTACTTGGAGGGATGATTTTTCTTTTGTAGTTAGAGTGTGTTCTCCTTTTTATAGTCAGTCATTGGTTAAATCAATTTTGGGTTTGTTTATTTTCAAGGAGGATATTGGTATGAGCAGGAGTAGGTTTTAAAACGTCAGTGTTTTGGAGGTGTTGAAGGAGTGTGTTATAAAAGTGAGGTTTGATTATCTCTTGGGGATGGATTTTTCATATTGGTTAAATTAATATATTTCGAATGGGTTTGAGCGGTTAAGGACTGCAGTTAATAGGATTTATTAAGGATGAAAGGGAGTCTGAGTCAGGGGGCATTTCACGGTTCACAATAGATTACTATCTATGGGTGAGGAGGAAAGAGCACCAATACATAACCTTAAAGCAGCTTTTGGGGAGTGTTGAGGATTGCTAGGTTGATTTGGTTGCATGAGAAGAAAAGCAGGACATCCGTTATTCAAGTTTACTTCTATAACGGATCTATAAAGCTGAAGGAGAAGGTCATGACGGGGTTATATGGGGTTTTTTATTACTTTTAGAAGGTTAAGGACTCATGAGGTCCTTTAGTGTTTAGAACGTGTGTGCGTCCATTTAGGTTTTGTATCAAAAGTGTAACCCAAGAAATTTCGGTAGAGGAATAGAGGATCCCCCCAAATTTAAGGTTTGGTCTTTAAGTGTAAAGTATGTGGTGTTGTATTTTCCTTTTGTTCGAGAAGAGGTACACTGTGTTTTGTTTTGAGAAAGTGAGTCCTGTTTAAGTCACCCATTTCTGAAATGTGTTAAGGTGTCCTGTTAAAATTAATTGAGTAATTCATATCCTTTACTCGAAGTGAGATGTTTAATCGTCTTGCCCAAAAATCCTCAATGTAAGAGGCCCATAAGATAAATTTTGAATTTCATCCCCATTAGTAGAATAAAAAGTGTAGTGCTAACAAGATCCTTGGGGGACCCCTTCGTGTATTGGATAGGATTTGGAGAAGTGTTATTTATTCGAACATTGAAGCATACCCTTTGAGAAAATTGTAACGAAGTGAGCTAAATGGACCTCTCTATTCTATCAATGGGAGTTTTGTAGCTTTTATAGCGCAGGCTTTATCGTAAGCTTCTTTTTCCAAGTCAAAGAAGAGGGAGATTACACTATCTTCTCAAGTAGAGCAGACGTAATTCTTTATTGAAGGGTTGAGAGATGGGTCATTTGTTGATCTCTTCTTTCTGAACCCACTTTGGTGAAGTTTGATAGAGTTTGTTGATTCAATATACAGATTAATCTTTATTGGACCATTTTTTCTAAGGAGTTTGCAAGGGACTGAGGGTTAAGGAAAATCGGACGCTAACTAGATGGGACTGGAAGGGTCTTTGTTTGGTTTTAAAATTAGGGATTTATACGTAGCGATTTTCCAGGATTAGGAAAGAGAACAGCAAGTCCAGATTTCATTAAAGAGATGTAAAAGTTGTTTTCTTTTAGCAAATATGGAGGTGTTGATCATAAAGGGGTGGCTGTCATCAGGGCCAGGGGAAGAATTTTTAGTTGTGTTTAATACCGTAATCAAGTCATCAAGTAAAAGGTGATTGTAGTCTTCTAGGTATCAGATTGGAAATTTAGGGTTTTTATTCAGTATCAGATTTGAGAATTGAAAGGCTGACATAGGAGTTAATCTGCAGAGACTATTGCACAATTTTGAGCCAAGAATAGAGACTGTCTGCAATCTTGTGAGTAGCATAATGATGTGTTATTTATATATATGGTATAGAGAATGATTGTAGTGTCCCTTTTAAGGATTGAATGCTTTTCCACATATGTTTAGTTGAAGTTGAGTGGGTTATTGCAGCATAAATTTTTTCCAGCTCTTCTTTGTGTTGTGAGGTTGAGCGGCGGCCCAAAGGCTTCTTTTCTTTTTAAAGTTATCAGATTTTCTTGAGTAGGATTTTCTTAAATTTACGGAGCGCTTTTTTTCCTCGAGGTAATAGCTTGTTTAATTCGTCGCACCCACCAAAAGGCAAACTTTTTTTGGGTAGTTACTGAGGATTTTGGGATACTTTTTTGTGATGCTGAAATAATGACTCAGTGAATTTTCTAGGACTTTAGAGCTAGGTAAAGATCGGTGTAGTCATTAATTTGGATGAGTTCACTAAAAAGTAACCAGTGTGCTTTTCCTATTTGCCAATTTGGAATTTTCGATCGAGAGTGTTATTTTTTGAAGAAGTAAGATTGGGATAATTTATAGGGAAATGATCCACTAAAGTAAACGATCATCTGTTGGGGGACCAATTTAGTGTGATGAGGCAATAGTGGGTGAGCAAAATGAGAGGTCCTATCGGTGAAAAAATCCATTTGAATTATTAAAAGTGGGTAGAGTGAAAATCATTATTTCTAAAAGGAAACGTATTATTATTAGTGAGAAAATTTAGCAATATGTTACCTCGATTATTACTGAGAAGATCCAAAGGTGGGTGAGTGCGCGTTAAATCACTACACTATGTATGGGTTTGGGAGTTGATTAAAAATGTCTTGGATTTCTTCTACTGATATGTTTGGTGAGGTGGGAGTAACTGTTAAAGATATGTAGTGTTCTTTAAACGGTAAGTTTTGGTGGTTTATAGTTGTAGCGAAACATTGTATGTTCCCTATAGCAAGATGAGGACGATTGGAAGAATGTTCTTTTTAATAAAGGTTGATACACCACCACATATTTTCGCCACCTAAGAAATCAAATCTAAAATTTCGTAATTTTTAAAGATGGTAAGTGCATATTAGGGCGTAAGGGTTCTGAGGCGCTTATAGAGGATCAAATTTGATTATAAAGTTTTTAGTTCGGCAAAAAAATGGCGTTTTTACGCCATTAATATTTCAATGTGTGAGAAAAATGTTGGGAAAATTTTCAATCCGAGCTATGATAGGTAAATTTAATTACTTTTGACTAGGTTTTTGGGTTCGTGCCTGTGTTGAGGTTATATCTATAGTATGTGATACATTTAGAGTAAGTATAAGTATGACACACGATTTTCCTATAGCGAGTTTAAATACAAATATAGAAGAATAACCAAACTACCAAAGAGAATACACACAGGTAGCACTTTTTTGGCGAGAGTCTACTAGAGTTGTGAGGAGTAAAAAAAGGTAATTTGAAGATCCCTGTGTGTATAAATTTTACAAGTTAAAATGCACATGAAATGGAAGATATTATTATGTGCTAATCGGATCTTTCCGAGTATAGGTCAGAATCTTCTCCAGAGTGGTTGTCAGATGGATTATGTTCGGGGTTCTTGCTTCAGTTAAAGGTGTTTGTCCATCTTTCTTTAATTTTGTAAACCGAGTCTTCATTGATCTGTTAGAAGTGGGTAGTTAATCTTCAAGGATTTTGGGTACACCTTTGGAATCCGTTGTGAACTGATTTATAGTGCGATTGGGTCGTTTTGACATTAACCAGTCCATTAAATCGAAAATTGGTGAATGATATTGGATATTAGTTAGAATGAGATTGAAAATTTTCTTCCATTGGTTTTAGCTAATTCGATAATGATATCGGTTATGGTTCTTTTTCTGTATCCGTTTAGCTTTTGACTTGGATTTGATTTTTTCTTTTTAGGCGAAGAATTGATGGCGATTAATTGTCCATCATTATGGACTGGTTGTTTGTTTCACTCCCTTCTATAATAGTCGAGGTGGATGGTGTAGTATCGGAGGAGAGGTCTTTTAGTAGGTAGGGTAAGCCTAGTGTGGTTAACCTACTTCGATCATTGGTAAATTTCCATTTCAGAAGTATGGTCATCTGGGAAACTGATTTATAATTGAATTCACAGGATTGTGTGGTGTGTCCAATTTGGTGGCCATTATAAGCACTTTATTTGGTGCATGTAAAAAAGCACGATATTCTTCGTCTTCATATTGATTAATTAGAAGTAGTAGTTTATCTGCTTCAATCTTGTGGTATGTATACAAAAAGCGACTTATGATAGGACACAGTGAGACCTTCTTCTGGTAAGGCGCAAGAATTTCATCGAGGATGTAGGAGTAATCTCCAAAAGTAGCATCTTTTTGTAATATATCGTGGGGTTACATGAGGTGGGATATTTGAAATAATTTTTTTTATCATTTCGTTCTTGGGGGCGGTACCATCTAGCTTTTATGGTTTTCGATCTATTTCAAGTTCACACCTGAAGAAATTTAAAGTTATCTGCTATTTCGTGAGATTTTAAATACATACGGATTCGATTATTCGAGATTTTGCCCAATGGAGAACATGTTTCCGATGATCTGGACCCAGTTTTGAGCCTAGTTAAAATGGTGATGCGCGTCTACGTAAGGAAAGATAATGAGCTGATGATAGAAGGGGAAGCGATGTCTTTTTTGATAACGGAGGAGTACGACATGCCAGTCTGTACTCAGTACCGGGTGTCTAATAAGAGAACTCTGATAGTGAGCTCAGGCTAGCTGAGAACAGCTTGTTATGTTATCGCGAACGTATTTTATCTAGATAACACTCTGAAACGAAAAGAGGTACCAAAGATAACACTAAAAGTCGAACCGTAACGCACGAAAACACGACTATTACGGAACACGTTTTTCACAGGACGGACTCCCTACCTTAAATGTGCCTACCTTATAAGTTTTTTGATTTTTATTATCGATCTTGGTATAAGTTCTCGTGTATTTGCTGACTACAATGTCATATAGAGAAGCATCTCCTTTACGAGGATTATTTGCTTTATCGTGGAAACAGTGCGCGGCTGAAAAATATTGAAATATAATTTTATTGAAAGGAACACTTCGATACAAATTTCTCAATATTTGACGTCAATTTTACCTGATATTATCAAATCTGGACTTATGATAGTGCCACCGCAAATTAATGTTTTGTCTTGATTGAAAATTGCAACATGCCAAGGGGAATCTCCGAAACGTTCGTCAGATCCTCCCGAGATCAATTTCTTAGGAGGGGTGTAAGTTAGTCCACATTCTGAAATGATAAAAGTAGAAGAACGAATGACCAAGGCAATGTTGCCACTATTTGCTGTTGCCTGCCTATCTTTTATCTATCTTCTTGAGTAATTATCGATTTGAATTTTTATATTCACCTGGAATACACGAAAACAGCGATTTGTCCCATTTTCCATCATCTTTGCAGTTTATTTCGATATAATTCGGAGCTTGATCGCTGTATTTGTACAGTGGTTTACATTTCGGACGTACTTTGGTGCCAGTGAGCAGTGAATTGTTACCACAAGGTATATTTATATCGTTGCGAAAACATTGCAAGTCAACATTCCGAGGGATTAGTTTATCACAAGTTTCTTTGAAAAAAAAAATAATTAGCATAATTAGGCACCTACTTCCTCCTGAATTTTTATTGGGATATTCTTTATGTATCTACTTACTGAAACAATTACCAATCTCTGGTACCCAGATTTGATTATGGCAAATAGATGGCGTGTGAGTTTTCTCTTCTGAGTGATAATCTTGGTTACAGTTGATCACAGCCACTGTAAATTCAGGAACGTATCCATTTTCTGTGGCACATCCCTCTGATCCTTTTAGATCGCAACGATACGTGATATTTTTATCTGCAGACGGCGCAGGTATGGCACACGAATTTCTGCGATTCAAAAATTTACCTAAAAATTGGGTATTTAATTTATGATGGTGTTTTATTCAATCGAAATACTTACTCAGTAGCTCGTTTAGTCCTTTCGAGTTCATCACTTATTGAATTACAGGTGTTTGACCATTCGTCTGAACCATCATCGCAATCTGTCCTTCCATCGCATACCAATAATTTAGAGATGCATTGGTTATTCTCACATCGAAATAATTCTGATCTGTAACATTTTATTTATATATGTTTAGTAGGGTGGATCGAAAAAAAAAACACATCTTGGATTTTGACTAAATTTGGTGAGGTGGTTTACTTTGAGTGGGAGACTTCATAAAAAAAATTTGAGCCCCCGAGGGGCAAGGGGAAGGGAGGAGGAGGTGCTCAAAGTGCACCTCTTTTTGAAAAAAACGCTGTTTTTGGCGTTTAAGCCAATCAAAATTGTGTGAGAAGCCTTCGTAAGACTTGAAAGATGCGATTTGAGTTTCTACATCTCCCTATACCATCGCCATCCTTCTTCGATCAAAACTCTGACTGCTACCAGAGGGTTGAAAAGTTGCAGATTGCAATATTTCAATAATATGAAATTATCACTAAGCTGGAATGATTTTTTTTTTCATCGAGTAAGTGGACAAAAATTTTTTTCAACCATTGAGGGTGAATTTTGAAAAAAAAATGAAAATTTTGTACACCAGTGCAGCCAACTGCAAATCATAAAATTCCAAAATACAGAATTTATATAGACTTTGAATTGAATTTTTTCACCTGATAATATTAAATATATATTTTTTCAATAAATGAAAGTATATTTCGAATTTTTTTCCCGAAAAGTTTGTATGTCAGTGCAGCCAGTTACAAATCGTAACATGATACACTGTGGAGTTTACGTTGACCTTGAATTATTTTTTTTATCGTTTGAAAAATACACAATAATTTTGTTTTCAATCATCAGAAATGAAAAATTTAAATTTTTCTTTGAAAATTTTGTACGTCAGTGCAGCCAGTTGCTAATTGTGATGTTCCGATGTCTTCAAATTCGAAACGTACTTCTATTGATAGGGAGAAAAAATTGGTCCAATCACTTGCCTAAAAAATAATGGATTCGAGTTCATAATATCAGAATATCGCAATTAGCAACTGGCTGCCCTGACGTACGAAATTTGTAGAGAAACATTTTTTCCAAGGGAAGTTAGAGAAGTGAGACTTCCATTGATTTTTTCAAAGATTGAAATTTTTTCAAACCAATTTTTTGATAAACTGTGTCCAGAAAAATAGATGAATTAAATTAAACTTCATCCTAAAACAAGGTCGCCCCTACTTATTTTTGCCATAAACTGGATTTCAACTATCTCAGTTCAAATTTATTTTAATTTCTGAAGCCCTATTTTTTTCACCCCAAATTTCTTCAATCACTTTAATTAGGTATATTTTTTTTCAAAATTGTGTCCATTTCCAATTTTTAAAATTGTAAATTTAATTCAACCCAAAATTTTTTCAACATTTTTCCAATTTTGATTTTTTCTGCCTTTTTTACATTTCATGTTCTAAAAACTTCCTACCAATTATTTACCTAATCAGAAGACAATTTAAAAAACATAAAGTTGAAAGTTAAAAAAAAGTGAGGAATATTTTGAGAAATTTCAAGAAATATGAATTTGAATTGTTTTAAAATCCAAGTTAGAAAAATCTTAAGAAAATTAATTAGGTAGTTAAGTATTTGTTAAAAATGTTTTCAATTTAGATTTCTTCACTTTTTTTCAATTTTTTTTCAAATTTTGTTCAACTTAAAAATGATTGAATTTTTTAAAAAAAAGTTCTCAACTCCATGTTTTCAAAAATGATTGAATTTTTTTAAAAAAAGTCCTCAACTCCATGTTTTCAAAACTTCTTTACATTGATTAATTAAAATAAAATTCAAAAGTACCCAATATAAATACAAGAGACGATTTTCTTTCTTTTTTTTTTTTTTTTAGTTAAAGTTTCTTTGAACTTTCAGACTTCCTCAGATTTTCTATTCCAAAATCGCCACTGGGTATATGGCTTTATATAATACGTTCTTACTTTATGATTTCTTAAAAGAATTTAAAATTTCGACTATTTTTTTTTGGCTAATTTAGACGATTTTGTGTTTGGTACCTAATTTTATCTGTATTTTTCAGTGCTTTTTAACAGAATTTTTTATCAATATTTTTAGGAAAATTTTCATATTTTATTAATTTTTATAAATATTTACAATTTTTATAGTAGAGTTTTTATCACATTTTTATGAACGTACCTACAGATCTACCGTAAGACGGGGTTACTTTGGGCCACGGATGAAAGCACCAAATCACCACCATCTGTGGCCCAAAGTTACCCGGCCTGGACCAAAGTAACCCCGTCTTACGGTACTTACTTCGCACAGTAATCAATTTGCTTTTCACCGTTTCTCAATTTTGATACCACAGACGAATATGAACCTGGAAAAATGATAAAGTCATCAATTATTGGAAGTGATGTGTAGATATAGACTGATAAATACGTAAAAAGAACAGAAAATTTTTTCAAAAAGGTGGAAAAGAGGGAACAATAAATGTTAATCTCACCTATAATATATAGTAAATTGAGACTTAAAATCAATAGCCATGAAAACGTTCTGGACTCGCACTTACACATAATTATGCGGAGGTGAAAAGAAAATGTTTTTTAAAAAAATAGGTGTATATCAAAATGTTTTATGCATTGCAATTTTTTCTCACATTATGACTAGGTAACGTTACGATCGCAACATGTTGCTTGTTATTTAATAATTTGGACAACTACGTCTCTAAAATTTACGTTCGTCTGTTTTTTGTGGAACATAGAGGAAAAAATCACGTGCGAAATTTAATCGTTGGATTAGGTATAATGATGGAGAAGGGGATAAACCTAGCTGGCCAGCCGAGTCGTCTCTTGACGTATATACTCGTAGATATGCAACACCGGTTATTATTATTAATTCGTGCAAAATTCTTAAATAGCCCTTGGGTGACTGGATATATAAAATTTATTTGGTTTCTGTGCATAATATTTTGTGTCTGTTAAATTATTGGCAAATTATGGTAATGAATTTATGAAGCTCAATACGAGTATCTACGACTGAACCTGGTTTTTAAAAACAATTTTCATTTTATTCGTGAAAATTACTCTTTCATTTCTGAATCAGTGAAATTTATTAAAAATCACTGAAAAAAAGTCAGAATTGCAGCACGGCAATAAATCAGTGAATATTTTTTCACTGAAAGCAAGTTGGAGAAAGAGAATCAGTGGAAATCAGTGAAAATTCACTGAAAACTCAGTGATATCTATTTATGAAATTCACTGAAAAATCTATGAAATTCTTTGAATAATCAGGGAAAAATCTCTGAAAATCAGCGAGTTTCACTGATTTTTCTTGTGCTGCAATTAGGACTGTTTATCAATGATTTTTCACTGATCCGGTACAGAGATAATCAAATTTGTATTTTTTGCTGAATTTAAGAAGCTTTGTACCGTGGTTTTCTGCAGACTTTTTGATTATGTCAACATATTATAACATTTCCTACGGTTATTGATTTTTGAAAATTTTAATTTTCAACCATTTTAAATAGGTATTGAATGAAGAGTTACGAAAAAATTCAACAGTGTACTATGATTTTTGTACTACCAAATTTAGTGTAATTACACTTTAACGTGTGATCAATTCTAAAATTAGAAAATTATTCACGAATATCATAAACAGAGTGTTTGCTTGAGTGCAGATTTTAATAAGCGAAAGGTACACAAAAAATTAAAATGAGTATTTTTTACTGAATGAAGTTTCCAAAGTTTCTTTTGAGAAAATATCGTTTGGATGTATTTGTAACAGTGATTTACTGCCGGAAATTCTTGATTTTTGCCTTTTGTATCTTCATCCCATAAATGATTTAATGGGGGTGAGAAAAAAGTATGTACTTCGGATTTTGACAAAAATTTGCGACGAAATCCACTTTTAACGGGGAACCTCCCTAAAAAAAATTTGAGTTCCAAAATCATAACAGAAGTAGAATTGGAGTCATAAAGTGTCATAGACTATTTGAATTTTAGTAAATGTCACTGGTGATATTTGTGTCCCCCCAAGGGTTGAATTTTAATCTAAACAATTGAGCTGAAATAGAATAAACACTATTTTCCTTACAAGGATTGAAAAGTTGCAAATTGAATTTTGGTTTGGGAAAGAATGCGTGAACCGTTGCATTTGATAATTTAATTTTTATAAATTCGCTTTATTTCAGGGGCGTAAACATTTTTTGATCGTAAAAAATGTTTAATAAAAAAAAACAATATATTACCACGCTACCAAATAAATAATTTTGAAAACAGTTGTAAGTAACACAGTCATGAAAATTTTTTGAAAAAGTTCTTCGAAATATATTGTTGAAGGTCAAAAAATTGCTCGATTTTGAGACCATTGAATGAGGTAGGTTTTGAATTCGGTAAAAATCAATGCACGTTCGATTTTGTGACGATCTGCATTTCTTAAACTCCCATGTGGAGAGCAATAAGTTGTATCAAATTTAAAATTTACCGGATCAGAGAAGTGCAAAAACTCAAACTGTTTTTTTGTCAGGAAGTAACTGAGGTATAAGATGCAATTAGGTGGCACTAGGTACCGAAAAGTTACAAAAATTTTAATCACTGTACAAAATGACCATTTTTCAAAAGCACAAAAATCCGAGAAAACTGTCAACGTATTTTCATTAGTTTTGGTCAATATCGAAATTTTTCTGACAAGGAAGGTATCCCAACTCAAAGTAAAATTTTGAGCCCAAACAAAAAAAAACGAAAGTACATCATAACCAGACCCCCCACCCAAAATTTCATGTGCTGAAGTTCATTTCTCGATTTTTGACGAATTTTTGAAATTTCAAAATTACCTCCACCCTGCGAAATATGAAAATTTGATCTAATCAACGAAAAAAGCTGAAATTTGGTACTTACCCTATTTTCGACCTCCCGAATCGATTGGAAGCGGTTTCGAGACGTTTCAGAGCCACCAGAAAATTTTGGAATTTTCCAGCGCTGGAGAAAAGCCCATAAAAATGGTCCATATGCAATTCAGCACCTATAATCGCGGGTTATCTACATTGGTGACCTATTTGATCGATTGAAACACAATTTTCCAAAATTCGTAACTTTGAGGTAAAATTCTCATTTTTGGGCAAGAAATTTTCCTGGAAAAAATGCGAATTAGAACTCAAAGTTACGAATTTTGGAAAATTGTGTTTTAATCGATCAAATAGGTCACCAATATGGATAATCCGCGATTATAGGTGCTGAAGTGCATATGGGCAATTTTTATGGGCTTCTCTCCAGCGCTGGAAAATTTCAAAATTTTCTGGTGGCTCCGAAACGTCTCGAAACCGCTTCCAATCGATTTGGGAGGTCGAAAATAGGGTAGATACCAAATTTTAGCTTTTTTCGTTGATTACATCAAATTTTCATATTTCGCAGGGTGGAGGTAATTTTGTAATGTCAAAAATTCGTCAAAAATCGAGAAATGAACTTCTGCACCTGAAATTCTGGGTACGGGGTCCTGTTATGATGTACTTTCGATTTTTTTTGGTTTGGGCTCAAAATTTCACTTTGAGTTGGGATACCTCCCTTGTGAGTTGGTTTTTGAAAATGTGTCAACTCAAACTTTGAAGACATTAGTAAATTTCATGTATTTTTTTTAGTTTTTTTTTTTTAGTTGCGTTATTTTGGGTATCTCTAATTCCACTCATCTCATATGGAGGAGTGCTGCTGGGCTTGGATTTTTTCTGGAAGGTTCTCTCTTCAAAGTGAACTACCTACCTCATTAATTTTCATCAAAATCTTAGATAGGTAGGTACTACTTACAATTTTTTCGGTGATTCTAATGATCATTTTTAATCATTCTTTATTTTTTGGATGAACAAAAAAAAACAACATACATAAGTAATATAAATTAATTTATTTCGTTTCATATTTTTTTTTTGATGATGGTAGGTGTATTTTTGAGGACAAAAATTCACGTACCTATAAATTTATTTTTCATTTTTTGCAAACAATCAATTCCAGAAAAATTGATATTATAATATGATTTTAATCTCGTCGATTTACGAAAAAACACATTTTTGCTGTGTTTTTCATGAAAACTCCCAAATTATTCATAAGATCTGTAAAAAATTTATTGATTAATGCAGTCAACAATCTCCCACTTGCTGTCATAAGTTTTAAGTCTTGGAATAAATGTGAACACATATCGTCTAGTGCCATCTCTAACTTCATGCGAATCGCCAAACATATACTCGTTATGATTAATGTTTTTAATATAAACGTAATCTCCATTCGGTTCAAATTGCCAAGAACTTTGTATAACAGCACCACCTTTTCTCCACGTCAGCACACCTCGTCTATCGTTGCCCTTATTATAACCTCCAGCATAGAGATGCTCATTATATTGAAAACTTATTATTTCATAATCATCTCCATTGCGTTCCAATTTCCAAGCAAATTTTCCAGGCTCGTCATCTTTGTCTCCACCTTTCCAAGTGAATACGTAACGTCTATCTTCATCACGAACGTAGTGAGAACCGGCAGCATAAAGGTATTCATTATAGGCGACATTTTTTATACAAATCTTTGGAGAAAAAACAATATTTTTCACAGATTTTGGCAATTTATCCTTGATTTGTTCCATTTGAGATCTGACGCTGGATTCCACATTAGCGTAATTTTCCCACTCCGTTATTTCTTTGATGAGATGGGCTAGCTGAATAATCGAATTCGTGTTGATTTCGCCGTTTCGTTGAAGTTTATAAAATACAGCTGTGTAGATCGATATTAGTTCTGGAATGCAGCAAAATCCATTCGGTTTTCGTACCAAGACTAGAAACTCCTTTGTGCCCAGTTTATCCAAAACGGTATCGATTACTTTCTCGATGATTTGATTGAAACATCTGTAGCACGTGTTGACTAAATCAGAACCAAGTTGAGAGACGGTTGATAAACGATCGTTTAGAAAAGCATCTGAGATTTTTTCCACTGCTAATTTCTGCATCGATTTTCTCAACGTGTTGTTGAACGATTGAGCTTCAGATCTCAAACTGTTGGTAATTTTTTCATCATCGATGATTTCTTTTTTCAAACGTTCGCTGAGATCGTATAATTTCATAACATCTTCTTGTCCACTGGATTTTATATCGTTGTGTAATGCTTGCAATCGTGATAATGCTGCCTTGATTGATCCTTGTTCGACTTCATTACGGACTTCTATGATCCATTCGATGTGGTCTGCGATATCCGTGAATGCCGCAATTGGGGTCAATGAGGGCTGTTTTAGGCTTACGATGCCTCGGAGATAGTAAAACGAGCCTGTGCGAAAGAATAAACCTCCTCCGCTGTCTCCTTGAAGTACGGTAGCGCCTGAGGGAATCAATATGTCGAGAGTGAAAAATCCAAGGAAATTTTCTTAAAATAATTTTCGAACGTACCAGTCTCAGAACCAGCGCAGAATTTATCGAATGTTATGTAGGTCTTGAAACCGTCCGGTACAATGCTCAAGCAACGTTCTCGACTAATGAAAGGTAAATCAGCGGTGATTAAATTTTCGCTGTATTGGTGATATTCGTTCATTCCCCATCCTACGACCTGAAATCATAAAATGTTTCTAAATTAGAATTGCATTAGCGAACCAGGGATTTTTTATCCTGAAAAAGTTTGACAAGAAAGTTCAAAGTTTTGAAAATTTTCGACCCTATTTCTCTGTATTTAATTGTACCTTCCATTTTGTTTATTTTCTCGTCTCAGCCGAGCAAATAATTTGAAAATAAAAATTTGTGGAATTTTCGTTCATACTTTTTGATAAAATTTCATGCTTCGATGATTTATAATTTTTTCATTTTGTTGATTGTCTCCCTTTTGTCATATTTTTTCTCAATTTTCGCAATTGAAAAAATAATGCTCTTTTAGATTTTTCAAAGGGTAAGCCGGTTAAGTATGGTGGTTTGGCCTTGAAAACCGATCTGGACCGCTCCTACCTCAAAAGGTCACCCATGACGAGAAACCATCGTGACAAAAATTTTGGGCTCCCTAGCACGATTGTTCGGGGGGAGGGGTCAAAATGTGTTTTTTTCGCCTTTTTTTCATTTGTTCGGCATTTTTCGCCAAATGTAGATAGAAATTTCGCGTTTTTTTCAGATGGATTCTAGAAGGTCAGAAGAATAAAACCAAAGAAGGATTTTTTTTAACGATTTTTCGCCCAGTTATGGCGTTTTAAAAATTTTTAACCGGCATTTTCAAAAAATAGTCGAACCTACAATGGAATTTTTTTCTTCGAAAAAGTGTTATTTATCCATAAATATACCATAAAAATTTCAAAAATTTTGAAGTGGTAGAACATTGTCAAAAAAAATGAAAACCGGCCCCTCGCGTTGTAAAATACTCGAAGTTTGCATATCTATGTACCATTGTACCTGTACAAGTTATGGGAAATTTTGCAAAAACGATTATTTCTATAAAATTATTTCATCCCAAGGTCAACAGAAAATTCTATCGAAGAACCCTTAATTCTTCGACCCCCCTCCCTCCCCTCTGCGGACATTATCGATTTCATATGAATCAAACTCAAACCTTCTGAAAACGAATCTGCAGGCGAATTTCCATTTTAGTCATTTCCTTGCTCCCTTCCATCATCAAATCAATTATGAATTAGATAAATATTTTTCATAAAAAATGTCATTTTTGTCGAAAGGTCCATCAATCCATAATTTTTGCGTTACTTCGACATTTTTATTTCACTTAATTTTTCATTTGGGCCACTTTGGCATAATTTCAATTGTCTGCCAAGAATGCAAATAGTGAAATTTCTGGATGTCCACTTTTTGAAAAATCTGGAAAAATTGGGGAATTTTGATGGTTGAAAAAATCAGGGAATTTTGGAATTTTCTCTGGAATTTTTTGAAAATCCAAAAAAAAGTATAAATCATTTAGAAAATTGCTCCTTTACTTAGTTTACCTATTGTAAATTTTTCAAAAAATTTCGCCGTTGCTTCGCTTGGGTCAAATTACTACATCTTTTGACTGATTTTTTTATTCATACTTTTTTTTGACCTTATCTAATGAACATAAAAATTGGTATTTGAATGCATCTCTTTGTCCATTAAATTACGAATTATTCAAAAAAAATTCCCTCGCTACACTCGGAGTAATTTACACTCTTTTTTTCTACGGAATTGATTTAAAATTCAAGTTTTTTGGAAACCTACTATTTCATGAGCTGTGATGAGAAAGAAATACCACGATGCTCTTGATCACGACGTTGAAAAAAAAGTGGAGAGAATGAAACAGAATTCGAAATTATTGGTCATGTTTTGGGAAACCTCAATGGGGGAAAGTGGTGAATATTCATCTGTTGAAGATCTTTTTTCGCAATTTTTTTTACCTCCTCATTGATTTTTTTATTTATTGGTACAAACCGAAAAGATTGCAGGGATATGTGTGAATTGATAAATTTGAGACATGTTTTTTAATTTTTTTTAGAGGAGGGGGCATTAAAATTAGAAGAAATTTTTAAATTTTCAGCCCGAGAAAATCAGAATTTTCATTCGCTCGTTTTAGTAGACACCCTGACATGATTTGTTTCCTTTTTAAAAAATTTATAATTTTGCTTTGGAATGTTTTCCCTTTTCATTTTAAATTTTTTCTGTAATAAATTCAAATTTTCAAATTGTGGTGAGGGAGAGTTGGGTGGGTTTAAAAAATTTCAGAACTGAATTTGAATTTCTTTTTGACCCAAAGAGGAGTACATATCTGAAAATCTCATTAAAAATAATGATTAAAAAAAATCGTTTGGACCCATGCATTTCATATCTTTCTTCTGCAAAATTTTGAGATTTAAGTAGACACATGTCGCGAAAAATTACCCCCTTCATGGTTCATGAATATCATATTTAAAAGGTCTGGAAAACCTGCAAAAGTCAGGGAAAATCATCTCTGAAATATTGTGGACACCTTGATTTTCGATTTTTAGAATCGTTCCAAGTTCTAAACTCTAAACATGATGCAAACGAATAATTACTTTCGCCGGTGTATCTTCTGGTGGAAACTTCGTCACATTCAAGCCAGTCCAATCAACACAAGCTGGCAAAACAGTCGGGCTTACGGTGATTTTTTCTTGTAAAATTAATAATGCGATATCGGCTGCGAAATCATTTGCTAAACCGACATAACCTTTTTTCGAATAGCGTATTTCTTTTATCTAGAATTCAAATTTTTCAGTTCAATGACAAATACGGTAGGAAAATGATACTCACAATGGAATATGATTGTTGGCATACCTACCTTGAGGATTTTTTGATTATCGTTATCAATTATGGTATAGTTTCTGGTGAATTTACTCACAACTACTTCGTAATCGGAAGGATTTGGTGGTTTATTGGTTCTGTCGTGGAAACAGTGGGCAGCTGAAAGAAAAATGGCATTCGTTGAGTTTCAAAATATTTGGAAGATTCAAAGATTGTTTTTATCTGTACCAGTGGCGTACCCGGGGGGGGTCCAGGGGGTCTGGACCCCCCCTTGGCGTCAGAAACTTACGTGAAAAGGTGCCTTTTTGGAGCATGAAAAATCTAATTTTCTCAAAGCTTCGCCCTCGCTTCGCTCGGGCATGAAAGAAATCACATTTGATAATTATGTATAATTATAGTCAGGAATTTATGTAAAAAATGCCTTTTTGAAGCATTAAAAATCAAATTTTCTCAAAATTTCGCCCTCGCTTCGCTCGGGCATGAAAGAAATTGCTAATTCTATAAACTATTTGAATCAACAATGCAAAAAATAGTTCCCTTTTAATATTCCAAGTCTCCATACCCACTTTGCACCCTCCCCAAAAAAGCTTCTGACGCCAATTCTTGGATTTATTAGGTATTTGTATTGGCGTTTAAGGCCAAAAATAATTAGTACCTATGTAAGTTGTTTGTTCCAAGATTACATTATCATCAGTTTTTTTCCTTAAATGTGCTATGCAAATCGCATGAAAATTTAATAAAGTTTGAATTTTGTGTTTTTATAGTAAAAGGAAATTTGATGGGGGGGGGGGGGAGGTGAACTTACAATTTCTCAAAAATCATGAAATTTCGGACCCCCTCCTTGAGAAATTTCTGGTTACGCCACTGTCTGTACACATAGATTCGTCATGAAAATTTTAAAAGTTGACTGACCTGATACAACCAAATCCAAACTGATAATGGTTCCACCGCAAATTAATAACTTATTTCGATTGTAATAAATTGCTACGTGCCAAGGAGAATCTCCGAAACGTTCTTCCACTCCACCTGCGATCAAGTGAGCAGGATCTGTGTATGGTTTGCCACATTCTACGAAAAGAGAAAGGAAAATAATATTATCGATTACCGAAAGAATATTTCATATTTTCTTCCGCGGGTTTGGGTGGAATTGAAAAAAAAAACTGGTCTCTGATTTGGAGAAAAATTGGGGAGGTGCTCAATTTATTTTGATTCAAAAACTCCTCTCAAAAAAACTTGAGCCACCCAGCTCAAATGGGGACGGAGCTATGCGTCTTCAACGTAACGCTTGATTTGAACAAAATTTCTTTTTCCTATCTTAGGTAATTCCAACTGCGTGAGACTCTGGTCATCCTCAAAAAATTGCGTTTTGAGTTTCTGCTCCTTATTTACCCATCGATTTAGAAATTGGATACTACTCTTTGCCTTCTACAGGGAAGTTAGAAAGTCGCAGATCGCGAATTTTAAGATTGATCGATTTTTACCGAATAATTGCTCATTCGAGCTCCCCAAAATTAAGTTTTGAGAAAATCGTCAACAACTTTTATGGCATTGATGCTGATTGCGTTTTGATTGAGACTATTTTTTTTAATTCGAGCTGTTCATGCAATGGCTTGAAAAGTGAGTCAAAATTTTTCTTTAATTTTTTGTATAAATCTTAAAATGCATCGTCTGCAACCAGAGCTGGTAAGTTAGCCTTATGCTTTAAGTCTTAAGCCGTTAAGCCGATAATTTTTTCAGAAATAAGCCTAAGCTTAATTTTTAAAATTTAAAGTTTTAAGTTCAAGTTTAAGTTTCATTTTTTTGAGCTTAAAACTTGAAATTTTTTTTGCTCCATCTTTCCATTTTCATTCAATTTTCTCAATTTTTTTGAACTATTACTTTTTTCATCTCTTCTTAACCTTGAATTTTTTCAAATAGAAATTATTCATCAAGTGTTCTTGAAAAAATTTCCTCAAATTTTTTCCAACATAAAATTATTTCAAATTTTAGAATTTTTCCCATTTTTTTCTCACCTTGAAATGGAACTTTTTTTCAAACTCAAATTATTTTCAGCCCTGAAATTTTTCTTGAAACATTTTTCAGTCTTGAAATTTTTCAATCTGAAATTTCCTTAGATATTTTATCAACTTGTTTTCCAATAGTTTTTCAACTCAAAATTGTTTCCAGTTTACAATTCGTTGACATTTTTTAGATTTTTTCACATACTTATCATGTTTTCATTCTCCAAAAAAATTTCAATAGGTAATAATGAGAAACAATTTTATGATACGACTAGGGTAGGAGTGCAACAGGAGACACTATTTTACATACCTAATACTTTTGAATTCCAGAATTCAGAGTATGAAAAAATATTAGGATTGGATACAAAAATTGAGTTGAAAAAATGTTTAAAACTTTGAGGTTTTGGTTTGAAAAAATTTCGAGAAAAAAATCGGAGTTGAAAAAATTTTAAGATATGAAATCGAGTTTGAAAAAGTCTCAGAATTCAGAAGCAATTTTGGGTTTTAAAATACTTTAGGAGAAAAATTTGGTTTGAAAAAATTTAGAGAAAAAAATGTAGTAGCTTGAAAAAATTTAGAGAAAGAAATTGAATTTTTTTTCTTCGTTTTTGAAATTTTGAGAACCCCTAGCTCCGTGCTTCGTTGGGCTGAAAGGCTAAAAGTTTTTTTTGGGAGGTCTTCTATTCAAAATAAACTGTCTCGCCAATTTTTATCTAAATTTGTTATGTTTTTTTTTCAAAATAAGCTGAATTTACGAACCAGGAGTACACGAGAGAAGTGTTCCATTCCATTTTCCATCATCTTTACATGTGAGCTCCTTGTAAGTAGGTGTCTTATTGATATTCTTGTGCAATAGTTTACACGTTGGTTGTATTTTGGTACCAATGAGCAATGTTGAATTTGTTTCGCAAGGAATGTTTGCTCCCTTTCTATAACATTGCAAGTCAATGTTCACAGGAGTTAATTTTTCGCATTGTTCTGAAAATATTTACGTAAGTTTAAATTCTTTAGCCCTGTGATCCATTCAAATGAAAATATCGTCCATCCAGGTATAGAATTTTTTACACTTACTGACGCAGTTATCAATCGGAGGTCTCCAACTCGATTTGAAGCAAGTAGAAAATGACTGAGTTTTTCCTTCAGGATAATAATTTAGTTTACATTTAATTAGGGCAATCGTATATTCAGGAATGTATCCTTCCTCTGTACCACAGGTCTGTGATTCTTTTCCATCACATCGATATGTGATTGTTTTATCGTGAGATGGTGAAGGGATAGCGCAGGAGTTTCTGTGCAGAAATCACAAGTGATTTATGAATCGAGGTTAAATATGAAAGCAGGATATTGCCAACCGAAATTCGGGTATTCACTGAAAATTTTACCCTGTAGTTCGTCTGTTTCTTTTGAATTCATTATCGACGATGATTTCAGAAGAATGTATCACTATAAAAATTATATTAAAAAAGTTAATTATTGAAATGTTCGCGAGGAAGCCAAAACAACAAAAAATTGAAAGCGAAATATTTTTTCGAAAGAGAAAATTATTTATATTAATTTACTTGCATTTTTTCTAGCTCTCATCAATATGAAATATGGATCAGAGGTAGGTACCTAGCTACCTACGGTGTTAATTTTATCAATTATTAACTCACCAGTGATGCATAAACTGAATTTTAATATGAACAAGTAAATATTACGATTCTCACTGAAAAAGTATTTCTTAAAATCCATTTGTAAATACAGTCTGTTTCACGTTGCATGTTTTTAAAATCTGAAATAATTATGTTTTTCACAAGATTTGCCAAAATGTAGATTAGATAATGATAACTGCAAATAAGTATCTTCATGTGTACTGGGCATCTTCTTCCCAAACACGAATATTGCCACGGTCAACTTGTTTTTCAACTGTTTAGCTAACAACGCTATTGCAGCTTAGATATAATTATGGGCGGTACCTAATGCAAAATCCATTAGGTATTATTATTTGATAACGTGCGAAATGAAATTAATGAAATATAATTTGGAATGAATTGACTACATCAGTCTATTCGACAATATTCAAAGTTGAGCTGTTCGTGTAGATATGTGTGACTAGATTTATTAGTCCCTGCGCTTCGGTTAGCTCGGGCATACTGCACTTTTCGAACACGGCCCTTAATTGCCCTCTGCCCCTTTAGGTGAGACCCTGCTTAACTATATCTTACTTGAACCGTTGAACCTAAAAGTATACTTATTATAAAAATCAAAATCAACTTTGAGAAAAATTAAAAACTTGAAAACATGTTTAGAAATCAAAACGTGAAGTTACTTCATTAAAAAGGTTCTAAAATCAAGTTTTAGAAAAATTGTTTAAATGAAATAATTTTTAAAAACTTTACAGTTAGATTTTTTAAAATGAAAAAAAAAAAATGAATTTAGCCCGAGCGAAGCGAGGGCGAAAATTTTAGAACATCGCAAATTGAATGTGCAATAAAATAGTGTTTTGGAAGAATAAAATTTAATGAAAAATCGACTGCTTCTACTTTGAAATGATCAAAACAGAAATATACCATGGCCGAGCGTAGCGAGGCCGAAGCTTTTGAAAAATTAGATTTTCAAATATCAAAAATAAGTTTTAAGGAGAACAAGAACAATGAAATTATTTGGATAACTTTGAAGAAAATGCGAAAAAAATCTCTTTTTAAATTACAAGTGCAACTATAATAAAATTTTTTTGGTTGACGAGTGAAAATTTTCAAAATTCAAGATAATCATTTTTTTCCTAAAAATAAATTCATTACACCGGTTTGATTCTTCGCTGGGAAAATGACTAATTTTCCCAACTCATAAGTGAAAATTTTGTTGATTTCCGACTTTTAAAATAGGTAGGTAACCATTTTTATTAATTCATTTTTCATTTAAAAAATAAATACCAATCGTACCCCAAACTGACATTTTACTCATCACTTTGGGAGAACGACCGATTTTGAGTTAGAAAAATAATCAATTTTTGAGTAGGGAAAATTACCAATTTTGAGTCTGGAAATTTACCATTTTCGAGTTGGGAAAATTACCAATTTTGAGTTTGAACAAATGAAAATTTTGTTGATTTCCAACTTTTAAAAATAACCATTTTATTTATTATTTTTCATCAAAAAAATTAATCCCAACTGTCCAATTTTCCCAACTGATGTGTTGAAATGTTCAATTTTCCCAACTCACAAGTAAAAAATTTCCTCAGGGGGGAAGCTCCCCCTCCCCCCCTATCGGTACGTCTCACATAGGTACCTACGAAATTTTCTAATGAAAAATTTACAACACTGCCATTTTAAAATTGTTTTTTTTTTTCAATTTCAATATTTCACAACTTTTCTTAATTTTTATCACTCGGGCTTTTCTGTCAACTTTTTGCCAACTTCACCCAACTTTTCCAACTGGAAAATGCTGGGGGAGATCCCCCCCCGGTCGGAAGGCCTCTGATTCGATATTATTTCTAGCCCCGTTTCTCTATTTTTATCGACTTATAAAAGGTAGAATTTGTTGATTTTTATAACAAATATGAACAAAGTTTCAAAACGCTACTTCAAATATTTACATACCGAGAAAACTGGTTTGGAAATTAATTCAAAATGCGCTTTTCCGTCCTCAATTCCAAAGACACCGATGATTATTGTAAAATTGAAGCAATGTATTTGCCATCTGCGTTGTCTCGAGTACAATTCATACCTACTAGGTAATAAATCGTAATTTATCTTCATTTATTTTTATTGACACGTTTCAAGTTTCAAGTCATTCATTTTTTTTTCTTTCGAGTGTGTACTTTGATTCGATAAATTAAATTAGGTATTGTTTATCACTGCTTGTTATTTTTTGCTCGTGTGACAATTACCTATTATCAAGTTTTAATAGGTCAGGTCAAATTGAAACTTGAACTTAAAAAAAAAATTGATCTTCCACTTCTTCTGGCAGATTTTTCAATATTATTTTTTTTTCAGAGATATGGATCAGCTATCAGGGAGAAATTACCTACTGGCTGTGTTCAAAAGTATTCACGGAAAAATCACTCGAAGAGGTAAATTTTCATAGAATTTTTTATTAATTTTTTGTACAAAATCTCAGAACTTTAAAATCTTATCATTGAATCGATGGTACTTATTAAAAAAACTATTTCGAGAATAAATTACATATTGAGAGCTGTAGTTATGATACAAAAAAAATTGCACAGAAAAATTTAAGCATTGAGAATCGGCTCACATGAGGTGATGTGTGTTCGCATAAAACGGCACCGGAAATGGCAAACACCCACAAAAAAACGATCGAAAATCGCAAAAAAAACTACACGAATTCCATAACCCTGTCCTATTCTTCATAGTACTCAACAGCAGGTTTACCCTCGATCGGCAAATCGGCCAAAGCTCGAATAATCGGTTTTATAAAGCGATCTATTTCAGGGTCAAAAATATTCACGCTCTTAATTTTGTTAGCCATGTCAAATACGTGTATTTTACTATTAACTATTTCATGCATTTTTCCAACGGCTTCACAGAATTTTTCTTTATATAACTCGAATGTCGTTTTTTCGGGTTCTTTCTCATGACTTTCTTTTAATTCTTTCAGTAGCATTGATATCCTTTTGTCATTTGCTTGGTTTTCCAAAATCCACATCCAAAATCGTTTCCTGTTTAGAATGCGGTTTCTTTTCGGATCTTGCGACTTTTGAGCTTTGGGGTTGGGACAGTCACTTGTTTTATGACCAAACTGAAGGCATTTTTCGCAACGGGATGGTCCTTCGAAACGTGCTTCAGTGTCATCAATAGTGACCTTTATCTGTGACGGTATTTCAATATTTTGCAATTTTTCTTTAACAATTTCCTGAAAATATTTTAAAAAGTGTTTATAAATAAAATGTTCTGGAAGTTAGCTTAAAATATAATCTTGGTAAGTATTGGAATCGCATTAGGCGAATTCACACGGAGCGAGCAAATGTAACTTACAGTAAAACCGGGGTGATCCGTTTTACTGTAAGGTACATTTGGTCGAAAGTTGAACCCTTGGAATTTTCCATCTCTAAAAATGAATCTTACTTAGTTCACGTGGTTTAATTCGGTTTCAGGTCATTTACCAGCTTACTGTTGAATGAGTCAATGAACAATAGGGGTCAAGTTTTTGTTCGGTTTTCAGATAGGCCGGAAGAGGAGGAGGAAGAGGAAGAGGAAGAGGGTGTAGACGATGTTCAAAGAAGTTGAGTGAAGAGGGTACGAGTGAAGGGA
>JAVBJF010000289.1:0-477085 GCA_033439095.1 Pseudococcus viburni | reverse complement strand
AAAAGATATGAAAAATTGATCTAATCAACAAAAAAACTGAAATTTGGTATAATATATCTTATTTTTGACTTCCCGAATGGATTGGAAGCGGTTTCTTGACGTTTCAAAGGCTCCAGATAATTTTATAATTTTCCAGCGCTAGAGAAAAGCCGATAAAAATGGTTCATTTGGACTTCAGCACCTATAATCGCGAATTACCCATATTGATGACCTATTTGATCGATTAAATCAAAATTTTCCAAAATTCGTAACTTTGAGTTTTAAAATCCATGTTTTTTTTTCAGGAAAAATTTTCAGTAATTGAATACGATTTTTCACTCAAAGTCGCGAATTTCGGAAAATTGTGCTTTAATTGTTCAAATGTGTCACCAATATGGATAATCAGCGATTATAGGCGCTGAAGTTCATATGGACCATTTTTATTACTTTTTTTCAACGCTGGAAAATTCTAAAATTTTCTGGATAATCCGAAACGTCTCGAACCGCTTCCAGTCGATTCGGGAGGTCGAAAATAGGGTATCTACCAAATTACAGTTTTTTTTGTTGATTAGGTCAAATTTTCATATTTTCCCAGGGGATGAAGTAATTTTGAAATTTCAAAAATTCGCCAAAATTTAAGAAATGAACTTCAGCACCTGAAATTTTGGATATGAATTTCTTTTACAAATATGATGTACTTTCGATTTTTTTTGTTTGGGCTCAAAATTTACTTAGAATTGGAATTTCTTGTTAGACTGATTTTCGTCATACTGATATCAGCGATATCGTCATACTTCGAAATCGACTTATTTACAAATAGTCCAGTCAAATTAGCTCATATGAGAACCGAACTTGGAACAAATTGGTGGAAATTTTTTTTTTGCGTCAAAGTGCTCAGGAAGGGACCCTAATCAACATACAAAAACCCCACCAAAATCTGTTCGGAGCATTTCCCCCTAGGTCCACATTTTTGCCCCCAAATTCAGTTTTTTACGTTTTTCTCGTTTCCTTTCGTTTTTTTTGAAAATGTTGTTCTATACAATTCTAAAGAGCGTAAAATTTTACATAAAATTGATTCTATGAAAATTTTTGTACGACTCTCCCAACGCGAGATACGCCCCTCCCCATTATACCATTGGTTCTTCATTATCTAAAAATTGCTGTTTTAGCGATATTTTTTGAAAAAACTTTATAAAATAATCTCATTTCTTCAGTGTGGTTGTGTGGTATATGATGCTAGAGGCAGTATTGTTTTTACAAGGGGCATGAGTTCATTTATTAACCCCTCACCCCTATATGAACAGTAATGCCTACCACAGATATGTAGTATAGTCGCAAACTGTAAATTTTTCAAGGAAGTGACTTTTGATAAAAGAACCGTGAAAGTTGGTATGATGAACAACAAGACCAGAATAAAATTTTAGAAAACGGGAGCCACTCGAAATTTACCGTAGGGGAAAGTGAGTGGGTGGTATTTTGAGGCTCCACCCCCCCCCCCCCCCCCATGTGGTAATGTTGAGCGAAATCGGCATTCTTAATAGAGTCGATTTCATATATTTCTACCTTCGACAAACCGAATATACCATTACTTTTGAAATCCGATAACTAGAAGTGCCTCAAACTTAAAACTACCCCCTCCCCACTATTCACCAATATTTATGAAAAATATCCGAAAATCACAGTTTTTAGCCCCTACATGACAAGTCGACACATTGGCTAATAAATTTAGAAATTTTGTGAGTACGCCCAGGATCTTGGTCGAGGAGATGTGGGTATCTAGAATTTCAAAATGTTTATGTCAGCGATTTTGAACCACCTATCTCCTCAACCACGATTCTGGGTGCACTCACACATACCGACTCATTAGCTAAGGCATAGACTTGTCACTTCTGCAATTCTAAATGATTCAAAATTCTTTATGCAATGTACAGAGATCAAAATATAAAAAAAAGAATTGTAAAAAACTAGAAATTATTAACAATATTATGACACCTCCCACTCCGCCCCATTAAGACGTGTGAAGCTCGAATGTGAGTCTGTAGAATGTGTTTGACTTCGACTATTATATCCGAATATAATATTGAAAATTCGTTCCTGACCGTTGCGCGAGGTGTTTGAGGGAGGGACAAAAACTGTGTTTTTCGGATATTTTTTATAAATATTGGTAAATAGGGGGGAGGGGTAGTTTTAAGTTTGAGGCACTTCTAGTTATCGGATTTCAAAAGTAATGGTATATTCGGTTTGTCGAAGGTAGAAATATATGAAATCGACTCTATTAAGAATGCCGATTTCGCTCAACATTACCACATGGGGGGGGGGGGGGGGTGGAGCCTCAAAATACCACCCACTCACTTTCCCCTACGGTAAATTTCGAGTGGCTCCCGTTTTCTAAAATTTTATTCTGGTCTTGTTGTTCATCATACCAACTTTCACGGTTCTTTTATCAAAAGTCACTTCCTTGAAAAATTTACAGTTTGCGACTATACTACATATCTGTGGTAAGCATTACTGTTCATATAGGGGTGAGGGGTTAATAAATGAACTCATGCCCCTTGTAAAAACAATACTGCCTCTAGCATCATATACCACACAACCACACTGAAGAAATGAGATTATTTTATAAAGTTTTTTCAAAAAACATCGCTAAAACAGCAATTTTTAGATAATGAAGAACCAATGGTATAATGGGGAGGGGCGTATCTCGCGTTGGGAGAGTCGTACAAAAATTTTCATAGAATCAATTTTATGTAAAATTTTACGCTCTTTAGAATTGTATAGAACAACATTTTCAAAAAAAACGAAAGGAAACGAGAAAAACGTAAAAAACTGAATTTGGGGGCAAAAATGTGGACCTAGGGGGAAATGCTCCGAACAGATTTTGGTGGGGTTTTTGTATGTTGATTAGGGTCCCTTCCTGAGCACTTTGACGCAAAAAAAAATTTTCCACCAATTTGTTCCAAGTGAAATCCTAATTTGACTGGACTAAAAGTAATAAAACCAAATCCATAAAATATTTCGCCCGTCGCACCTCCGTATATATTTTACGAATCAGTAACAACGCGCTGATTTGTTATCTAAACTCATAAACCATTATCAGCCTCACACCTGTTCTGCTCGAAACTGTGTCACTGATTTATAGACGTTTGGTTCCTTATCTCGGACAGTACAATAACGAAATGCGGTAAAACTGGACAAAAAACTAGCTTCACGCAGCTTCGGATTCGCGTATTCTCGGAATCGCGGTCCTTTTCAATAACCGGCATCAGTCGAAACCCGGACTCTTCTATTTACAATACAAATTTTCCGAAACACGTTAATCTTAACAGAAGCTATTATTTGGTTTCCAAGCCTTTTTATCTTTAAAAGTATCCCAAAAAGGGAGAATTACACTGTGTCAGTCAGGTCTTCGATAACGGTTCGGAGCATTGAAATTCCAATTGGTTTGGCTGGTAGCTTGAGCTAGTGATGGGTCTGAGCCTCTGAAGATATTAATGGTCAAGATGTATTTTGACGTTGACCGGTCTGCGCCATGCCAGCGGTACTGAAACAATAATATTAATAGATTTTGTGATTAATGAAAACCATTTCGAAGAAAATACATTGAATAATTCAGTAGCTTTTGTTAAAGGGGTATACTTTTTTGTTCGGTCTTATTGTATTACAAATATGTGTACAAGGGGTATGACATATGATGTATTTCTTTTCATAAAGATGTTCTGGTGAGAGCTTCAACATCTTTATTTTTTTCTAGTCGCGGAGTTATTGTTGTATGTGTGAGTTTTGATTTTTTTCCACTGATGATATCATTTATGATGGCCCCATGTGTGGTGTAATTTTTGTATTCTTGAATGGTCAATGTTGCTCGTAATTTTAGATAATATATCTCTCTCTTAATTTGAGTCAGCCAAAGGTAAAGTTTTGCCTTTTTAAATCAGTGAAATAAATTTCATAGAAAATTAGTTTTTTTTTTCATCAATTTTTTGGTCAAAAATTGCTTATTTTTTCTGACATACGTTTTAGTAATTGACTGAGAAATCAATAATTTTTAACTGAAATGTCAATGAAAAATTATCAGTTTCATACACAGTTCTGCATATTAACAATTTTTTCTGCGAAATCAAGATTAATGAGTGATTTGGTCATATTTTTTAGCATCAAGCTTGAATATTATATTATCAGTTTTTCTCCATAGGGTCAGGATTTTTCACCATTTGAATTTTTTGTTGAAAATTTATTTCACGTTTTTTAATTACAATAACTTTTGACACTTGCAGTCGATTTTCTAAGCAAAGAAAGGGTCCTACGAAAAAAATGCATAGAACCTAATTTGTTGAGCGTAAAATTTTCTTTCTGTAGAATCCTGATAATTTTTTTCGCCGAAGCTTAGATTTCGATATATTTTCAATGAGATAGAAAATAAAAATTGAACTTCGAACTATCGCTGTTTGAAATATCTTGAAAACTAAGCTTTGCTAAAAAAAAAAAAACAAAAACGATTGGACTCTACAAATAGAAAATTTCACGTTCTACAATTTCTGTTCCATTTATTTTTTTCGTAGGGCCTTTCCTTTGTTCAGAAAATTGACTTCAGGTATCAAAAGTCATCAAATATTGTGAAATTAATTTTCAGAAAAGAAATTCAAACTGTGAAAAATCTTAATGTGGTGAATTTTTTCCTCATTTTCCCCGTAATCGGAGCGAAAAATCACATTAATTTAAAATTACCCAACCAATGAAACCTTAGTGACCTGAAAGCAAAAATTTAAAGGCCTTTTCACAGAATAAAAAAATTTATTTTTCAAAGACTATACGATTTTCGATTGTTTTCAAAAGAATTTCAATTTTCAGGTAAAATTTCACGGGTTAAGAAAAAAAATTGACTTTTGGAGAGAAAATCTAGATATTTCCAGAATTTTTTTGACTTTCCTTTTGGGGTCCAGACTACGAGGTTTATCAGTCTGTTGGATTTCCTTCCTATCTAGAAATTGGAAACTCTAATTTCACCCAATGAAATTTATTTCACTGATTCAAAAATGCGGAATTTGGCCAAATTTGACTGATTCATAGGGGCGCACCTAAGAAGGGGCTCAGGTGGCTCGAGCCCCCTTAAGCCCGCTTGAACAGAATTTTAGTAACTATTTCTTAAATAAACCTACCACTCTTTAAATTTGAATCAGTTGAATTTGCAAAAATTTTGTCTTTTTTAATCAGTAAAATAATTTTTATTGAAAATTAGAGATTTTTCACTGATTTTTCGGTCAAAAATTACTAATTTCTCAGTCAATGTCCATTTATCAGGAAAAATCAGTAATTTTGACCAAAAAAATCATAAAATGTCGCCATTTTTCAATTTTTCTTCGCTGTAGGTATACATTATTTGCATACTGAAAATACCCCAACTACTCCAGCTCCTCTGAAATAACAGGCTACTTCATTTTTTCATTAATTTTTGATTCCCCTAATTTTTTCTCAAAATTTAGGCCCCCCCCCCATACACAATTTCTGGATGCGCCTATGCTGATTCATATTCAGAAATCATCCGTTTAGAAAAAAAAACACCCGAATAAATTCTGAAATTAGTCAAGTTTTAATCTATCAATTAATGCAATCTAGTGAACTTGACTATGTCATTTATTTACACCCTGCATCCGCTAACGACCTAATCAAAAATTAATAGATACATTACGTACTTGTTACTTATCATTTCGATAACGCTGACTCGTTGAATAATTTGGCAAAACGTAATTCAATTTTTACGACCCATGTGTTCGTTTACTAAAATAAAACTATCTATTTTTCAAATATATTTCTAAACATTTCTCCAACGATAGACAATCTCTTCGAACCCTAATAAAACGCACCCGAATACGAAAATAGTTCATATCGTCGAACTCGAAATGCATTTAATGAACGGGTGTGTACGACTCTGCGTATAGATAACTACACGTTGAAGTTCTGAAAACAAATAAGATCGTTGTATCTCGTCGGATGCCAAAAATTCCGCTATAAAAGTATACCCAAATCTAGTCCTGTTGGTACCTCTTACCTACAAAATACCGTGCAGTGTAAAATTACCCTGAAGAAACCTTTTATAAAAACATATGGAATTTCGGTCCAACCTTTACCTATATCTGTTCGCTTTGTTAGCCGCACTGTTGCTGTTTCAAAAGATGAATGAGATCAGGGGATCTGGAACATGCGCCGAGCTCGAATTACAGCCTTGAATTTTTTTTTCTTTCTAGATTCGAGACTAACGTTAATTAAACAAATTCGCCTATCGTAATAAATTTTATACGAGTTATCGAAGCTGATAACCTTTGGATTAACAATATTCGTATAATTAGTTGGAATAATGGTTACATTTTTGTAAGAACTGGTTCGGGTCAATCTCGTCGAGAAGGAAGTACGCGCTATTTATTCTGGTCTAGAAAAAAAAATCACAGCGGAGAGAAGGTTTATTAAACCCAGAGATGAAGTCGGTTCGAGAGACCAAATCTTACAAGGGGTGTTCTACAAATGTCACGTTTAGGGGTTCCCAAAATGTTTTATGTGGTAGAACCAGCTTTAATGAACATTGTAACGTAAAACCACGTATTAGCGTTTGTAATTATCACGCGAACCGCGAATAGATAATTAAAATGTATGTGTAATTGTTGCTAGTATTCTTCTGGTTTATTTACAACGAAAAAAATTAAACGTGATAATGTTTGCATAAGCGTACGCTCAGGTATCGCGTATTTCATTATGTTATTAAAACCAGTCTTATCTCGGTACCTATCTTAATTGTTGGGAATATTATGTTTTCGTATAATTTTACATCGAGTAGATTAGCTGTGTATCTAGGACCTACCTTCTTCGTTTAGATTATTTTCATTTGGGGAAATTTTCGGTAGAAAAATGCAGATAATTTTTATCAGTAATTTTTAGATTTTTTCACAGCTTCGTACGTGATAAAGAAGCTTAATAGTTCGAGAAATGTGGAATTCGAGATTCAAATATGCCAATTTTCAGAATAAGGCACCATGTAAAAAGTTCAAAAATTTCAACCTTCTAGAGTACGATCGGTGGATATAGTTCGGGTGAACTGAAAATGACTTTTTTTTTGCATTTCGACGATGAGGTTTTTAGAAAATTGAGGCAATATTGTGGAGAAGAATGGAGCAAATAATTGAATTTTTTTTTGAATTTTGTTATATTGGGTGTGTGTAATTACCAAGACTTTTACGCCCAGGATGAGGAGGGGGTTGGAAAGAAGGGTTTATTTTCAAATTTGGTGTTGGAGTTCGAGTTCTTTTATCAAAAGGAGGATTTTTTGTATTTCTGTTATTGATTCTGGTATTGTTAGATTTTCTTCAGAGATGTTTAGGTTTTGTCTCAGTTGTTTTAAATTAGGGCAGTGAAATAGGAGGTGTTGAGTGGTGATAGGTTCTGAGTTGCAAAATAGGCAATTGGGTTTGGGGGCTCGAAGGTATAAATGATTATGGGTGAGTTTTGTATGTTCGATTCTGAGGCGTGTGATTATCATTTCATTGGATCGATTGAGGTGTGTAAGTTTTTTCCAAGGGTGGATGGATTTTTTATGAACATGGAGTTTGTTGTCAGTTTTAGTATTCCATAAATTTTGCCAAATTGTGAGTTTGGTTTGAGTGCGCATATTTTTTATGTCATCAGGATTGGGGAGGGGGGGGGGGAATTCGGCGGATTTTGCGGTTTTATTCACATATAATTGAATGTTTTTCCATTTTATCAATTTTTCAATAAATTGTATTCTTGAGTGGAAATCCCCTCCCCCTTACAAGTTTTTAGCTTTTTTAGATCCCTGAGAATTGAATTTTTGTAAGTGCTCAAAATAGAATCTTCTCGAGAAAAAAATAGTCTTAGGGTCAACTCTCCACTCGCCCTCCTCTAATTACTCATGAGTTGAGATTTACAGTTCAAGAACGTTAACATATAGGTACATATGAGTGATATTTTGATTTGAGATCATGTTGAAAATCTTGACTAGAGAGTTGAAATTACAAAAAATATATTTTTTTTGTACATTTCAAAATTTGTGCGAGGCATCGATTCGATTTTTTTTGTTGCAACATTTTTCAAGTGTGTAATTTGTTAATTTTTCAGTTTTAACCATACCAATAAAATGCTAATTTGTTCAAATCTTTGCAATTTTTTGAAATACTTTAAAACATTTTGAAATTTTTTAAAAGAATTTCGGTAATTTTTACGTTTTAATGGAATAATGTTTGAAAATCTTCGGATGATTTTGAATAATTTTCTTTAGATAGTTATTCACGATTAAGCAACTTTTTCGTTAATTTTAAAAATCGACATTTTGAATAATTTTCTAGAATTTAAAAAAATATTTCTACATTATTTCTTAGCATATTTTTCTTCACTTTTTCAATTTTTTCCCCAAGAGTTTTAGACAAACTCGTAGCCATTGTCGTGCTGTGCCATGGGTGAGTTTAGGCTCTGTCCTGGTTGGTCGAAAAAAATTGTGAATTTTCTCCCTTTTTTTTCCAAGACATTCCAAAATTCAATTAGTAGATAATGTAACCCTATAAAGATTTTACAGACTGAAACTTCCTCCTTCCCACCTCTCGATAATGAAAATGACATTTTTCCTAAAGTTGGTTCAAAATACATTTATTAAGCTCCTACTGAGTGCTTAGTTTCTGGAAAACAGAAAAAGTCTGAGAATTTTACTGTTCTGAGAGAGTTGAAATTTTTTAGAATTTTCACTAATAGGTGCCCAAGTCAAATAATTTTTTAAACCCACGAAATTTTCGTTGATTTCTTTCATAGGAATTAAATATACCTACCTGTATGTTTTTTTAATATTTAAAAAAAAAATCAACTTTTTCATAGAGAAGACTCCAAGTTTTTATTGCTATCACCTTTCTCTCGCAGAAAACAATGGAAGTCGAAGACACCATGGAAAATGGAAATAGTGAATTGCATGAGGAAGGTGGAAAGAGCATTGAGATGAGCTGAAAAACTGATACCAAAAATTTTGGCCTAAACATTCAAATTTTTTTACAGAAAAATGGATTACCTGATTTCAAAATTTTGTAAAATCAGGCATTCTTTTTTCTCACGAAAAACTTCACGAGCCTCATTGAATGTCGAATTTGCCACATATCTTCATTAAAAATAAATATTGAGTGACATTCGTTTCAATTTAATTTTTTTAAATTAGGAATACCTGAAAGCGAAATCTTGTTTTTTTTTGTAATTTTTCCCCTTCCCACCCCTCCCCCGTTGTAACGTTTGAAAATCCATGGAAAATCTACTAAAATCTAGCTCTTTGATTATGAGGTTTTATTAGACACATTGGTAAAAGGTCAGGAGAAATTTAATCTGAAAAAATGGATATCTTGAGCATTTTTTTTTTATTTCTTGAATATGGTTTTTTGGAAAATTTTTACTTTCGTTTTGCTCGGGCCATAATTATTTTCTTTTTTTGTATAGGTATCATACTGGATTTGTTATGTATATGCACTGGTAAAAATTGCAGGGTAGGTGATGTGAAAGGAGAGTTCATGGGCACTTTTTATTATTTTTTTTTGTATTATTTTAAATGCTGAAAACTGAAAAGTTTTTGCTTTTTATGGAACGTTATTAAACAATTTTTGAAAATATAACAGGCTTATTCAGGTTTTTCAATTCTATTGAATAATTTTTTTTTGTTCTGACTAAAATTTCAATTTTATACAATCCGACTCATAATTTTTATCGGGGCGTATTCTAAGAAAATTTTGGAGCTGCACAAACATAATTTCATTAAGACATTTTTTACGTTTTATTGCTCCCGTAATACATACATACTGGAGTAGACACCGATACGATAAAAAATCGATACCACGAGTATGCTCATCGGCGGAGATATACTTCAACTTTTTTAGGGGGGGGGGGGCTTGAGCCCCAGTCAAAAAAGAAACACGAAATGAAAATGTTCATTTTCGACCCTCTAAAAAATTTTCTACTATTACCACCAAATAATTTTCATTCAACCCTTTCGCTTCCAAAAAAAAACTTTATTCCTTAATGACCTCATCCCCTTACAAAAAAATTGGAAAAATTTGAAAATTCCATTTCAGATCGAGATTAAGCCCTTTAAAAAATGAGGAATACAACTTTATTTCGCTTCAAAATATAACAATTGTTTATGGAAAGGAAGGGGGTTCTACCATCATTTCGAGAAAGAATTGTGTGAATTTATCGAGGGCGAAAATTTTTCACAAATGAATCTTCCAAAAGCAGACATTTCTTGATTTTTTTTAAGGGGGGTGGTAAATCCGTGTTTTTATGGTAATTTTTATGTTCCTTTTTCTCAGTAACCAGAAAAGATACAAAGTTGCGCTTTCTAAGGTAACTAAATCCAACCCTCATACACATTTTAACACGAGCATTTCAGGGTTGAGTTCATCTTTTTGTAATTACAAGAAATTTCATGAAACCTTCCAAAGGGACTATGTTTTTTGGTGCAAATGAAATTCTCAAAAATTTTCTAATAACTTTAAACAAAAAAGCTCGTGTCTATTTGTAGAGCACAATTTTCTGAAAAAAATGAAAAAAAAATTAAGTCAATCGGTTCAGCCATTTTTGAGAAAAAGGTACATAAACATAGAAAAAGTACATTTTGAGAAAAACAGCTTTATCCACCGGCACCACACTTGAAGAAAAATTATTCACCAATTAAATTTCCAGCAGTGGGCCAAAGTTTGGTGCGGCATTATTACTTCTAGGGGTGTACACAAATGTTCAACGTTTCATTTCCCCAGTTGGACAAATTGCCTACTTTCTTATTTGAAGGGGCCGAAATTTCAGAAAAAAATACGTATTTTTTCGTTTTTATTGCCATTTTTTGCATTGAATGAAAAGTGGAGGGGATGAATTTGCTACCCGACAGATACTTGTGTATCTATGCCCTACTGGTTTATGAACAACAATTTGCCTAGCCTTTCGATTTAAGGGGTAAAAAAAATTAAAATTCTTTCCGATTGAAATTTCTTTTGAAAATAATTGCCCCTTCAAATAAAAAATCAGGCAATTTGCTCAGCAGCAGAAACGATAGGCAGACATGCCCGCATTGGTACTAGGAAGCGTTACCACCCTATCATTCATTTCTGCCAACGCAACGCACAAAAAAAAACGATATGTGACATTTGTCACATGTGAGGTGAAAATCTGTTTTTTTGAAAATGAATTTTTAAGTGGTTATTAAAATGATAATTATGTAATATTATACATCATTTTAAAAGGAATTGAATGAAGAATATGTTTTTGACAAAAACAGATTTACCACCCCCCCTTTTAAATGAAGCATGCGTACCGAAATTTTTGTAAGTGCGCAATTTTTTTCTGGAACTGCACAAAATGTGCGGAGCTGCACGTTAGAATAATACGCCCTAATTTTTATCGAATTATTATATCAAAATTTATAACGATAAATATCAATTGAAATAGTCTATCGGTATGAATCAAAGATAAAATTCATTCATACCTCCTATCACATCCTCTCTTGATTATTTCTCCATTCAGCAAAACTCATCATTATCAGATTCTATTTTCGTATCCAGCCCGAATTCCACGAACGTATGAATAAACCTCGGCAAAAAAATATCGATAGAAAAAATGTTAATTAATCTCGAGGTTTGCGTATTTTTGCAATAAGACGCAGATATGCTTCTTTGCCAAAGCCAAAGCGACTTTTTAAACTCTGTGGTAGGTCATACGTACAGAACTCTGGTCGGATGACTTTGGCATAGACGACGTATAGCGAAATAACCCGTAGAGACAGACAATACCCGCGTATAAATGCTCTAACCGCACAAATAAGATGACACAGCATCGGTTTTTTACGTCTCTAGGTCTTGGATCCTCCTACGACGAGGAAGTGACGAGATAACCTTGACTATAGAAGTACCAGCAAAATCTGCTAGACTGTTTGGCTATCCGAATATAGCTTCGCGATTGGCCAGGTAATTAGGAGAGCTTGCTACTACGGCGTTATTTCGGTTATAAAACTATAAACGTTCCACACATTACAGTTGGACGCCAGGTGAATGAGGCGAGTCATTAAGGGTTCTTCTATTTTTGTTACTGTACTTTGAAAGGGTTTTCTTGTACGACGTTTCGTACGAATAAGAATTTATATTACCATTTATACGCCGGTTACAGGGCGCGATTTGTAACGTTGATATCGGTTTAGTTTTTTATCAACGTTAATATTTTTTACCATTTTTATGATCGAGAAAGCTTCACGCTTTGATCTCACACCGCAAAAAAACACCTAACATCTGCTAACGAGAGATCGAAGCGACTTTTACCAAATTACCACCGAATAACCACTGGCGATGGCGTATTGCTGGTTGTGGTATCGAGTACACGGTCACGCATGATAAAATTTCTTAGGTATGAATCGGCGCATCACGGGGTTGGTAACACATTCCAACCGAAATACACCACAAGCCCGGTGCCGAGCTGGAGCGGTTTTAGTTCCAATCTAGAGCATAATAACTTGATCCTACCGAAATATTTCTAGGTATCGAATTATATAATCGAGTATTTCAAAGGTTTCGGAAGTATCTCGGTGAACCACCGAGTACCTACATTGTGTGTAGGTATCTCATATGACGTAATATTCCATGTATCAAAACTCGTATCTATATCTCACGTCAACGCCATGTCCTTCGTAAAGTCGTAAAAGTCTCCAAAAAAAACCTACCATTGTTTCGAAATCGTTGAAAAAAGTGTTTTTTAGGCGCTACTTCGTATTGACAAAATTTCCTGTTATCTTGAGGTTTTCTTCGACGTGGCATGTGTTGGCATTACAATGGCAGGCCTATTTATCCATAGTTTACAACCTTCTTCTCGTAATAAAACTATCAAAAATTCAATACATTTTAAATTAGCGGTGAAATAGGCACCGTCCTCGGAACTTGGTTTCTTTCGGACAGATTACAAATCAAAAAAAAAAAAGGGTGAAATAATTGACATTATCAGAAAAGAAACACAACACGAAGGCGTTTCTCTTTTGATCGTAAACGTAATACTGCCACCCAAACTATTAACCCCTGCAGTTTCGCCTTATTCTTTGGCCTGAGGGCGGGTATTCGCCGCTGGTCATTAACGTTAAAGGTGTTACCTGACAGTGGAAGTGAAACTACCACAAAAACAGTCCTCGTGTTACAGGGCAGGGTCGAACAGCCGATCGTAGACGTGACTTGTTTGTGATTAATTTGAATGGTTTGGTATTGATTTTGTTCGTGGGGCAGTTTTTTTTCGTGCTGTTTGGATGTGGTTTGTGGAGTGAAGGTGCGGAGTGTGCTGGATGAATGTGGTATGATTGGGAATTGGTGGTTGAATGTGGAATGAGATTTTTTGTGGAAAAATGTTGGAAAAAGGTGTTGCTTGGTCTGATTTGAAGGAATGCCGAATTTTGGGGTCAAAATACAAAATTATTTCGAATTTTCTAAGAAAAAAATCACATTTGAAAATTTCTAATTGGAATTTAATTTTTTTCTACGTATAACAGTCATTTGAAATTTCAGAAGACCATAATAGCTCCTTTGACTCTTATCATTTTGTTTTTTTTTCGATTTGAAAAAAAAATATTATTCCAAAATTAAATTATTTGGCTTTGGAAATTTTTAAATAAATGAGTCCAATTTTTTTTGATATCAAGTGTTTGACAGTTTTCGATTCGAAAAATCTTATTATTCTTCAAACTACAAAAAAATGTGCTTCAAAAATATTTTGGAATGTACCAAAGTTGTAGTGAATGAGGAAGAAGAAGGAGCCAGCTTGTCTTTCTTCAACATTAAAACAAAGGGTACATCTATAGTCGGTTAAGTAGGGTGATTTGGCTTTGGAAACAGATTTTGACCGTTCCTACCCAAAAAGGGTTGCCTATTCTGGCAAATAAAATTTTTACAACAATTTTAAACCCCTAGCTCGAGTATTTTTGGGGGAGAGGGAGGGGAGGGAGTGGCCAAAACTGTTTTTTCTTTCATGATTTTCGCATTTTCCACAGATATGAATTTCACGTTTTTTAGATAGCTTCTAGAGGATAAGAGGAACGTTAGAAATTTTTTTTCAACATTTTTTGGGCAATTTTTCGCCGAGTTACGCTCTTTTGAATATTTTGAATCCCCTTTTGTTATGACGGGTCAAAGGTGTAATGGAATTTTCACCCTTAAATTAATTGACATTGGTACATAAGTATCCCACAAAAATTTTGAAAATTTTGAAGTGGTGGAAGTTTGTTAAAAAAATTAAAACTGAAGTTCCGACTTCCGAGCAATAAAAAGGTGTATTTTGGTCAAAGAATGGAGTCAGCCAAAAAGTTGACTCCTGACTCCACCTTGACTCCGGAGTCGAGGGAGACCCCTGACTCTACCTCAACTTCAGAGTCACTTTCACATTTTGACTTCTGACTCCACCTTGACTCCGGAGTCAAACTCACACCCTGACTCCTGACTCCACTTTGACTCCGGAATCAATTTCAGACCTTGACTTCTGACTTCTGCTTGACTCCCTGACTGAGTCGGAGTCATTTGAAGTCAGTTTGACTCCGTTTTTGGACCAGGGAATAGAAATCAGCCGAAAAGTATACTTCTGACTCCACCTAACTCCCAGAGTCAAGGAGGAAAGTTGACTCCTGACTTCACCTTGACTCCGGCGTCACTTTCAGACCTCGACTTCTGACTCCATTCTGACTCCGGAGTCAGCCTGTTACCTTGACTCCTAACTCCGGATTGACTTCGGAGTTCAGTGTGTATTCTAAGAGGTTTTAGGCTACATTTGGGTAGCTCCAAAAATTTGTCGGACAGCTTCAAAAAAAATTGAGCAGTTTGGAAAAAAGCTCTGACAAAAGCCTCTCTTTCAATACTACTCTCTCATTCTGAATCAGTGAAAAGTCACTGATAAATAGTCAGAATTGCAGCATAGAAAAAATCAGCGAATTTTCGCTGATTTTTCAAAGATTTTCACAGATTTTTCAGCAAATTTCATAAATTTTACTGACTTTTCAGTGAATCTTCACTGATTTTCTCACTGATTTGTTTACAGCCCTTATGCAAAGAACTAGTAGTTAACTACTAAAAAAAAACTACTAGTAAACTACTAGTAAACTACTAGTTTTTTCGGCAAGTAGTTTTACTAGTGAAACCAAACTAGTAGTAAACTAGTAGTTTAACTAGTAGTAAACTAGTAGTTTAACTAGTAGTCAACTAGTAGTTTAACCACTAGTTTACTACTAGTTAACTACTAGTTTGGTTTCACTAGTAAAACTACTTGCCGAAAAAACTAGTAGTTTACTAGTAGTTTTTTTTTAGTAGTTTACTAGTAGTTTTTTTTTTAGTAGTTTACTAGTAGTTTTTTTTTTAGTATTTACCATTATTCTCACTTCTTCACTCACCTGGTGTTCTTGGTTTAGAGGAGCACGCCACCATGCTGGGTTGAAGATATTACAATAAAAGTAGTATTTAAACATGAACTTGGAAAATTTTTTTTCTTCAATTTTAATCAAATTGAATTTTTTTTTTGATTTTCTTGTTTATTATAATTTTATAAAATTTTCGGGCACATTTAGCAAATTTTTATCCCACCCCTTGGGGGCTGGAGCCACAAAAATTCAAAATTTAAGAAAAAAGGGTAGCAAAAACCTGCAAAAATTGAAATTTTGCAAATTTTTCGAGCGATATGCCTAAATCTATGTTTTCGAGGGCGTAGAATACGAATTTGACAATATTTTTTGGTTAGGGGTTAAGGGTTGGGGGTGAAAAGGAGGTAAAGGAGGGGGTGAGGCTTAGAAAAAATTGAGATTTCGCAATTTTTTTCGAGTAATATGTCAAAATCTATGTTTTTGAGGGCGTAAAATACGAATTTGACAATATTTTTTGGTTAGGGGTTAAGGGTTGGGGGTGAAAAGGAGGTAAAGGAGGGGGTGAGGCTTAGAAAAAATTGAGATTTTGCAATTTTTTTTCGAGTAATATGTCAAAATCTATGTTTTTGAGGGCGTAGAATACGAATTTGACAATATTTTTTGCTTAGAGATTAAGGGTTGGGGTGAAAAAGAGGTAAAGAAGGGGGTGAAACCTATAAAAAACTGAGTTTTGTAATTTTTGGAGTGTAATATGTCGAAATCTACGTTTTCGAGGGCGTAGAATACGAATTTGACAATATTTTTTGGTTAGGGGTTGAGGGTTGGGGTGAAAAGGAGGTAAAGGAGGGGGTGCGGCTTAGAAAAAATTGAGATTTTGCAATTTTTTTCGAGTAATATGTCAAAATCTATGTTTTTAAGGGCGTATTTTTAACTTATCAATATGTGTAGATGTTTTCACATGTACCATAAATTACATTATTTGAATAAACTAATTTGTCAAAAATTTGTTTGTTGACAAGTCTTATAAAACTGGTAATATTTGGTTTTGATAAAAACCACTACCTAGTCTTTTTGAAAAAATAGTATTCTATTAAAAAAAACTACTAGTTGCTTTGAAAAAGTAGTAGTATTTTTGAGAAAACTACTAGTTATTTTTTAAAGAACTACTAGTCACTATGAAAAACTAGTAGTTTTTTTGAAAACACTACTAGTTCACTACTAGTTTTTTTTAAAAACTACTAGTTGCTTTAAAAAACTAGTAGTTCTTTTAAAAAAACTTCTAGTTTCTTTGAAAATACTACTAGTTTACTACTAGTTTACTACTAGTTTTTTGAAAAAACTACTAGTTTACTACTAGTTTTTTGAAAAAACTACTAGTTTACCACTAGTTTTTTGAAAAAACTACTAGTTTACTACTAGTTTTTTGAAAAAACTACTAGTTTACTACTAGTTTTTTGAAAAAACTACTAGTTTACTACTAGTTTACTACTAGTTCTTTGCATAAGGGAGTAGAAAAATTTTCACTGATTTTCTCCTGTGCTGCAATTCTGACTGTTTCTCAGTGGTTTTAGATCATTTTCACTGATTTATAATTGAGAGAGTACATAAAATATTGATTAAATAAATGAAGGAATTTCAGCTTTTGAATGCCTCCTGAAAAATTTTCACTCTCGCTTAAAATGCTGGTATGAACCTTCTTCTCCTCTGGCCCAGATTATTGAATTTTTTTAGGGAGGGTTGTCCTTCTCATTTATCAGAGGACTTGGTGACAATCTTAAATGAAATTTTCGAGAAATTTTTGATTTTTTTGGAAAGAGAGGGGCTTATTAAGGAATGCCATTTTTTTGGAAGTCAGAAAAGTAACTCGAAAAAGTACGAATTTGTTTTCAATACGACTGGTCCGCAAATTCTCATTTAAATGAGTCAGCAATTTTTTCTCATTTTTAATATCAGTCGTAAAAGTGTTCATTTTCACCCCCCTCCCCCGAGATTTTTGTTCAAGTTTCGCCCCTAATTCTTACCCTCGTCATTTTAAAGTACTGATTGCAGAAGATTTTCACATCGGAGGGGAGGGGGGAAGGTGAGGGTAGACACTAGACAGGTAGGAAAAAATAAAAATGTAAAAAACATCAATTTTCAAATTTGGGCAGCTGCAAAAAATCTTGAAATACACATTGCCGGAGTTGATCTTTGACCGGTAGAAATAATTCATAAATCATCGAAAAATTACATTGAAATGCCTATTACAATTAAAAACCTTTTTAGTAATATTGAACAAAATCGCGATAACTAAATCTTGAAAAATTAATTGATCCTAAAACTTGTGTAAAGTAACAAAAGAATCGTTGAAGAAGGAATCAAAAGAAATCACCTTGAAATTGTAAAATTTCATTTAGTAAATGTTGCTATAATACGAGTATCATAAAACGTGATCAAAATATCAATGATGTGCTAAAAGTAGCTTAAAATCGTTGAAATATGCAATAAAATTGATATTTTACAAAAATTGCATACAAATATCACAAACATTGTTTAAACATCCTCAAAAGTTTTAAAAAATTCTCAAACAGTTTTAAAAACTCGTCGTTTTTAAGGACGAAACAATGGCCTGCAAAAATAGGGAAGGGGATGAGAAATCAAACGAGTAGAAATTGCAATAAAATTCTACGAATTCAAGAATTTATAGAATTGTAGAAATGTAGAAGGACCAATTTAAGTTTCATTGATAACCTTGCTACTGAAATAAAATTGGCAGAGGTGTTCAAGTTATTTGATTATGCCAGCCAATGGCTTCATTAATTATTCCAACTTCGATTTTTCCATGGGACCGATCTTCCTACGTATCATATTTTAAACTTGAGTTTCGAATGTAAAATTTTCCATTACATATTTAACCTTTTTTGTTTTTGTTTCAGGTGAGTGTCGAATTTCCATTTAACTAAGGATAAGTAAGTTACAAATTTTCAGTTCTGATTGAGTACCTAAGCTATTGTGATTTAAACTTTAAATGGTATGGAGTCTTCGATTGAAGGTCTCGACAATTCTAAAATCCATTCAAATGGTTATTTCTGTGTCGAATATTTTCGAAAATCGAATGGTACATACTTGCAATAATTCGAAATTATTCGACTTTGATTGAGAAAATTCATCTCAAGTTGGTTGAGACGAAGGAGGGGGAAGGGATTCTCTCTCGTTGGTTTTATAAAAAATGATTCAACAGGTGTTCATACTTGATTTTAACTCCTATTAAATTTTGTTATTTTAACGTCTTCCAAAATATTGCTCTATTCGTTTTGAATCGTTTCAAAATTTTGGAGAAATTTTCTATACCTATAGGTGCAAATGGACACCGATTTTTGAACCAGGAAGAAGGATTTGAAGTAAAGTGATAGAGAAGGCACTGTGCTGGAAAAGTAAAATTGATAGGCAGTTTTCTTCACTTTTATGTAATTCGAAACACGAAAAATAATGAATTAAACCCCGTTTCAGCTCAAAGATATGTAGGTATACTCATTCCAATTCAAAGCCCCTCCAAACTTCTGTTTGTTTACTAATTCGATGGCGCTCTTCAGGTGAGCAGAAAAAACCAACAAAAAATAATCGATAAAAATCAAATTACCGTGTAATTTAACGAGATGGTTTCTTCTTTCCCAACCTTTTTATGAAAATATTCCGAAGATAATTTAGTAATTAAGAAATGCTTATTCGAAATTAGAAAACCTCCTTTTTTAGATTTCCTACTGCTTCAATACTCGCTTGAGCGATCAACCGTGTAAAACTAGAGCTCGAACTTGAAAATTGTAGGTGTGGATATAAAAGACCCTGAAGCATCAAACCATGCACAGTGTTTGGTTTAATGATGAAAGGAGGAGCATCTGAAAGCATTCGCTTTATAGGACATTTTGAGCAAATTTTTCTTACAATTTGAGCCTTTCAAAAGGCCAAAAAAGCACGTGTTTTTGCAGCAGCTTAAAAAAATCTCTCGTCAGTTCACAATACACGTGCCATGGCCAGTAATGGGCGAAACAAAAAGACTATTCCGTGACCACTTTAGCCGTTAAAATTCGACATTTAATTTTTAAAATTAACAAATCCCCTCTACTCGAACCACATGTTAATCAAGTAACGACCGAATTGCGTGTATTGCGCGAATTACCAGCACGCGATGCAAATCATCATTATACCAGTTCACGGAAATTTGTTTTTTCTCAACGTCCAAGTGCCTATAAAACTGCTTAATACCGTCTCGAGCATAATTATTTATTAATTTAGTATCCATAATTCACCCGAAAATATAATTTCTGTATCGAAATTGCATTTTCTTGGTCATATTCAATTCCCAGCTACGAATTAGAACCAGAATGCTGGTATCATTCGAGGAAAACTCATTATGGTGTCTTTATGAGACACATGTGTATCTTACGACTTGGTAAAGTAGTTTCGTTTCATATTTCTCTAATAAGATCTACGAAAATGAAAAAATAGCCGATGTTTTTCTTTCGAAATCATGTAAAAAATTATTCGACCGTATTAAAACACAATAAAATTAACTAGGTTAACTATTAACGCCTTATTCCTTTCGAGAAATGGCTTCGTCAAGTGGATTTTATTAAGTATATTTATTTAGTTTACTCAGAAATTCGTCAGTCGTCAGTCTTTTTTTTTTCTCGATGCCAAGTATGATCTGGCATGACGTACACGCCTTTTTTTACTCGCTGGTGTTTATAAAATGTGGAAAAAATTACCATATTTAAACGGTTTATTTTTTTCAACCTCACGTAGCACGGTTCTGCTATACGTAATACAATACGATACTGGAGATTTACGAGGGTTATGGGGTATCAGTACGACGTTTATCATTTAATGACATCAGTAATCAGTGTTATTTCAATGAGTAAGAGCATTGAGCTGCAAGGTTACGATACCAGTAGTAACTAACTGTACGAGTCCGTAAAAAAAAAAGAAAACAAAACGATCAAAACGAATAGATAGACGAATTATTTATTTACAAACATATCTTTTTTACAAAACATACTGACCGAATAATTAAACGAAGAGGAGTCAGATGGTGGTCGAAGCCACACACACTTACAATGTCTAGCTCTAGCCTGTCTAGTATGGTTGCCATGTGTTCAAATTTTTGTGTTAGAAGAACTATCCAATCATTGGGGAAAAAACTGATCTCCCTTTTTTCTATGTCATAATACCGGCGACCGATGAGTAGGTACGAAAATTATCGGAATTTTTCTCCATCGTGATCTCATGTGCTATGGGAGAGAAAAGGGCGAATACCTATTTATAGGGATACGTAGATAAATGTATTTGCTCAAGATCCTAAAAATATTAATCTTTACGCGCGTAATAATATTTTGTACGAGATGTTTCACTTATTCTGTGTATTTCTCGCCTGCGTGTACCGGAATTACGAACGTATATTCTATATACATTGAACATAAGCCCATCTGTTGCTATCTCTCATTCCTGGCTCATTTCCAAATGCCGCATATGCGATATTAAATATGAATCATGTGTTTTATTTTTAAACAGTCTCTCTATCTCTACTGGTGTACTTTTGTGCGTGAAATTCGGCCTGAAGTCTTTTTTCAAATTGACCTCGACGCAGTGCGAGAGCTTTTTTGGTAGGAGAGTGATCGACGGGGTGGGGGAAATTGGACTGGGTGAGTTTTTGGGAGGGTGGGGTTCATCTAAGGTGCTGAATACGGGTTTATAGAGTTTTATTCGTGTAGTCAATTTTTTTTTAAATCCATTTCATTTTGAAATTTTCATCTGATTTTGAAAAAAATTACTTTTTTTATTTTCTTGAATTTGTTCGTGTATTCGATTCTTAATTTTTTGTGTTTTTTTTTATTTTTAGGAAATTTTGAATTTTTTCTCCAATTTGACAATTTTTTTGAATTTATTTTGATTTGATTCTTAGATATTTTGTGTTTTTTCTTCTTTCTCAACTTTTTTGTCCTATAATTTCAAAGTTGTTTATTTACTTTCTAATGTTCAATTTTAATTTTTTGAAATTGGTATTTTTGATTTTTTGCATGGTTATTAAGTATTTTCGCAAATTCAAAAATTCGATTTTTTCAACATTTCTTGAACTTTTTTTTGTATTTTCCTAGAAAATGGATTATTTTTAAATTGCATATTTCATATTAATTTTTATGAATTTTTTTTAAAATTTACTTTCTTTTAAAAAAAAATCAACAAATAATTTTTTGTCGAAAAAATTCGATTTAGATCAAAAAATTTGCAAAAGTGAAAAGCATGGCCGGCGTTACTGAAGGTGCTGGCGTGCTCGAGCACCTACGGGGATTTTTAAACAAGTGCTGTTAAAAAATCCCAAAATCCACAAAAATTTTGAAACTCAATCACAACGGGACCAAGTATTCTAAAAAAAAAAAAATGAAAAATTTCACACCAAACTAAAATCCAGGAATGAAACCCCGTAAAATAAAACTTCTGTGTTTGGCTTTCGGCTGAAAATTTCAAAAATACCTAAAACAGCTTTTTTGCTTTTTGATTCTTACAGCTAGCTTTTGGCTAGCTTTCAGCTTTCTCTCGATTCAGCTTATATGTGAACAAACTTTTGACTTTCATCTCAGAACTTCTGATTTACAGCAAATCGACAGCACCATGATAAAAATTATCGTTCATGTCTGTACTAGTGTACTATTTTCTCAAAATTTTAATTTTTTCAGGTTTCAAAATTTTTTCTCTAAATTTTAATGTATTTAGATCCAAAAAATTTTCCCCACTCTTGAAATTTCTTCCTCAAATTTTTTTTAGCTCCAAGATTTTTTTTCAATTTTCATTCACCAACATTTTTTTATTTACTGATAATTATATCAACTATCAAGTGTATAAAATTCCATTCTTTGATTTAAAAATTTTTAAAAACGACATTCTCTCGAAATTTTTTTCAAAATTTTAATTCATTCTCAATTTTTTCCTGCTCTAAAATATTTAGAATAAAAATTTTTTGAAAAAATTCTGGTTGAAAAATTAAAAAAAAATCAAGGTGAAAAAATTCGAGAGCAGAAAAAATTAAAATTTTGAGAAAAAATTTCTAAAGTTGAAAAAAAATATATTTTTGAAAGAAATGCCAGAATTGAAAAAATTTTAGACCTGAGAAAAAAATTGGGGGTAGAAAAATTTCAGAGTTTAGGGTTGAAAAATGTCCTCACCCCTACCCTGGGCTCCTCCCCCACGGAGTGTGAGCACCTACGAAGAAAAAAATGATCCGCCGCGCCGGCTCGGGTGAAAAGTAATGATTTTTTAATGAAGAATTTGAGAAATTGTGCAGTTGAAGTAGGAAACATCAGTCGGCTCCCTTTCGGTGATGTAGTTATCGAATTCATATTTAGGTATTGTCTTGAAAAAAAATTTCTTGAAAGTTGAGAGAAAGAATCCTTCAAGTTTTGAAATTCCTACTTACAAAATCGTATGGACACTAAAATAATAATTTGCTCTTCCTCCTCTACAACAAATATTTTTTCATTTTTAAATTGAAAAAATCATGTTTGATTGAAATATTTTGTAAAAGTGATGAGCTAATAATGACTTTTTTTTTCCTGAAAAATTTAGTAATTTTCATGGAAGTTGGAAAAATCTTGAAAAGTTATGTTCGAATCGAAAAAATTTTCAGTTTTTATTCCATTCTTCTTCCAAAAATGCAAAGCTCATATAGGTCTCGACATTTTTCAGTTTTTAAGAACAAAAGTAGTTGTAAAATATGATTGGGACTCCTCTACTTCCCTTTCCCGCTCATCGTTAATGAAATTAGTGTTTTAACCTTATAGAACTTTTAAAAAATATGAAAATTATATTTTCAGGTTTTCAAGGGAATTTTCGTTCTTCCTTCTCCTCCTTTCCTCCCATTCACAAATTACGTAATATGATAATCTTGTTTTAATTGAATCTTACTATTTTTACTTATGAATTTTATGAAGTTGAGTGCTTTTGAATTTTGCAATTTCCATAAATTTGAAAATTTGGAAAATAAATTACAAACTATTATTAAGTTTCTTGAATTTAAGCCATTTAAAATACTCATACGTAAGTATTTCGTATTCTAATTTTTTGTGTAAATTTGATTTGATTTTTACTTTTTTTTCTCAATTTCTTTATGTAATGGTTATTTATTGAACTATTTTTGATTTTTAATGAATATGAATTTTTTAGATATTTTTTCAAAGAGAGAGTAAAATAAGCGAGTGACAGCAATTGATTTAAAAAAAATGAAAAAACAAGATTTGTGCGATAAAAAATTCCAAAATACTTTCCAAAATACATAGAAATTTTATCTAAGTGAATAGACGAGGGTGGAATGTTTTGAAAAATCACATTCGTTTTCGGTGTTTTTTTGGTGAGTGGGGGGTGGGAGATCTCCTCTCCTCTGGAAAATGTTACAAAATGCCATTTTCCCGCCTTTTCATGAAATGTATAAACCATCTCCTTGTAGGCCTCATCTTTTAGGCTTCAGTCTTTCTCTACCTCCGCTCCTTTTCCGATTTTCGCACGCTGGAAAAAATGCACTTCAACCATTCTCTGCCTCGCTCGCGTCATGAAATTCGCAGACTTGTTCATAACGACCAGGTAAATCATCGCTGATACAGCTCAATCGTTCGAAAATAATTACACATTCTTCGCTGAGCTGGAGCCAGAGTCAATACCCCATTCTTTTCAACATTTAATAGCATCTCTTTACACTGCACAAGAGTCATTCACGTTTCAATTTCGGCCCGACTCATCGACTGTGAACTCTTTAACGCTCGATGTACCCTCGACACACCCCAGACGACTGGAAAAAACAACAAACTTAACGTTTATTCGCGTAATTTACGCCGAAAAAGCCATCCTTTTGGTGTTCGTCCATTAATACTGGTTCTCGTTTTATGCCAGCGTCAAAAAAAAAACCAACACAGCACGCCACCTTGACTAGGCAGTTTATTCCACCAGCTCCGGTACAGTATGGCAATTCCACATATTTGTTTTTTTCGCTTCGCCCGGAGCAGGCGATGCGAATATTCGGATCGGGGGAATTCGTTACGCTGACAATAACACGGTACATTTCTACGCTGTTTCTCGTCAACGCGACGAAAACCGACGCGCGGATATCGTCCAGCGTTATTTCTGGCGCCGAGTATCGTCTAGCGGAGTTTCCCCGAGCGTCTCGACCTTACAGAGTACCCTCGGAGTTGTAATGATGGAACGTGGCGCTTCAATAAATAATCATCCGTAAGTGGATAGTCACCCTTTTTAGTTTTTCATTTTATCATTTCACGCCTTTTTCAAATATTCTAGGCTTGGTTTGGCCAAAGGCGGGGTGAAGAGGGGAACGTCTATGTAAATTGCGTTTGTTCAACAGTTTTCCTTCTCCATCGACCTCCCTCCTCCGCCTCCTGTTTTCTACCCAGTATGGACTATGGACTATGGAATTTAGCACTGTTGGCATTTTTATGCGTTATAACGACGTTGGAAAATTCAAATAGCTGGTTTATTTTTCGAACTTTTTCACTAAGTTGAAAGTAACTCTGGGTATTTTACGATTTCAGCATTTATCCCCCTTGAAATCATAGGTATTATGGGAAATGTTTTACAAATGTTTAAACGATTTTTTAAATTCTTCGGGTGATTTTTTTTTAGCAATTAGGCATTCCAAGGTATTATTCGACGTGCTGGTTGCGATGAATGTTCCATAGTGAGCTCAGTAGGCAAATGCAATTTAGATGGAAAAGAGTCAGTATCACCACCAAACCTGAAATGTGATTTTTAAAATTCGAAATACCCTTCACTAACGGGTACTCAAGTGTTTTAAAAAGTCAGTAGGTACATTCCATTTTTGCAATTTATGTTAGACTTTGAATAAATTTCCTAGTGATTAGAAACAGGGGCGTAGCCAGGGAGGTCTGGACCCCTCCCCCTTGAGGTCAAGAATTTTTGTGAAAGATGCCTTTTTTAGACATTATAAAATTCAATTTTATCAAAGCTTCGCCCTCGCCTCGCTCGGGCGTTAACAAAATCATTAAAAAATGTATTTTTTGGACATTGAATATTCGAAGCAGCTTCGCCCTCGCTACGCTCGGGCGTGAATTAAATCGCTATTATCAGGGATGCTGCGAAGGGGTATTTTTGACGAGCAACTCGTCGTTGAAAATTTTGGGGGGCCGAAAAAAAATGCAAAAAAATTACAAATTTAAATTTTAAAGAGAAAAAAATAAATTAACAATAAATATTAGAAAATAATTGAAAACGAACCTCCCTATATTTACAGGACCCCCTATCAATAGACGACCCCCCTCCCATCAATGCACGTACCCCCCTCCCAAAAGTTCATCAATTTGACGCTAATTTCGCTCATTTTTAACTCAATGATGGCAAAAATTTTCTTGGGAACGTAAAAATATGCACAACATATAGTAATCAGGTGAATTTTTATTTTTTTCAGCAACGACCCCCCCCCCCATCATCAATTTTATGCCAATTTTGCTCGAAAATTTTGGTATTTTCAAGCACTGGAGAAAATCCCATAAAAAAAGGTCCATATTATGCACTTCAGCACTTCCATTTTAGTGACCCAATTGATCGATTAAAATACAATTTTCTAAAACTCCAAACTTCGTTTTTGGCAGAAAATTAATTTTTTCTGAAAAAATTGATAGTCAAAAAATATAAATTTGAACTCAAAGCTTGCGAATTTTGAAAAATTCAGCTTCAGTTGATAAAATAGATCAATAATGTTGGTTTTCCGCGGCAAAATTCGACAGATGCAATTTAGGGCCAGTTGTACAATCAATAGTTAACCTTTGGCTATTACTTAACTGCTTGTTATGAGCAGTTATGAGTTGTACATCAGTCATTTAGCATTAAACAAAGAGCTAACCTGTACTTTTTTTAACCCACCAAATTCGACGGGTTAGCCAACGGGTAAGTGCTATGATTGGTTCAAAAATAATTACGCCAACGCCACTATTTCATAATGTGTAAAATTTTCAACAATTGAAGGGAATAATTAGTTTAAATTTTTTTAAAAGAATATATTTTTAAAATTTGGAACAATATCAATGAGAAATTTCATACCTAAATTGTTATAACACCTTCATTTTTGATTTTGGATTTCAAAAAAATTAACAAAACAAAATTTATTTGATTTTAAAAATACTACTAATTTAATACTAATTTTTTTTTCGTAAACCCATCAACATAAAATATTAATGTACTTATTTAAAAATTTTTCGTGTGATAACTGATAACTCAGTTTGTTTTTTAAACAGAAATCAACAAAATCTTCAGCTGAATTCACAAGTGGCCAGTAATTTTCTATCCATTTGTCATCAGCTAACAATTTCATTGGCTGTTGTATAGATGCGTGAGGATACTCACGTTTGATCACGGCTGGTTAACTAACTAATCATGATTTGGTGAATGTACAAACCAATCATCAGTTAACTTACAACTGTTCGTTTTGTTTTTGATAGCTAACCAGTGATTTAACTATTGATTGTACAACTGACCCTTAATCCCTGAAATTCTTAAGATTTAACCACGGGAAAATTCTAGCCAGATTTTTTTTCGTGTCTTTTGTTCATAATGGCCCACTAAACAACATAATAAATTGTCCATCCCCAGAAGCGACCGCTACCCCCAAGGGAGGGGAAAGTGTTTGCTGAAAACCGGGTTTTCGCTGGTTTTTGCGAATATGTCCTCCAGTAAACCGTAATTATGAAAAATGGTTTGAAATCGTATTCTACGGTCAATGTCCTATTAGAAAGGATTTTTTTTTCAAAAAAAACACTCACTTTGCCTGAAATTTATGGGTAAAAAACACCAATTTTTCAAAAATAGGTAGTATTTTTTGAAAAAAATCGAAATTTTGCAAATATTTCCTCAAATATGCCTCAAAGTTGGAAAATGTTTACGAAATCGTGTTCTACGAGTAATTTCTTATCAGAAGGGTTACTTTTTTTTTTCAAAAACAACCACTTCTTTCCCCCAAAATTTTGGTGGTATTGTATTTTTTTGTACCCCCCCTCTTAAAGTTCGTAAAAAATGAGGAAATTTGTAAAAATGGGGGGCCTACTTAGAAAATTTGGGGGGGAGGGTCCTCGTCGTTGACTCAGGGGGTTCGCAGCACCCCTGGCTATTATATGAACTATTTAAGCTTTAAGTGCGAAAAAAAGTCTCTTTTTTACCCCCCCCCCCGTCCTCCCCTCACCCCAAAAAATTTCTCGTTTTTTCAAGTCTATGTAATTATTGTACAGCCACTCAAAAAAGGCTTCCGGCGCCACTGCTTCAGCCCCCCCCCCTTTCACACCATTCTGGCTACGCCACTGATTAGAAACCAGCTAAGTTGGGAATAAAAAACTGATTATGAAATTTTTCAAAAAATTGGTCAAGTTGAATTTTAAAAAATACGTAATGGCTTAGAAAAACCTCAATTGCAGCAAAACATTACTTGAAGTAAAGGCTTTTAAAATATTAAAAAATATTTGCCACGTACGAAAAAAAGGGACAGAAGTTATTTTCTATATTTAATTTTTACACAAATTGAAAATTGTTTTTGAGAAAACGTTTTTGGGCTCTACAAAACCAGACTTAATTCCTTTATAGAAAATTTTTTAGATTTTTTTTTCTCCTCTGGAGCAAGTAAATTTTTTTTTCTTTTATTTAAATTACACTACGATGGATTGTTTTGTGATTGCATTCATTTCACACTTTTGGATTTTTAAACGAGAAATCTGGCCAACCAACGGTGCGATGGTTTGGTCTTAGAAGTTTCAGAATTAATATTCTCTTTGAAAATATATCGTCAATAACTCTGTTGAACCGGGGAGGGGGGGGGGTCGTCAGTGGGGAATTCAGGTAGGAAAACGTCCTAACCTAATCGATCGAAATGAAACTTTCAAATATTGATGATACGTAACTTTCAACGCTGAATCTAAATTTGATATTAGTTTTACACCCGTACCATCAGGAGAGGAGGAGGAGAGGAGGGGTTCAATAATGTTAAACGGGTTGTAAAGTTGACATGGATGTCCAAATTTACATTTTCAAAGGTACTGAATCCAAGTCTGATATTAGTTTTGCACCTAGACCCTTGGGATAGGTGGACGGGAGGGGAAGGGGGAGGGGGTCAAGAATGTCAAATGAGTTATAAAGTTGATATGGGTGTTCAAATATTTATTTTCAAAGGTGCTGAATCCAAATCTGATATTAGTTTTACACCTAGATTCGTGGGATAGAAGTTGGCAGTGGGGTGGGATGGTGAGGGGGAGGGGTAGGGAGGGGTAAAGAATATTAAATGGTTTATAAAGTTGATATGGGTGTCCAAATCTGAATTTTAAAAGGTGCTGGATCCAAATCTGATATTAGTTTTACACCTGGACTCTCGGGATGGGTGATGGGGTGGGGATGGGAGGGGAGAGGAGAGGTAAATAATGTTAAATGGGTTATGAAGTTGATATGGGTGTCCAAATCTCCATTTTTCAAGGTGCTGAATCCAAATCTAATATTAGTTTTGCACCTTGACCCTCAGGGGAGAGGATGAGGGGAGTCTGAAATTTGAAATGGGTACCTATAAAGTTGATATGGGTGTTGAAATCTACATTTTTTAGGGCATTGAATCCAAATTTGATATTATTTTTTCGCCTGAACCCTCGAGGGAGGGGTAAGGCGATTAAGTTAGGTATGTTCCTAACAAAATTATGTTTTATAGTGAAAATCATGCAAAAGAAAAAAAATCAACTAGTAATTACAGAATGAAATTAGAAAATGAAAACATCAAACTTAATCATTTTATTTCTTTTCAATTTCGTTAAAAAATCAGTAATTTTGCGTTACGTATTATTTTTTATGGATTGTTTTAGTTGTTTAAAAATTACTAGAGATCTTTTTCCGAACCTCGGTAAGTATGCTAAAAATTCCTCCGCTGTCTCTATCTCTCTAACATAGACTTTAGGTACTTCGGCTTTGGATGGATACTTTCTCCTTCGGTCCGGGTCCAAAAATAATATCAAATTTGAATTTAGCTCCCTTGAAAATGTAGATTTGGATACTCGTATCAACTTTATACCCCATTTCATATTTTGACTCTTCTGAAGTTCTCACCCCCTACCCCCAGGGTCCTTGTGTATCACCCTTAAAATCATAGGTATTATAGGAAATGCTTTCCAAGTGTTAAAACGATTTTTTTCAATTCTCCGGATGATTTTTTTTACGCAATTAAGCATTCCAATGCATTACTGGACGTGCTGGTTACGATGAGATGTACGCAATAGCGGATTACTCGGTGGTATTCCGAGCTGGCAATCGTATTTATGCAAATCTACGTACAACTGCGGTGTAAAAAATGATAAAGTACACCATGATAATCGTACTGGTTATATTACGTTGACGTTTGGTTTCCGTATATTCCTCGCTGCAGAAACAGAACGCACTTCTGCGATAAAAAGGGATACCTGAAGACTGCCGGAGCGAACCTGGAATCATAATTAATCGGCGCCCGAGTGCGATGCGCGAAATTAATCTCGCGTGTATATAAATTTTGCGGTTTACGAAGACACACGATGCCAAGATGCGGCGACTCGATCTAAACCAGTTTTAATTATGAATGAAAATGATCATTATGAAGCTGTTGCGAGACGCCATCGCGCTATTCGGCTAAGTACGGGTTGCGGCTGGTTTAAATTCATCGGTAATTAAAACTGATGGACTTTTATCGCGCTCGACGAAGACGATCTTTATTGATTACACTTTGCTTTTGGCGAACTTCGTCAATTTGACAATGATTAAGCGAGATGACCTGAAAGGTTGGTGTTTACTCTTCTCAGGGTGTTAAATCATCGATGGTACGAATCTGTCAGCGTATTTCGACGTGTGTAATTGGATTACGTGGCGATTTACCGTTTCCAACCAGTAAGGAACAAGTTCCTCGAACCAGGCCAGGATCCAGGCCTCTTCTAACCTTTTTTCCAACGTGTCGTACGTGTGAGGTATTTTTTCGAAGATGTAACGTGATGAACGCCAAGGGAGAAACATCTGGAAATATTTAACAATTCGATAAAAGATTCATAACGATGACCTACTCGCTGGCAATGGCCATAGCGCCAACAATTGGATCGGATCGATGGTACGAGTATTATTAGGAGACAGTAACCATATGCCACGGGCGTATGTATACGATATAGACGCCAACTATATCATTTATGTGTCCTTTTTGACCAGCAGGAAACGACACTGGTACCTCGCCTTTTAAATAGCTTTTTTTTGTCTCTCTAGCGAAGGAAATCGTATATAAAAATTGTGGCTTTTCACGCTTCGAGTACCCGATGGAGACGGTGAAATATCCTGGAAGTTGTTTTTTTTTTCACTCTTCGATTAATGACTGATATTCATCTCGATTGATTAATCATTGGCTAAAGAATAGCTCCGCAGTGGTTTAAATATTCATAAAGGTCGCCGATTTTTTCAGGTTATCTTTTTCGGATATGCGTGTGTCGGTGTGAAGCTCTCGAGGTATGGCGACGTGTACTTGACAATGAGATAGAGGCGGAGGAGGAAAAAAAAGCAATACGGAGAAAATTTCATATTCGACGGATGCATTATAGTGTAGGTTTCGGTTTCATCGCAACAATGAAGTCACGAAAAACTGGTTTCGATTTATAATAAACCATCTAACAGTAGGCGATCTGTTTAATCATATTTTATTCGGCGTGAAACAGACCCGGCTTGAGAAATTACTCGGTGTGGTCAACGGGGGTTATTAACGTGATTCTAAGTAGCCGGATAATGAAAAATACGTAGTACGTAAGGTTGGAAAAATTCGTGGTCGTAAATCATCGGTATTTTGAAGCCGTGTCGATTGTTGATTGGAAATTGAACATTGGCTAATGAGCTTTTATGTCGAGTAGCCGGGGTTTAAGGTTCGGGTGGAACGAATGAGATTGCGTGGAGTGAATATGGGTACCTTGATTGGGTGTAAATTGAGATCTTCGGTGGGTTAAGTATACGTGGGTTTTGTTTTGAGGTTTTTTTGTGTGCTTTGTTGGAAATACAGAGATTTAATTGGGGAAAAATCAGAAATTAGGTCTGTGACAAATTGGACAAAAATGACGTGAAATTTTTTTTCAAGTTCAAAATTAGTGTTAACCGGAAACCGGTTTCATTTTTCAAAAATAAAATTTGAATGAAAACAAGCATGCTAAAAATAGACAAATTTGCATATTGTTTTGTAAAAATTGGAAAAAAATGTTGATTTTGAACAGAAATTGAAGTCAGCTAAAATTTATAAAATTTTGTATCATTTTTTGTAAAAATTGAGAAAAATATTGATTTCGAACAGAAATTGAAGTCGGCTAAAATTCAGCATAATTTTTTTGTAATTTTTAAAAGATTTGGATTCGTCACAATTTCAAGTAAAAATTTACAGCTCCTCCTCGAAATAAAAATTTTCAACCAAATTAGTAAAAATTGAGATAAATGTTGATTTTGAACAAAAATCAAAATCTAAAATTTTTTGCAAAATCAGTCTGTTATAGTTTTAGTAAGTACCAAATTAGATTTTTCAAAAATTAAGTGGAAATGAATGCTTATTTTCCTAAAAATGAATAACTTTGAACCCTGAAAGCCTATAGTATCATACCCCAAAAATCGCCCCCCTCCTTAGTGTAATTTTTTACGTCAAACTGAGTGACCAAATAACCCCTGATTGGTGTAAATAAATATTCAATCTTTCATTTCACATGCTGAACGTATGGCCTACTTTTCTATTTTCAGGTGCAAATTTTAGGGAAAAGATCAATTTTTTTCATTTTTATTGATTTTTTCACCGATGACTCAAAAGTGAAAAGGGAAAAATTGCCACTCGGCAGATACTCGTAAATATCTTTTGTCCTCCGGCTTCGTGTACAACAACTTGCCTACTCTCCTTATTTAAGGGGCAAAAATTTTAAAAACAACTGGGTTCTTCCATTTTTCCAAGAAATGTTTGCTTCTTGAAAATAAAATTAGAAACAACTCGATGCAAAAAAAAAACGTCTGCGATACGTGTTCCAGGATGTGGTGATCTTTTAGTTTAAAATTTGAAGAAAAACGTCAATTTAAAAAAAATGAATTATTAAATAGTTGGTACAGAAAATTAAATTTATACTGTATTATATATCTACTTTTACGTAATTATGTGCTTACTCGAAGAAATTGTATTTGCTAAAAATTATAGTTGAAAACGTCAATAATTAGCCAGCAGAGAAAGACATTTTGAGAACCAATTTGACAAAAATCAATTTCAGATTAGTTAAAATTTAACGAAAAATTTAATAAAATCTCAAAACTAACGACGTTGGTTTCAATATATAAATCTTCGGGACTTTAACTCATTTATGGTACCATTTTTATGAAAAATCAACTAATCAATAAGCTATTTCGGTGACTTTCAAAAATTTTCCAAAAATCGAAATAGCTTATTGATCTGTTGATTTTTCATAAAAGTGGTAAATCATCATTTTCGAAACAATCTGGAGCGTCCGGTAAAAGTTGACTTTTCTCCAGTGAACTGGAATTGCTCCGGAAGCTACTGAAATCACTTCAGCAATTCAAAATTTGTTTTTAAGGTGTAAGGGTGAGGGGCTTGCTCTGTTGGTGAACCAAATTTTTGTTCGAGCGACAAGAATGAGTTGTGGATGCTCCTTCGGTAGAAGATTGAAGTATTTTTTTTTAATACGTTTTTTCTCGAAAGTAAACAAACTTTCAAAAGGATTTAAAGTTTTCTAATCCGAATTTGGTAAGATTTAGACCAAAACGTGCTGAGAAATATTGGGGGGAGGGATGAAAATGTGAACCTTAGGTGATGAAAATTCTTAGGTATTTACCTATCTAATTTTAAATGAAATTGGATTTGATTCAAATTCAGCAAAAATTTGGTTAAAAAGGAAATTAAATGTCAGGTTTCGGGGTGAGGGGGGTGTTGAACTGCAAACTCTTTCGAAAAAAATTGAAAATGAATCCCATGAGATAAAAAATTATGTCATTTAAAACCAGAAATGGATGAATAAAACAAAAGAGACTCTTCGAAATAAAATCGATCTCAAAACTGAAAATTCGATTCGAATCAACGAAATCTGAGCAAAAAATTATGCCAAATGTGTAATGAGTGAAAAAATGGGGAAGGGGTAAAAAATTACTGTAAATTATGAAACTAATTGTGAAAAGTTGAAAAGAATAATTGAATTTAAATCAGATTCATTTGTTGGGTAGTGGGAGGGTGGGGATGGAGGCGGAATAAAACCACGAACCTTATAAAACTAGATTGAAAATCGAGTAGAACCTAATAAAAATCATTTTAACGTGAAAGAAAATTTAAAAAGTGCAAATTCAAAAAAATGAATTTTAACCTTATCATTTTACTCAAACTACTTGTAATTTAGAGCTGATCAAGTACGAATGAAGCTTTATTCAAAAATTAAATTTAAAAATTGATAATTCAAATTTTTGAGTATTTGAAGAGAGGAGAAGCCCTAGATGGATTAATGAAACTGGTCATTTCGTTAGACGCGAACTGACGATCGAAACACAAATTATTATGATTTGATGAACCTGACGCTTTGAAATGACGTTTTGAATTTTTTTCAGCCTTCCTTTCCCCCTTTTCCTCGCTCTTCCATTTCTACTCATTTTATTTTTCCATCCTTCGAACTTCTCATTTTATTTGCAGATTTCACAATTTTATCAAGATTTCATTCTTAGGAAATATTTTTTCTGTTTTATTTTCCCCTCCCACGTACATAAATGTCGAAGATTTTTCAACTTCAATATGACGAATCAAGAACATTGTAAGTTTTTGGCTCTCGACTGTTTTTTTTCCACGCTAACCCTTCCTCCCACACCACCTGAAATTTTCATTAATCAACGACCATTCTTTGCTATGCTTGGCAAAATGTTCAAATATACTTCAGGTGAACGCGCTTGCCTAAAGAATACAGAAGGTCGTAATATTAAATTTAACCAAACTATAGTCGGCGAACAACCGAAGGTGTATACTAAGTGCATGACCTACGATCTCGATTTTCGGTCCTGAATGACTCGGGCAAATCCATCAAGTCCTCGGATGTCAATCCGAATGATGAAGTAGATAGTCAGAATTATGCGATAGTGTTCGCAATATTTGGCATTCTAGAAATGCGTCAATTCAGCCGAGATAATGGAACGTAGACGTAGGAGTAATCTTACGTAGAATTTCCTACGCTGGCTTCAAAGTATGTATCAAGTTACAATGCTCGATTGGTGGATTCAGCTGTGTATGGAGAAAAAAAAATACGCGACTCGTTAGCGAAATAGAAGAAGAAGAGAAGAAAATACTCGGTATTTGAATTGTATGTATGATGCTGATAAATGAGACCGAAGGCGAAGGTTTTTGCGAAATACTCATTTCTCAAACTAATTACTAAGTACACCTTTGAATATACCTACGTACGCTGTTCAGCTCGCCGAACCTATGAAGCTTTCATCTCGCAACAATAATTATTCAACACGTGTACAAATCAGTCCAAATTATTAGAACTGTTCGAAATTTAGGTACTGGTCGCACATTTACGCGGAACTATCGCGCTACATACTAAAACCCTAATAGTTTCGGTATATCTAAGTTTGGACCTGATGAATGAGTAATTGCTAATTACCATAAAGCTGATTTTTAAAATACCAAATAATGCGTACACAATGGAGTTAATTAATGCCGAACTCGTAGCGTTATTTGAGTTGTAATATGTGTCGCGGATAAAAATTTTCACTCAAGTTGGGGAGCCAATTAACATTATGCAATGTTTAATGCTTACAACGTGCAAATATGTACTTAGAAGCTGCGCGCAGTTTCGTGACTATCATATCATTATATTGAGCAGGTAAAATTATCGACATCGAGGAGCTGTATTTTTGCTGCGTCGCGTCGTACTCGGTAGGATTATTGCGAAGGTGATCAACTTTGATGGACTCGCGTAGGTGTGCATGGACCTCATTTCGGCTACGACATGTTGGCGAATAAATAGAAGAAAAAAAAACGCCCGAGTGTTTCTCTATCGTAATTTGTTACAATTTGTGACCAACTTGTAGAAGCTACTGACAGCCCGGTGTTGTTTTTTTTCCGGTCGACATACGAGGTTGGTTTGGGTTATGGAGAAATTCCTGCAGTATTTTTTTTCATTTCGGCGCCGTTTATTTGTGTTTGTTCGCACCTAACTGTGCAGATGAAACAGAGAGATATTGAAAAAATAAACATCGCTGATATGCTAACGTTAAATATTTAGCCATCGGTACGCGCCGCGCGTCGTTTGGCGTGCCAACTTGATATAAATTTTAATAGCGTGTATCGCTAGACGCAGTCCAGCAGAAGTCCAGAGTTCCCCAGCAACTCGTATTCGATGGCCAAGTGGATTAATACGAGCCAAAGTACTGCTGTGTACACCGGGTACAGGGACATAGAATCGATTCGAATTTGGGTGGGTTTGTAGTGGAACTTGAGTTCTAGGCTGGGTTTTTCGAAGAAGTCGAGATATGAAAGAATAATACCGAGGAAAATCTTCTAATACCTTGGAAAAATTTCCAGAAATACAGGAAAATGCTGGGATTTTCACAAAAATTACTGGTTAAATTCGAAAACAACCTTTTTACATCGAACGATCCGAAATTTGGCTGTATGAAAAAGCGTGTCACCCACTTCTCAAAACCTAATTTTGAGCTTCTGCTGAGATGAATTTTCCGATTTCTGGAAAATTTTTGCTGTTCATTTTTTTAAAATAAAAACAGTAAATCATGAGTTAAAATCCTGATGATTTATTTATGCTTAATACCTATTGAAATCGACATCCTAAATTGATTGCAACCATTTTCGAGATGATCTGGAACCTCCAGAAAAATTGACTTTTCTCAAACGAATTGAAATTGCTTTGAAAGCTCCTGCAACTGCAACAACTTTAGCAGCTCAAAATTTGTGTTTAAGATATAAGGGGGGGGGGGGTCTTGCTCTATCCATAAGCGTACCTGAAATTATTTAAGGGAGAGGCTGAGAATTCGAGGGAAAATAGGTGGGTAAATTTTAATGAAAATATCGAGTGACCTGTTATTTTAGTGGCGCTGACGTAGTCAGGGTATTTTCAGTAGGCTGATATTACAAAAACATATTTGAGAAAAGAAAAATTGGAAAATTGCGGAATTTTTTGGAACAAACAATCAATACTTTTACACTCTTTGATTCTGAACTGGTAAAATTTACCTGTTTGATTTGAATCAGTGAAATGAATTCAACTGAAATTCAATAATTTTTCACTGTTCTTCCAGTCAAAATTATTGATTTTTTCTGATGAATGAAAATCAGTGATTTTTTCTGACGAATGAAAATCAGTGATTTTTTTCTGCCGAATGAAAAATCAGTGATTTTTTCTGACGAATGAAAAATCATTAATTTTCAATGAAAATAATTTCACTGATTTTTAAGGGTAGAATTTCATCAAAGAGTGATTCAGATTAAGATATTTATCCAAGAAATAGAATAACAAAAATACCTACCACCCGAGCAAAGGACGAATTTTTTTTGAAAAATCATGCTTAAATAGCAAAAAAAAGCACTTTTTTCGTATTTTTGTAATAAAAAATCTCCTCCCTAAACTTAAGAAGAGGACTCGAGCCCCCTGAGCCCCCCTCCCTTGAGTGCTTATGGCGCTATTAGTGGATTAGTATACTCTCTCAATTATAAATCAGTGAAAATTACCGAAAATCACTGAGAAACAGTCAGAATTGCAGCACAGGAGAAAATAAGTGAAATTTTTTTCACTGAAAACAAATCAGTGAAAGAAAATCACTGGAAATCAGTGAAAATTCACTGAAAACTCAGTGATATTTATAAAATTCACTGCAAAATGTGAAATTCTTTGAATAATCAGTATAAAATCAGTGAATTTCACTGATTTTTCCTGTGCTGCAATTCTGACTGTTTATCAGTGATTTTTCACTGATTCGAAATGAGAGAGTAGACTTGCTCTATCAATGAACCAAATTTTGGCTCGATCGACAAAAATGCGTCAAAAAAGCTCCTTTTGTGAGAAATTGAAATAAAACATGTTCGTATTGAAGTAAGTAACGCAAGCTAACGATATGTTCATATCTACAATGATTCCTACTTTTTTCAAAAATATATTTTTTTTTCGAAAATATCCAACTGACCATATAGTTTTGTCGTTATCATTTTTCATTCGGGTCGAAGAGGGTGGGGGGCGGTTAGTCGTGACATTGGATTTTATCAAAAATCGCATTGAAATTGATTTTGAAAATTGAAATGAAAATGAAGAAATATGTGGAGAAAAACGACGATGCTTGTTTCAGATTTTATAACACGAAATAATCTGTTCTTTTGCGAATTCCTCCAATAGGTATAGGTAGGTACTTTTCAAATACGTCCGAAAGAAACGAAATATTTTTCCTAGTTCCGTGGCATTTCAAAAATGGCGGAATGGTGAATAATATACCTATGAAATTATAAATACTTGAAGAGTGAAAATATTAATTTTTCCGTAAAAATGACGACAAAAATTTGCTGAGTTTAACTTTTCAAACGTATCTAATCATTTTTCATCAAAATTTTCAACAAAGTCAAAGTTACCTGAAATTTGAATGAATTGATTCTATAAAAATTAAGAAGAAACGATTGGCATTCTTTATTCGAGAATTCGATTGTATCAACGAAATATATTAAATTTCGATACCTACTCTCAAAAAATAGGCAGAAACCGAAGATGTTCAGAATTGACGAAAAATGTTTGATGATGAAAAATATCTAGACAATATTGACACGAATGAAATTGACAAAAGTTTATTGTTACAATTTACGAATAAATAGCTGGAAACCCAGAAGTAAACGATTATACTCGAATTTCATCAAATATGATCATTATCAAATCGACCTAATCCGAATTCCTCCGACGCGACGCGACGTTTCTCAAAAATACTAGAAATTGGGTGATAGGGGGGCGATAATGAAAAAAAATACGAAACATATTTTGAAACAGTTGTTCCCGAATTGGACCAGACATGACCTCTAATCAAACCGATATTATTCGAATTTCTTCGAAATTTCCCGAAATTCCCCGAAGTTATCCGATAATGAACGACTGATCGGAAATTCGACGAATACTTGAAAATATTGTACCAGAGATCTAAAATTAAAAATCAGAATTTGACCAAAAATCACTACATCCGAATCAAATTTATCCGATGTTTTCCGAAAATAACCGAAAGTACTCGAATTTGAGTGATGGTGATGGAAAATACGAAGCATGTTTCAAAATTATTGTATCCAAAAAATATTTTACCCAGGGATGCGAGAACGAACGAGAACAAAGAACAAAGAACCAAAAAGAACCAAAAATTTTGAGAACGAGAACGAGAACAAGAACAATGTTGAAAACATTAAAAGAACAAGAACGAGAACGAGAACGATAAGTGAAGAACAAGAACGAGAACAAGAACGATGATTTTGCATTTTTTCAATTTTTTGCTTGAAAATGCCGATATTTTTGAGTTTTGAGATAAATAAAGAACCAAGAACCAAAAAGAACGAAAAATTTGAAGAACGAGAACGAGAACGAGAACAAGTTTTGAAGAACGAGAACGAGAACGAGAACAAGTTTTGAAGAACGAGAACGAGAACGGAACAATATTAAATATTATTGAAGAACGAGAACGAGAACGGGAACGACTTATGAAGAACAAGAACGAGAACGGAACCAAAATTTCATCGTTCTCGCATCCCTGATTTTACCAAAAATTACTTATTTATCTCAATTTCTTACTTAAATTTCTCCGACGTTTCTCGAAAATACCCGAAATTGACCGATGGTAATCGAAAATCGACGAATACTCCAAAGAATACTCGGAAATTTGACAAATACTCGGAAATTCAGAATTTTGGAATTTTACATAAAATTACAACTAAACCGAATCTGACCGAATTTGCCCGATGTTTTCCGAAAATAACCGAAACTACTTGAATTTGAGTGATTGATCGGAAATTAACGAATTTACTCGACGTTTATCAAAAGTAATTCATTTTAATCAAAATGAATTGGGAATTTTAAGAATTAAATGTGACTGTAAGAAAAACAGTTGAACCAATATTATTCAAATCCTTTCGATATTTCTTGAAAATCATCGAAATTGTCTGAAAACGAGAAATAACCATCAAAAAATGGAAATACTCAAAAACATTCGATCATTTTGAAAAATTATTTCAACCCGGATTGAACTCAGAACACTTCGTAGACATGCTGAGTATCTCAATACACAAAAGTTTACATCAACTTTTCGATCCAAAAGCTCGAAAAAATTCGGCAATACTCTGCTCTGTGCCATGTTTTCGAGCACCATATCCACGTATTGAAAAAACACAAACTCACACCAGAGCACTATGCGTGTCAGCGAGAGGGTGTGAAGACAATGCATCTACAGAGTGTATTTCATTAATAACGTTTTTATCGCGTGTTCGTGCATTCGAACAAACGGATAAATCGATTCGTTTTCGATTTTTAAAGAATCAAATCTCAAACAATGATTTGAAATAATCCCTCCTCACGAAGTTCGTCCGTGACCAGTAAGGTATTTAATTTTCGTTGAGCCTTCGTACATACTATACGAATAAGCATCAAGTACTTACGGTTAATAAAGCAATAGAGGCTTCGTTTTATTATAGTAACGACTTACTCCAGGCAATTCTCTCATAACGCCCTTAAGGCAATATACCTATGGTAGATATTGATCCTGATACATAAACAACTCTTCAGATACCACTCAATCTTCATACAGCTGACTCAGGCTCCAAATAAAGCTCACTTGCGTAATAAGATTTCGGATAATATCAGTAAATTGTGTCATTAAATGGTGGTTGCCTAATTATACGTATACAAACCGGGCGACATTGCTGGTTTTGACCAATTGACAATACGTTAAATTTTACGAGTTGGCAAATTACATGTGTTTCTTCGAAACAGTTTTCTATACGGACTTACTGTGCGAGTAATTTCGTTTCGACATCACGTTATATTTTAATTAGCGAAATTGAACAAAAAAAAAATTAAGGACGTCTATTTATAACGCTATTCATTCACATGGTCGTTAGAATTACAAGAATATAATTAGTGAATGTTTATACGATGCGGTGTCGATGTCGTGTCGATTACCAATGCATAAGAAGTGCACAGACTGATATCTTACTCGTTCCAGTGATAATCTTATCGAGTTCGAGATATCAGACATTTTTTCCAATAAATTGACATTTAAGAATGGCTCGTGCTGTGGAATGTTCAGCAATCTACAGTTTCTGCTTGGTTGACAAAATACCAACGATATGGACTCATTCTAAACTCTGAAGTCTGAAAAAATATTTCCCACTCTGGTTTTCATTCGGAGATTTCTCGGAATCGGCTAAATAGCTCGGAAATTGGAATTCTGTGTATCTAGATTACGTATTGTCCTGCCTCGACACTTTTACCCAAACAATTCGGGTAACTTATGCTCGGGTAATCTCATTAGTCAATTAAAATTCGTTGTTTTATTGTTCACAAGCAAAACGGGTTTGTTTCTTCATTGTCAAATGTCAGTTACCGCAGGAAGTGGCGGTAATTGTTCGGTTTAACATTCACCTTGTTCTGGCTCATAAACGCGCGATTCGCCGTTTGGAAAAGGCGCGGCCACCTCTTCGATATTGTTGCCCTGGCTCGCGCCGCTCGGCGTTTTAAATTATCAAAATTTCTAGCTCGATCGCGCCTACACCTCGGAATTGTTCGATGTGTCCTACACGATCGTACCAGAAGAAGTATTGTTTCTGGAATTTTTAATTTATTGAAATTTATACCTCGAGAACCTCCGAGACAGAGAAAGTATTATTTATGAGGTTTTTTCTCGTTTCGAATCGTTATTGTAGTTCGTGTAACTTTGTATGGCTACGAAAACTTCGCACGTAGGATGGGAATAGAAAAACAGACGTCAGATACAATTATGAGCGATGCCCCTTCATCGATAATCTTCTCACTTTCAACCAGCTTTGATCTCGAAAAATCAACAATTTACCTCCAAGTCGAAACCGTCGTCTAATCCTTCGAGTAAACTAGTTGAAAAATCCTACGGCGACCTGCGGATTTGTTAATCTCGTCTCTGGGTGTTTTTTTGCATCGGGCTGATTTTTACGCTGAGGGGTATATCCTTGGGTATTAAAAGTAGGTAATACTTGAACCAAAAGTGAGATTTTTTTTTAAATTTCGATCAAATTGGGTAAATGTTTTACTTTTTTGTTTTATTATAAAAAATATAAAATTTCAAGAGACATTTCGCGAATTTATACTCCTCCCCTGAGGGGAAAGAGTCTCAAAATTTATAATTTGAGAGGAGAGAGGAAGAAAAACCTAGAAGAATTGAATTTTCCATTCTTTTGAGTGATATGTCGAAATCTATATTTTCCAGGGTGTGGAATACGAATTTTCTAATTTTTTTCTCTTAGAATGAAGGATTGGGTGGGAGATTTTATGTCAATATAGAGACCACATTGAGTACACAGAATGAAAATTTTGAATAATTTTCATACATTATTTTGAAATTTTCGATATTTAAGGGACCAAATAAAGTTGGTTTATTAGAGACAAAAAATCAAGATAGGTATATCAAAATCTGTGGTACACATTTAGCAATATTTTTCAAGGATAAGGTAACGACAGTGGCGCAACCAAGGAGGCTACCGGGCTAAAGCCCCCCAAAAGTGTTTCGAAAGTTGTTAATAGTCAGAAAAGTGCTTTTTTTGCTTTTCATGCACGATTTTTCCGAAAAAATTCACCCTCGCTTCGCTTGGTAGATTTTAATCTCTCTATTTCTTGAATACCTACACTATCGCTTTCCAAGTTTAAATCAGTGTAAAATTTGATGAGATTTCCCTTTTTCGGATTAGTGGAATAACTTTCATCGAAAACGAGTGATTTTTACTGATACTTTAGTCAAAAACTCACTGATTTCTCAATCAATTTCCAATTTGTCAAAAGATACAGTGATTTTGACTAAAATATCAGTAAAAAATCACTGATTTTCAGCTAAATTTATTTCAATGATTCAAAAAGTTGGAATTTTACTACATTTATATTGATCGTTAGTTCTAAAAATCTGGCAATTTTAAATTTTTTTTTGCTCAAATCTGTACAATGAATCAATTGCCTAAAAAAAATCCTGACTATGCAAGCTCACTTTCTTCACTAAATTTTGACCCCCTTCCCATTTTCCCTCAACTTTTCAGCCACCACTGGGTGACGAAGGTAGACCTAGAATTAATTTCCCGATGAATTTTTTTTTAGAGTTCTGTTCATTTTCTCCTGGTTCTATACCTTCACTCCCGCCCCCAAACATTCATCTCAAATGGAAAAATATTCCCAAATTCGTATTCTACGTCCACGAAAACATAGATTTCGATATATAACTCGGGAGAATTCTAAAATTGAAAATTTTCCCAATCTCCCCCCCCCCCCCCATCCATATACCCTTCCTCCATCCAACCTTTCATTCTTAAGAAAAAATTTGTCAAATTCGTATTCTACACACTTGAAAACATAGATTTCGATAACACACTAAAAAAAATTGCAAAATTGCAATTTTTCTAGCCAAGCCCAACAGAATGTAGAAATGTTCAGCAATTCAGTAGAAATTACTACTAAATTACTACTGTATAACAGGCCTATACATATTTCGGTATTTTGACTGCTGAATCATTACTGTAGTGATTCAGTAGCAAAAATACTAATAAACTCCTACTTTTCTACCAAAAATTTACACTACGATTGTGCGAAAACTGATGCTAGCTGAGCTACGGTAGCAGCTACTAAAAAATGTTTGACGGGATGGGAATAGAAAAACAGACGTCAGATACAATTATGAGCGATGCCCCTTCATCGATAATCTTCTCACTTTCAACCAGCTTTGATCTCGAAAAATCAACAATTTACCTCCAAGTCGAAACCGTCGCGTAATCCTTCGAGTAAACTGGTTGAAAAATCTAATGGCGACCTGCGAATTTACTAATCTCGTCTCTGAGTGTTTTTTCGCATCGTGCTGATTTTCGCACCAAGGGGTACACCCTTTTATAACACTTCCCATTTCGATGTTATTTTTTTACCTGCTTCGGTAACCGAAACCGTTTACTTGTTGCAAACGAGAATACCTTAATCAGAGCTGATTATAAAAAATCTTCAAACTGGTTATATAAATCTTCATTTAGTCCTTCATCGCCCTTAATATAATCCGTCACCGAGTAAGCGCTGGGGTTTTGTCTAACCTACCCTAATATAAATAATTTGATGTGCGAAGGGATTTTAGAAATCCTTTTATGCCGCAGCCTTTGTTGAAAGTTCCGAATGTATCATATGTCCGTTATTTTCCCTCCACCTGAATTCGGTCTGGCTAAGGGTAATTTGTATGTAAATAATGTACCCACTTGGTTTCACGTTGCCCCAGGCTTTCACCTATATTTTTCTAGATGCTGGTCTCCTAAGATATTCGAGCAGGAAAAATGTTAATAGATTTACTCGCGTATTGTGCCATCTAATACGTATAATTGGAAACTAGAACCTAAAATTATCAATGCTTTAGAAATTATTTCAATATTAGTGCTTTTTGGTGGGTCTACGTGTACATGAGTTTTTAGTTGCTTCGAGTGTCCGAGATTAGTATTCGAGTCGTGGATCGTATAGGGGTTTCATTCTTCACACATCAAGGTGTACTCGGGCATAAGATAGCTTCATTATGTGTTTCGCAGCCCATTTCCATGTATTCGTTCAGGTTCGGTTGGGCTTTATGTTGACCAAAGTGACCGTAAAATCTTTGTGTAATGTGTACCTATTTTAAATAGAAATTTTTTAAGGTTCGGGTTTTCGACGAAGGTCTCTCGAGTCATCAGAATTGAACGCTTCGTGAGTTGTTTTCAAATTCTCACACGACGTGTTTCTTATCTGGTTTCCTCTGGTCTGTCTATCTTCACACGGAATGAATAACAAAATGTAAATCGTTCGTTCGAATCGTAACTTCGCAATTTGTCCAAGATAACAGGGATGAAGAGCTAGCTAAATGCTAAAAGTTTAAAGCGAAAGGCTGAAAGTCGATCAAATTTAGGTAACAAACCGAAAGTCGAAAGTTCAAAAGTTTTAAAAATAGCAAGCTAAAAGCTAGTCAAAAGGTTTCTCTTACATATTTATTTTTTAGCTTTTGACTTGAAAATTTGAAACCGAAATCAACATTTTTTCAACCAATTTCTGTTCAATTCTTAATTTCCTTTTCTCCAGATATTTTTCATTTTTCAACTCTAAAAATTTATCTTCGAAATATTTTTCAACTCTAAAATTTTTTCCTCCATTTTTTTCAGGTATAAAAATTTTTCAACTTTGGCATTTTTTCCAAAAATACAGTTTTCATTTTTCAACCTTAGAAATTCATCTTCAAAATATTTTTCATCTCTAAAATTTTTTCCTCCAATTTTTTTCAGGTATAAAAATTTTTCAACTTTGGCATTTTTTCCAAAAATACAGTTTTCATTTTTCAACCTTAGAAATTCATCTTCAAAATATTTTTCAACTCTAAAATTTTTTCCTCCAATTTTTTTTCAGGTACCCATAAAAATTTCTCAACTTTGGTATTTTTTTACAAAAATTCATTTTTCATTTTCCAACCCTAGAAATTTTTTCTCAAAATTAAATCTTTTCTCAAATTTTTTTGCTCTCGAAATTTTTTCTCAGAAGTTCAATTTTTACAGCTTTTGAAATTTTTTTAGCTCAAATGTTTTTCTCAAATTATTTTCCAGGTCTGAAATTTTTAGAATAAATTTTTTTTTTAAAATGGGTGCCATTTAACGGCACGACAAAAAGTAGGAAACTAACGACGAAATAATGGAACAAACGACGAAAGAAAGTTATCACATGAAAACAAAATGATTGAACCACAGAAAATAAGATCGCACGTCAAAATAATATATTCCAGCGACGAAACAAAAAAATCACGACAAAAAAATTTAATGAACAATAAAAATACTTTTCCAACGACTACTTTTGTAAGGACAGATAGAATGAAATCCACGACGAAATTAAAATGAAATTCACGACGAAATCGTACTTGAAAAAAAATTGAACACTATGTCCATGTCAAAATTAGTTTCAGGACACCATGTCCAGTTGAGTTTTTTGAGGTATTACGTCTATCCAAATGGAAAGTTTTTGGACATTGCGTCCAGATTGAGGGGTTTGAGACTCTATGTCCATTGTCCATTGTCCATTGTCCATTCTCAAAATTAGTTTTAGGACAGTGTGTCCCAATTTAGTTTTTTGAGAAAATAAGTACTTCTAAATTGAGGAATTTGAGACGTCTAAATTTGAAGTTTTGGGGCAATATCCATGTGAAAATTAGTTTTAGGACACTATGTCCCAGTCAAGCTTTTTGGGATATTATTTTTAAATTGAGGTATTTGAGATGTCCAAATTAAAATTTTTTGGGGTATTATGTCCAGATTGAGGGTTTTGGGACACTATGTCCATGTCAAAATTAGTTTCAGGACACTATGTCCCAGTTACTCAGATTGGGACTTTTGGAACACTATGTCCATGTCCAAATTAGTTTTAAGACTTTTAGGTACCTACATATCTCGTTGTGCAAAATTTTATTTTGTCGTGAAAACATTATTTCGTTGTGGAAAGAATTATTTTTATCTCTAAATTATTGTTCATTCACATAAATTCGTCGTTCATAGTTCGTCGTGCAACCCCTTTTTTTGTCGTGCAGTTTTATATCCCCCCCCCCCCCAAAAAAATGGGTAGAAACACATTTTAGAGAATGTCAAGTTTTAAAAAATTTTAAGATCAAAGAATAGGATTTTACAGTCAATAAATGATAATTTAGATAAATAATATTAGTAAATGAAAAATGTTTAGCAAAAATGAAAACCGAAGAAATTGAAAAAAATGTTTTAGCTAAAAAATAGTTTGTTGGAGAAAGTTTAGTGGGGGAAAAAATTTATTGGAGTTGAAAAAATTGATATCAGAAAAAATTTCGAAAGCTGAAAAAATTAAAATTTTGAGAAAAAGGTACAGTTAACAGCTGAGTTGATCAATGTAGCGGTAAAGGTGATAAAAGAATGACAAAAAAAAATGAACGATATCGCGCATAGTTCGGTCATTTTGTTGTTCATTCCGTGTGAGAATAGACAGACCGGTTTCCTCGATCTCGACCGAGTGCAAGATTTTGTATTCTTTGAGTGTACGGATTGGTAATTTTCATTTTCGTGACGTTTCGAATTCGAATTTGGGGTTTGTAATTACTCGAAAATAAGATTTGGTTTATTAAATGGGTTGAACCATTTGAAGTAGGAATATGTAGGATTAGGAATGATATAAATTCCATTTTTGTACCAAACTCTCGTGTAATTTACCATACGACGTAACTTTCCCCATATGTACCTACTCCATGGCTTAGATATAATACACCTAGTTGAAGTAATTATTCAAAACCCTCGGTTAATACAATAAATAACCGATATTATCTGGTTAAAATGATCAAAAGTGGCGTGGCTCGGATATTATCGCCAGCTACTTCGACGAGATCGTTTTTACACTTATAGGGGCCGAAAAATTCAAAGGTGTTTTAAATTAGATATACCAGCCCGGCCTGCCTTTACTCTTAATAACAAGGCGGGGTATTTAGATGTTATCGCAGTACAAATTTCGCCCCGAAAATACACGAGAAAGGCGTGAAGCATATGGAGTTGATAAAAATATACTCATTTTATTGAAGAATTTGTCGCTGTATTGTTTTTGTTTCTTTTTTGAAAATATTTATCTACGTACGCAGACAACGTAGACTTTACCTGTTCTTTTACTCGAGCCATGTGCGAGGAGAATTCTTTATATGCTAAGAAGGCTTGCTGTGTACGACAATGTCCTATAGGAAATGGTACACTACGTGTAAACGTGATTTGTTTCTGTGCAATGTTTATGTCTTGAATTCTCCTTTCCCCTTTGAGCTTGGACTATTGTGATTATATATTCATGAAACGTGAATTAAACAATGTAACCAATTTTCTTATTAGCCAATGAATTGAAATAAGTCATGCAGTTTCCATATCTAATAAATTCTGCCGTCTCGAAATACTAATTTTATCGAATGTTTGTCTTTGCGCGGTAATGTGAATGTGCATACGTGTTCGAAGGAATGCAATTTTATGCGGTTGCGTTGAATGTACGAGTTGCTATGATGAATTTTATGGCTGAAATTGAAAGAAGAGAAGGGAATTATGGTCGTTGTTGAATAAATATGCCGGCATTATTGAACTATTTCATAATCAAGGATTTTGAAGAGAAGGAGGGCGAGAGGGGAGACAGGGAATGAGTTGTATGATGTACTTAATTAATGTGGAACACAAATGCAGGGTCAGCAGGGTCCGAGAAGCATCTTAGCTTTCTAAAATTTACAATAATTCGGTTGAAAATATATAGAATTTCAATTAGGTAATATAGAAGGAGAAGGGGGTGCCAGTTTTTAGATACCTAACTGGAAGATTTTATGAATCTGGTAAGTAATTCAAGACATCTTGGTACTTCATTTCAAACTTAGAAGTTTTTTCAAACTAGTTATTTTAGTTGAAAAAAAAAACAAAAAAATATGATGGGGGTGTGTTAAAATGAAAACGGAACCTGCACCTTTTCTTGAGAATTTTGAATTGGACCAATAATTTCAACCACTGGAATGTTTTTTATTTTTGGAAAACCGAACTAATTTCTTCCTCGTGATTTTTGGCTTAGTTTCAAAATTGAAAGGGCTCGAAACATACGTTGGAACAAAAAAAATTTGCAAAAAATGTCACCATGGAAATGATTCATACACACAGTTAGATAATGTCACAAAGTAGCTTGTAGCTTGTATGTAGTTTAAAAAGATGAAAAAAAATTCTAGTTTTTAGATTTTGTTATCAATTTTGGTGAAAAACTAAAGTTTTTTATGGCATTTCTCTCTATACTTCTATTTTACAGGAAATAGTATATTATGCAACAAGGGAGATAATAGTATTTTATGCAACAAGGGAATAAAGTGATTTTCGACGAATTTTGAGGGTTATTTCACGAGCGAAGCGAGGGAAATAGCTCAAAATTGTCGAAAATCACTTTATTCTCGAGTTGCATACGATATTTTTCGTCATAGCGGGAATAAAACGCGAGTTTAAGTATTCGAGCAATTCGCGAGAGGGAATAAAGTAGCACTTTATTCCCGCTATGACGAAAAGTGATTTTCGACGAATTTTGAGGTTTATTGCCCGAGCGAAGCGAGGGAAATAACTCAAAATCGTCGAAAATCATTCATCTCCCGAGTTGCATACGATATTTTTCATTGTAGAGGGAGTAAAAGTCGAGTTTGGGCACTCGAGCGATTCGCGAGAGGGAGTAAAAGTAGACTTTTACTCCCTCTACAATGAAAAAATTATTATACTCCCCTACTCCTTCGTTTACAAAGTAAGTAAACAAACGTTTTTATTCCCTCAAATTCTTTGATATTTTACGTACTTGACTACCTAGGTTCCTAAAAGTCTGGAAATTTGAAAAAATTTGCATGGAAAATTTGGAAGAAACAAAAAAAGTTTTTGCAAAAAATGATGATTCTAAAAAAATGGTGACTATTTTACTTACTTACTTACATTGAAAAAAAGAATGGAAATAATTAGGTTTTAATTTTAGAATGAGGAAACTCAAAAGTTGAAACGCAACAGTCAACAAGTATTGCAGAAAAAGACTTGTCATTTTTCTCCTCATCTTTCTGGAGCGGATTTCTCTCCAATTTCTTCCAATATTGACTTTCGTCCTCTCCCCCCCCCCCTCATTACATCAGAGTTCACTGAATTTTATTTCTGGGTATAAAAGAGGAAAACATCACTGATTATCATCAATTTTTTACAATTGCGGTAGGAGCGGAGGGTAAGGGGGTGGGCTTGGGGTAAAAACCTGTTATTTAGCAGCTGAAAAAAGTACGTACCTACGTTGGCGGAAACAAGCCCGAGTTGGTCTACAATTTTGCTTCATAATCTAAGAAAATCACTGCCATTTTCAAATCTGCCAAATGTAATTTGACTACTTTCGACTCGTTTGGTGGCATTTTTGCACTTTTTATTTCAAATGTGTTTATTTTTATTTCACCGATTTTTGAGATTGTATTCTCTCTTCTTTTTTAAATCGCCATAATCGCTATTCAAGCCATTGTTCCTGTAAAGAAGGAGGAAACCTGATTTTAAAAAGAGATAACGATGAGGGATGAAAAAAGATTGAAATTTCGAGAATTTTCTTTTCGAGTTGTCTATAATTCGTGAATGTCTACTCATTTGAAATCGAGTCGAAAATTCAAACTTTTCGAAAAAATCTATTTCATATGACGAAACAGTCATTATACAATGTTTTTCAGAATTATTTTCCTCTTGTTAACAAATATCTATCTACAGATTTTAAATTCCTGATTTTTCGTATTACAAATAATCGGGCCTTCCAAAACATTTTTTGGGGAATTGAGTACAGGGGCGCACCCAAAGGGAGGGGGCTCGAGCCCTCTCCTTAAGCTCATCAAGGGGATTTTTTTATCATAAAAATGACAAAAAAGAGTATGATTTCTTGAAAAATTTTCGCCCTTGTTTTGGTCGGGTAGTATTTTAGTAACCATATTTTCTGAAATAAACATACCACTCTTTAAATTTGAATCAATTGAATTTGCAAAAATTCTGTCTTTTTTAGTCAGTAAAATAATTTTCACTGAAAATTTGTGATTTTTCGGTGAAAAATTACTAATTTCTCAGTCAATGTTCCATTTATCAGAAAAAATTAGTAATTTTGACTGAAAAAATCATTAAATTTCGTCATTTTTCAATTTTTCTTTGCTCAAATCTGTTTGAATACCCCAACTACTCCAGCTCCACTGAAATAACAGGTTACTTCATTTTTTCATTAAATTTTGACCCCCCCCCCATTTTTTTCAAAATCTGAGCCCCTCCATTACACAATTTCTGGGTGCGCCTATGATTAAGTAAAAGAAACTATTATTCATTATGTTTGTAGGTACTTACCTACTTACATATGTGAAACTAAAGACTGTTTGATAATGGCCATGTTGTGGTGGAGTGGTTAGCACGTTGGACTCTAACGCAGAATTCCTAGGTTCGAATCGTGGGTTGGGCGAAGAATTTTTCTTCATCAGAAAGTCATCTAATACCTTTAGTCGTTATTGTATCTAGTAAATATTTAATCTTAGTGACTTACTCGTGTAATTACGTAACACAATGAGCTCATATGATGATTGAAAGCAAATATAGATAGGGACATATGAATATATGCATGATTATTTGCAATTACTGAGTGCTCTTGTGAATCGTGGAAAAACAATTTTTTTACCTACCTGTATTTTTTGTATCAGAAAAATCTTTAGGAAAAAATTCTGGATTGGAGAATAATTGGAAGGGGGGGTCACATTTTGATTTTAAAATCTTGAAGAGAACAACTTTCTAATTTATCATATTTCAGTAATTCTTTTCAATGCCTTTCTTTCGTCCAAACATGCTGTCTACTGGCAAGAAAAAAAATAAAATCAGAAATAACAAAAATTCTGACGATTCTACTGCAGAAATCAAAAATTTTCAAAATTTTCTTCTTTTCTTGAATTTTTTAATCAAAAAGTGAAGTGGTTTTTTTGGCTAATTTGAAGCAAGAAAAATGTCATAAAAAAGGCAATAAAATACAGAAAATAGCGAGAATTTTCATTTTTCAGATCCGTTATAAACCATGCCGAATCAATTTCAAGGCTTATCTACGTGAAAAATTAAATCAATTTTAGTCTCATTTAAATCAGTCTCATCGTCTGTTCCCTCATTAGGGAAAAATTCGCGCCAAAACCAGTTATTATTTGCATTCGACGCCGGTTAAGTATATTTATTTAGTATTTCGGATACTTCTTGTAAAAAAAAAAAAAAAAACGAAAAGAAGAAAGCCCAAGAAAAAAAAGATGGCCATGTGTGTGAAACATTATGGTAAATTTGCGTTTCATTTGGTTTCGGTATTTGGTGAACTAGATGTTTAGCAAATATAAAATACCTTCTTAAGTTCTTATGTTTTCCTACCGCATTTACCGCGTATACCTATTTGCTTAACCTGTCATTCGCTCCATCCGAGTACTACAGCGGTGTACCTACAAATGGTTCAAAAAAAAGTACATTCAGAACCGAATACGAAGGTTAGTAAGCTTTTCCTTATTTCTCACTCCGGTACTTTTTATCTGTTTACTTTATTTTACACGTATCTACCTATGGCTTAGGTAAAGTACTCGAGTTGGATTTTATTTGCGCCACGCCACGATACGATAAATGAGCCAGTATGAAGGCGATTACAGGGGATCTCGATTTTTCAACCAGCATATGCAGACGGTTTAATGGATAATTGCAAATTGATCGAGCTTTGGCAACCGCGCAAATGGTCAAAGTGTCTGTAATCTGTGTAGTCTGCACAGACTATGGTTATTTTTGAACCTATACGACGACGTGATGCCGCGGCATGCCGCCAGATACACAGAGGGAGCCCTATTTTAAAACACCAACCTGAGAGCTGAGCCCGTCGATTTGCATTACACCGCTCGTGTTTCAAGTTCACTACGCGTAAAAGCGAAAACTCGTGTTAGACCGAACAGCAGTTGAGTTTTGCAAATATTTTTATCCGTGTTTCGCCCAAGATACCACTATGTATGGGATACTTGAGAAGAAAAATAACCGCACGAAGATGTTTTCAACGAAGATAAACGATCCCTCCTCTTTGAGCTTCCTTGGTCGTTGTTTTCGAACGCCACCGTATATTGAGTGGTTTACTAATTTAAATCAAACTTACACAGCGAGTGTACGATGCGTGTTTAATATCTCATCTCGACTTATTTATTCTTCTCCCGAACCTTTTAAAAGCGAACGTAAATTGAAGTGAAGACAGAAAAGTGCTTATTGTCAATCACGTCTGTGTATACTTTTTCAAATTTTAGCACGTTCTGTCAACACACTTGACTTTATAGCTCGATAGTCGATATACCAGTATAAAGCTACGATATGGTATGTGTTTGAAATTCAAACTCAGCTTGGAATTTTTTTGCTCTTTGGTTAGATTTTTTTGGAGATCGTTAAAAGCTTGAGAAGAAACATATCGCGGAATGTTGTACCGATAATTGCGCAGAGCGTTGATCCGAATTGAGATAGGCTTTCGACCAATGTTGATTAATATTTGCGAACTGATTAAGTTTTTCACACGATTACTTTATCGCAAGTCATAAACAACTTCCGATTAATGTAAATTGTCGATCAACGATTCCAATTAATTCGGGGTACAGAATGTTTATCTTCGATTACGAAATATTGGAAAATTTACAAATAATACAGATGTTAGTCCAGATACGAGAAACTTTACCAATCGTGAGGATTTTGCGATAACCTTATCTTGTATTTTGATTCTGTTCGTTTTCACGATTATTTTTTTCTTTGGGTGAATGGATTTTGTGGTGGTCGCCTTCGAAACCGATAATAAATTACAAATTAAACAATCGCCAAAAATAATCGTAGTGTGATGCTGCGAGAGTGAAATATACGTTTAATCAGTTTTTCTGCTACGCTGTTCCCGTATAATTTTTTATTTTATATTGATAACGGAAGTCAAGGCGCCAAATTTTGCTGATTAGAAGTGAAAAAAGATCTAATTGTAAGTTCAGGGTCAAGTTTGATGAACCTGAAATTACCTTGTTGAAAATACGTTTCGATTTAGTTTAATTTTTATGCATTTTAAATTTTTTTATATTTAATATGTAGTTTTGGTGATAAAGGGAAGAATTGTTTTTTTTGTTTATGAAAATTAATCTCGACTTGATTTGAAATACAAACGATAAGTTTTATCTATTTTTTATAAATATTTTCGGTTCTCAAAAGCTAGCTGTTGAAATCGACAAAATTTATTTTCAATAATTTGGAAAAAATCCAAAGTAAAAATCACTGTTTTGGGAAAATTGGCAGAAATTTTCATCTGATCTGGAAAAATCGAGGAATGGAGATGTCCAATAATTTTCGTTTAGACAGCTTCTGTCAATCGTATATTTTTTGATTGTAAGGGAGTTTTAATTTTCAACATCACGATTAGTAAATTTTTCTTGTTGCTCTTCTTCCTCTCCCTAAATGTAGGTCAGAAAAATTATGATTTAATAATTCGAGTATTTGATTTCCTCTCAGGACTTGTAGATTTTCTGGTCAATTAAATATGAACAAAAATAATGAGTTGGAGAGACTGGTCATAATTTCTTCCTAATTATAAAAATATTTTTTTCAAATTGATGTATCAACTCGGATACCTAATATATTTTAAAGCGCGGAATCAACTGGAAAATTTTCAACACATTTTTTTTTAATAGAAGATGAAAGAACCCCAATTTGACATTGTGATAATTTTCCAAAGAGTCAAATTTAATACGAAAAAATTCGGTAATTTTTTACTTTTCAATCAGTGAATTTTCATTATTGAATCAGTAAAAATAAAATTTCACTGATTGAATCAACTGATTGAATCAGTAAAATTTTATTTTTACTGATTCAATAATGAAAATTCACTGATTGAAATCAGTCAATCAATTTTTACTGATTCAATAATCAAAATTCACTATTTGAACCGGTAATTTTTCACTGATTGGCAGTAAAATGTCACTGATTAACAGGGGAATCAGTGGAATTTGACTGATTAATCCGTGACATTGGTTTTCGGTGGGGGGGGGGGAGAACTGGCTTATATTAAAAATTATAAAAAATGTCTCTAAAAATCATGTCATGTGTTGGTCTAGTTCTGCATTTCAAAATGCGTTTCATTAAATTTTATCGAAAAATTAATTCCGAAAATGAAAATTACCTACACACGTGTCAGTAGCGAGAGAGGAAATTAAATAATTAAATCTGTCGAAAAAGTGAATTTTCAGCTCCTGGTTATTTTATAAGTTAATGCAATGATGGAAAAAATAACAATCCTACTGATCCATCCACGCTTTTCCGTAAATTGTCTCTGGCATAGTTGGCTCGTAATCAAAAATTTTTTAAATTGATGTGCAGAATTTGAGAAATGAAAATGGTTTGTAATTATAAATATTTTTACAATGTGATCAAACGTATGAATTTTTTCTTCGGAATGTGAAAACGACGATGGGTGATTTGCGGACTCGCTAGGGAAGAGGGAGAGGAGGATTGTGGAAGGTGAAAAATTCTTAGTCATTTTTATGATCAAAAATTCTGAAAAATTTAGAAAAATTGGATAAAATTGATATTAATTTGAGAATCGAATTTCACTTTAGGAGTTGAGTGAAGAAATTTCTGAGTTCCAAATTCGGCAAGATTTTGAGCAGTGGTCGACATTTAGGAATTAGGAAATTATAAGATGTTTTGGAAAATGATAAATATTTTGTGAAAAATTCTGAATTCGAAGTACGGTAAAATTATGGGAATTGGGGAATAGGTATTTAGAGAAATTCTGAATTCATTAGCAACATTTGGGGAATTAGGATATACCTATTTTAGAAAATTCTGTACCTATTCGAAGTTTGAAAAAAATATAAGAAATATGTATATTTAATTTTTAAGAAGAAATTTCGGAAAATTTTAGATTTTTCAAATCCGAGTGATTTTCAAAGTTTTTGCAAAAAAGGGATGTAGAATGGTAAACATCCTAATAATTTTTCACTCAGAAATTCAACAAAATTGGGAAAATTTGATTGCTACGTTTCAGGAATTGAACAAATTTTTAGAAAATTCCAAATTCTGATTCCAACAAAATACAAAAGTACCTATCAAATTCCACATCATGAATTCATCATAATTATCCAATCAGCTAATCACTTTGCATTCTTCCAATGAATTACTGATAAAAAAATTTCAATTGCATTTCTATAAACCCCCCTCCCTCTCTCCTTACTTCTCAATAAATCTACCCAAGTTATCTCCGGTATTACAATTTTTTGACAAATTGGTTGCTATCATTGATACAAATGGGAAAATTTTTTAATTATAATTTTTTGTACTCAACTAAGCTATTTCTTATCGAAAAAAGAGAATAATTCGTAAAAAAAATTATGTTCTTTGTGAAAGTACTCAAGAGTCAGATGGGGAGAAAGAAGATACCAGCTCTGAGAAAATATGAACGTAAAAAATAATTATTCTCTATAAGTAAAAAAAAAAAATGTATGCCGAAGACGTACACCCAAAGTTTATACTCTCAGAATCATTAAAAACAATGATTTGAAGTACTTAAACATTATTATTGAAAGTCATGAAAAATCACTTTAAGGCCGAGTCGTTATTCGACCAGTCGAGGTTTTATTGTGATAGTAAAAATTTAAAATTTATATCCGAAATATGAAAATGACACCGTCATTTTGAAAATATATTCGCGAGGAAAAATACAATATAAAATTGTTATTGGAAGAGAGGCCAGAGGGCAAATGTGGGAAGGGATTATAAAAATAATAACGTATGTAAATTTTCCAAAAAGAATAAAATCTTCGGTAAAGTGATAGAAATTCATAATTTATAAGCCAACAGTTTAGTTTAATTTTTCGAAAAATTTTCCAAACATTGCGGGGGAGGAAGGAAGGTACCTGCCATCATCATATCAAAAATACCAAGGTCGATTTGAATTTTTTCACATTCGAATTTTTTCATTCGATTACCTCTGCTACAGGTCATGTACCTTACAACACACTCCATCAATTTATTTTCGATAACAACGATGAAATATTCGCCACGAATTTCATCCGTGTACCGATTCCAAACAGGGTTAAAAATTCCACCGTATATCATCATTATACCTGGCAACTTCTACGCACAACTTCGATATTTATAACGTGACCGTCGATATTCTTCGCTCGACGTGTCGCTTATGGAGCAATTATTTAAATCTAATGGCTGATGTGTTTCGAATGTGTATTACTAATTCCGCACAGCCACAGGTGAAAAGATACCAGTAATACATAGTTCTTGGGCTTATTTGAATAATTCGTGCATGTTCGCGAAAAATAAAAACCCAAACAAAAGGAAGTCATGGTGAAAATTCAAATTATTATGGTACGTGTCGACGATCACGTAATTCAAATAAGCTTTCAAGTAGGCTATTTGAAATTTTTCGTTAGAAATTTTACATCGAGTGATTCATTGGTTTCTTGAGTACATATTCTAGTTATAATGATGTATCAATTGTAGTGAATCAATCAGGTGAAATTTATCGACGATCCCTCGAATTTTTTTCTCAATAGTTCATATCCTGTTGTGTTAATTTTACCATTGATGAATTGAAAGAGATAAGCGAATTTAATTCAATTTCGTTCGATTATCGATTGTGTCAAGAGATATTTCGAAAAAAATTATCAAAACTCCGGTCACGATCTAGAAAAACCTGATCCTGAAAATTTACCTATATTTCGTACCAGAATGATGAATGAATCGGTCATTTAGCGAGAAATACAATTAAAATTTGGTCCATCCCATTATCTCTTTGGTATACAGTATGACACAAAAGTCTTGTCAACGGCAAACACTTCTCAATACTTCAAAACTGAGAAGAAATACCAAAACGGTTCAAACGACAATGTTTTTTTGGCGACGAAGACATTGAAGATCCATACTCAAACTTCTAGTCTTTCCTATAGGGTGTCCAGAAATTGAGTAACCGGTTTGGATCAAAAATGGGGGTGCAGTTTTTTTTATTTAAATAAAGTCTACACACTGCCGCGATTAAAATGTGATGTTTTTTTTTTTGAAACCGGTTCAGCAGTTTCGAACCAGTTGTCAATAATATTCAAAAAAGTAGAGATATCAAAAAAAGTTTGAAACAAAAGTTGTAGAAAATTAAACAACAATCAGTTTTTGTTCCATATTTTTTTTTCCATCTTGCAATGGAAAGAAGTTGTCATACAAAAGGTTTGAGTATAATTTTTTCTCTTTCAAGTTATAACTCTTCTCCATTGGCGGATGAAAAAAATAATTACAGAACGTGAAATGTTAAATTTTCAATTCTTCACAAGTTTTATTTCAAACTTTTTCTGATATCTCCACTTTTTGATAACTGGTTATTTTGACTTGGAAAAAAGAACACCCAAGAAACTTGAAAAAATTGGGTTCATCTTGCACCGGTTTCAAAAAAATGGAGGTATCAAAAAAAGTTTGAAATAAAAGTTGTAGAAAATTGAAAACTAAACATTTCACGTTCTGTAATTTTTTTTTCATCTAGCAATGGAGAAGAGTTATGGGTTTAAAAATATAAAATTACACTCGAGTTCTTTGTACCATGACTTCTTTCCATTGCAAGATGGAAAAAAAGTTGCAGAACATAAAATGTTCAGTTCCTAATTCTCTACAACTTTTATTTCACACTATTTTTGATATATCCATTTTTTGATAACTCGTTATCGACTTGCGAAGAAAAAATTATACTCCAACTTTTTGTACGACAACTTCTTTCCATTGCAATATAGTAAAAAAGTTGTGGAACAAAAAATGATTGTTTTTCAATTCTCTACAACTTTTGTTTCAAACTTTTTTTCATATCTCCATTTTTTTGGATATTATTGACAACTGGTTCGAACTGCTGAACCGGTTTCAAACAACCATATCACATTTTAATCGCGTCATGTGTGTAGACTTTATTTCAATAAAAAAAATCGGACCTCCATTTTTTGACCCAAACCGGTTTCTCAGTTTGTGGACACCCTGTAGGAAGGACTAGAAGTTTGATTATCGATCTTCGTTTTGGTATCTCTTTCTCAGTTCTGAGATATTGAGAAGTCTTCACCGTTGACAAGACTTTTGCGTCATACTGTAGATTTATAAACGAAACTACTTTCATCTTTCGAACGCCTCTTTTTCCTTCCACGAACGATTCTTTTTCGACTTCTCAATTCTCGATGCGGTTCCATTCGTTTGGTGAATTTTGAAAACCCAAAAGAAACCGTATGAATAACCACATTAACGAAGACAAATGTGAAAGAGACACCCATCTTTTTTACAAAATATTGGTACATCTTGGAAAATAAATACGCAACCAGTCGAGAGAAATTTTGTACTCGGGTATTTTTAACAACCCAACTTGACAGGATCGGTTTGCATAACTATCCCAGAAGCACGACACTATCTCGGTTTAAAAACTTGACGAACACTTGCAACTGCCTATTGAAAACATGGTCGAAGTTTAGACGTTCTCATCGCCAGGCTTGACATTTAAAGAGTTTTTAATTTATGGTAAATAGTAAAACGATCCAACAAACGTTACGTTTGATTGGCGTCCTCTATAACTACACTCTTACCTAAGACAAACGGTAGGTTGATGGGCATTTTTACTCCTGCATACCGATCTTTTTCACGTAGGAAGTCACGTTCGTCTCGGTTTTAGGGTGTTTCGGTGCTGCGGTAGCCCGAAATGGGTAAATTTACCAACGTCGTTAATGTCGTGGTTTTTGTAAATTATTGAATTGTCTCTGGTGTGTTTTTGCATCCGAGGTCGATAATTTCATCACTCATTGAGCTTACGAGTCGAGTATATCACACACGTGATTATTGTTATCGTACGAGTCGAGTTGTCGAGTACAGAGGCGAGTTTAAAATTGACCTATGCGTATGGATATTCGCCTGTGTGGTCTTTTATATCACGGCTCACACGCCTACTTATCAAATCGCGTCATCTGCTTGAAAAATACACATTTATGAAATTATTCTCGCTTAAGCCGAATCCATTCTGCAGCCTGGTGGGAGCGGTTAAAAGAAAACAAATTTTCACGCTGGTGAGTCGCAATTATCTACGTAGGCTCGACTCTGCTGCAGGAATTTTTAGTCGTTGTTTACCCAAAGATTACACCAGGAACCCGGTACACTCGAACTAGTTACCAATTCGAATTGAGATTTTTGTATTTGCCCTGGGTTCACTTCACATGTACCAAGATCTACATATGCACGCCACGGTGAATTTTTTACAAGCCCACACAGAAAGTTGTCTTTTTGTAGCATTGTTGGCAAGCCTCAGGCGATCGGTAATGTTTGCGAAATTGAATAAAAGAATTTTCTATTATACGTGTCATTTAATTTAAACTTGCTGTATAACGAGCAATCTATTTTTATATCTAATTATTTTTTACATTTGTTTTACAGGTGAGAATGAGAAATGTTATCGAGTACCTTAATGAATTAATCAACGCTCGAGCGATTTTTGTACTTACATTGGCCAGGTAAAATAGCAAATTAAATTATATTGTTATTGATAAAGCTGTGACGTTCGAGTATAAAATGAAATCATATACGCGATAAGTTTCGCATTTACGATTACCATAATGCTAATTTTATCGGCAATTCTGGAATTTTCATCGGTACATTTTATGTTATTGGTGACGCGATGATGGCGATGGCGACATCGACGGTGACGACTTATTTAATATTGAATTCAATCGATGTTATTTTTTCAGCTGAAAAAATTTTGGATCGTAAAGCTTATCCGGATTGGTTAATTGGATATTTTTTTTTTTTGAAATGTGATTGAATTATTTAAGGTCACGAGTTGGAGTTGGTGCTCGTGTACTGACGACTCGGTATAATTAATTTTTGGCATTATTAATTGAATACTTTGCTATAAGGCGATAATTACGTCGAGATGGATGGTCAAATGGTGCACTATAAGTCGACTATAAAGGTGCGTACTGTACCTATACCGCGTGGAAAGGTAATAAAATGGCTTTTTAATTTAAATTAATGAACGCACCATTGAAGTATCAAGGACGCCGGTAAGGTGGTCGTGTTCCGTGTATTATTCGTTCGAGTATTCGAGGATCTGGGCTGATTGTTGAATGGAATGGAATTATGATTATGACGAATTTGGCTGGTGGAAAAGTGTTTTTAAATAGAATTTAGGCGAGAAGAAGAGCATAGTTTTTCATTGGTTACCAAGCTGGTTGTCGGGTGTAGGGTTCTTGTTTGGAACGACAGCTTCAAAAAGGTTCAATATTTGAAAATATTTTGAAATTTGGTAAAAATTTAAGAATAAAAATGTCGAAAGAATCACCAAACTTGATTCTCATTCAGAAAAATTACATACAGAACGAAAATTTGGAAATTATGGTTGTCAGGTGGTTCTATTTTGGAATGACCTCTTCAAAAAAATTCAATGTTTGAAAATATTGTGGAATTTGATGAAATTTTAAGATCAGAAATGTCGAAGAATCACAAAGCTTGATTTTTATCTAGAAAAATTACCTACAGGATGGAAACTTGGAAATGATACATGTTTTCAATCAGTCGATGAATTATCGCTTTTAAATAATTTTCAAGGACCCATGAGCCATAATGTTTTTCAAACTAGTTCAACGGTTTATAATTCGGCTTCAAAGTCTTGACGTCACAGTGAGTTTTTGTAAAGGTGAAAAAAGTTTAAAATTGCGTTAAACTTCTCAGTTTTTTGAAATTTGAATAGAAATTATTAAATTAAGGGGAAAATTTCCTAGTAATTTTTTTTTAAACTCGATTGTTTTCATAAAAATAAAGTTTTCGAAAATATTCATCATCTCTACAATGTCTCATTAATGGTACTCCAGGCTTCATAAGCATTTTGTGACGTCAGACTTTGGAGCCGAATCAGTTTCCAGTGCAGTAATTCTTCAAAAAATGACAAAAGAAAACAAGTTTTGTATAAAATGTACCTGTATGTCTATTTTTACATTCTGACCCCAAAGTAGAAATGATTTTGAAACCTCTGAACCGATTTAGACGTTAATTCATTGGCGAGTGAAAAAATAACTTTTTTTCTCCATTTTCAGGTATTTTTTTTTTCAATTTTGAACTGCAATGTTTCTATTCTCCTACTTCTGCTCTTGCTTCCCCCCCCCCGTCTATCTCCCATTCACAATGTTACTCTATTTTACAAAATAATTACCTAGATTTTTCAGAACAAACAGCGAAAATAATGGCCATTAATTCCGCTGAGGTTTTGGCAGACACAAAACAGACTGACTTTCGAGGTGGGGGGGGGGGTGCAAGTTACCAATATTTCGACTGAACCAAGTTGACCTCTCCTTGTTCCATCCGATTTCTTTCATGTGTACTGTGCTCGACAGTCGTTTTTTTTCATGGGAAAAACGCAAGAGTGCTACAAAAATTTTGGTTTCATCAATATTGCGAATTGTAAAGGTATTTGTGCTTAAAAATGTAATTTTTTATTTAAAAAAAATCCTATTACTTTTTTCATTGTTCAAAAAAATTGAATATAATTCTCTTACTTGGCCCGAATGCGCGTACTGAGGACAAAAAATTTTTAGAAAAATTAATTTATAGTGGCTAGAATTTTGAATTTTCAATACAAAGTGAGATAAATTTTGAAAATAGAAAATTTCAAGCTCAAGGTGCAAAAAAGTAAAATTTTAGATTAATAACCCTCAATAAAAAGTTGCTCACTTCTACTCTTGTAACGAGGCCAACGTTTTTGAAAAATCTTAAAAAAGGATTAGGTGCAAAGAGAAAGAAAATAATGAAATACGTTGATATTATTTTAAGGAAAAATACAGGAAAAAGTCACTTTTGCATAATAAGTAGAACTGATTAGCATTTGAATGAATATTGGCCGAAAACGTCGAGTTTTGCAATACTACAGATCGTCGAAATTTTGTGGCCCTATAGAGACGACAAATCGACTAAAAATCCAGAAAATTAGAAAAATAAATTTAAATGAATTATCAAATTTTGTAAAAAGTTGGTAAGCTGACGAAAAATTGGCAGATTTCAATTCGGCAACTTTTGATTAATTTGCCAATTTTTTAGCTGATTTTCTGTGGCATGAAGAGGGGGGACCACTCAACGCAAACTTCCTTCTTTGTTTCGTCCCTGGGCTTTTTGGATAATTCTTGAGGAAGAAATTAATAGTTTTCGATGAATTTTAGATTTTAATGAATGCTGAAGTTGGGGGAGGGGAGGTAAGGTTAAATGATTTGGTCAACTCTTTTTTTTCTTCTTTTTCAATTCAAAGGTATTTTATGATTTTTCCACCCTAAACTGATTTAATAAGTATGAATTCAATGGGGGGGGGGACGATTTTCAATTGATTTTTCGCAGAATGATTTGAAAATGTCTCTAATTGTAGGTATTTAAAATCTGAAGGAAGATTTCTTCACTTACCTATTTAATTCTACCTTCAACTTCAAATCTGAAATAATCACAGGAGACGAGATTGAGTTTAAATATGAAGAATGAACTTCATTTTTTGATGTGGAAAAGAGAATTTCACGAAAATTGTAGGTACTTATCTATACCTTAAAAAAACCGGATATGATTTCACCCCTTCCTTCTCTTTTTTTGAGACCTTGTAAGTCTTAATTCAGAAGGGAAGAAAAAAATAAGACTTGATTCAAAATCGTATCCAAATAAAATCAAAATTTCAAGTTGTTTGATTTTTACTTTCTGAAAACACTTCACATTCGTTTTCTTGGTAAAGACTTGTCAAAATCTTTTTCATAGTCAAAAATTCGTGTAACATACTTAGGTACGTATTACACACCCCAATTTTTCCCATCATAATCTCAGTTTGTCTCCCAATCACCACATGTTACGTGCACTCCTTTTCCCCTGCGGAGACCTATCTAAAGCTCCGACACCAATTAAAATACCAATAAAATCCCATCGGTTACAGTTTGAATTAAGCGATCATAAAACCATTCGAATCTCTCGGTACGGTACCGACACAATCACATCATTCGGGATACCATTTTTAATGTAAAAGATCGTCGTATGGAGCGAGTAAAATGCGTCACTCTGTGACTTATCTGCATTAGGGTATCTCGGTCGAATAACTTATATGAAGCGGATCGCAGGATCACATTAATTCAGTGTATTCTGCACGTATCGAGGGTAATGAACGGCCAAAAAAGGGAGGCGCGAATGCAAAATGTGGATATTTTTCATAAAATAAGCAAACCGTACTGATATTCAGTTACAATTTCGCGAAGAAAATTTCGTTGGGTACGGTTCATGAAAAGAGTTCTCGATCGTAATGAAATATCAAATAACAGGACATTCGCCCTATGTACGGCAGACACACAGGCAAAGGCTGATTGTTGATAAGAGACGAGAAAAAATGATTGATATCGGATGACTCAAGGGGTATTCGTCAAAATACAAAAGAGAAAATTAGCCGATTTGATGTGGAAGCGTGTACGTGGTCGTTGTAATAGCGAGTCTGTTTTTACCATCGATTGATGATCATTGTCAATTTCTGCCCAGCAGCCGTTGAAAATAAAGAGGGATGAAGATGCGCGTGAAAAAACCCACTCCTGGGTAAAGTTTATTTAAATTACAACGGCGGATACCTGGCCATTGGTAGTTTTTTATAAGCCATCAGCCTGTGGTCGTAAATTACGATTTAGGAATACCCCGATTAATGCTCATTGATGGGGAGGAGGTTGAGGTGGTGTAAACGGGTATCATAAATTCATACTTTTTTCTTCGGAGGTTAACCCCCTTTCGATTTGTATAGTCAATTATTAGCCATTAATTCTTACTTAATAGTTTGTATAAAATTGATCACGCCGAGCTGGCGAATGCAATTTATCGATCGAATTCTGCACCCTTTTTACCAATATCGTCCCTATTCTCGAAGCTGTCGATATTTCAAAGTCAATAAGGTCACAGTGAATCATCCCCATAACGACCCTTGTCGGTGTCCTGGCCCAGCTGATTGTTCGCGTTTTCGCATCACCATCGAAGTTGATTTTCAGCTCTGAAATGCCTCTTGTGATAATATTTGTTCAGTGTTCGCTGCTGTTCAGCTTCGGCAGCTACCGCGAAGTACCCATTGTTGCTAGGCCTGTATTGGCAATAGGTCGAACGAATTCGACGTTCTAGATAATTTTTCGAACAAAACGATGCCAAGTTGACAACACATATCAGTAATTACGCATCTTCGACAATTAACACCCAAGGTTATTTGGCGTAATTTAGTCGGAATAAAAACGACGTTTAAATAAAGTCATCCAAACCGGGTCCTTCGTTATGTTGGGTAAAAAACACGAGGAAATAGTGTCCGTAGGCAAATTAGCATTATTTTGGGAAAGTAAAAACGTTCTTGGCCAGCAAAGATTTTATTGCGGAAATCTGTCCAGAGTGGTCCCCTGAGTTACCCCTAAGAGTTACCACCCCTCAGACCCCTTGCTAATTTTTTTATGGGAGTTCCATCATCTAAAAGACAAAGTTTCCTCTCTATCTCCTTTGGATTCCATTTTAGGGTAAAAATAGCTCAGTACTTTTTTGTTCTGTGCTCAATTTCCAACATTTTTTGTATGAAAAATTTTCTCCTACGACCATTAGCAGAAGAGATAGAGAGTCTTGAAGAAAAGGGGGTTTTGTGGAAATTAAGAGTATTTGAAATTGTGGCAATTGGAATAAAATCATTACTAAAGTGCATGTTATGGGCATGAAAAATAGTAGTATTGTGTAAATTGAAGGTGTTAATACTTCTTGATCCCCTCCCACTCCTATGTGTCCTCCCCACTCAACTCATTTGTTTAATTCACAGTGGGAGTATGATTGAGGGGTGAGGTGGAGCGGATTCTTTGGAAGGGGAGGGGGTCAAGAAGTATAAATACCACCAATTTTCATAGTACTATTTTCATGCCCACAATATGCACTTTAGTGGTATAGGTACTTATTTTCACATTTTCAAATACGTACTCGTAATTTCCCCAAAACCCCTTTTCTTCAAGACTCTCTATCTCTTCTGCTAATGATCGTACGAGAAAATTTTTCATACAAAAAATGCTGAAAATTGAGTGCAGAACAAAAAACTACTGAGCTATTTTTACCCTAAAACTAAACCCAAAGGAGATAAAGTGGGAGATCTGTTTTTAGTAGGTGGAACCTCCATAATAAAAAAAAATAGCAAGAGGTCTGAGGGGTGGTAATTCTTATGGATTACTCAGAGCAGTGACGTACCGAAGGCATTTTCCGGGGGGGGGGAGAAGAAGTGAAAATCCCAACTCAAATTCTCAAAATTCCCAACTACATACAGCCGATATCAGAATGCCGGGGGGATGGGGGGGGAGTAGGATTCAAATTTGCGAACCAATCCAATTTTTTCAAACTTTTAGGGCTGATTTCTTAAAATTTGCATGTAGGTACTGATTTTTCCCCAAGTCGCGAGGTTTTTTGATTTTTTTTACTAGTTTTCATCATTTTTGCGAACTTTTGAAGTTTTTACAACCCATTACTATAAGACCCTTTTTGAGATAAGAAATCTGAATAAATTTTTCATTGGTTAGGTGCTCCAAATTATTTTTTTTTAAAACCTACAAGCAATGTCATTGTAGTTGAAAAAACATACAAAATAGTTTATTTGCCTTATAATGTTTTGGAAAAATAAACTTTAATGAAAAATCTACTGTTTCTACTTTGAAATGATTAAAGCAGAAATATATCATGGCCGAACGTAGCGAGGCCGAAGCTTTTGAAAAATTGGATTTTCAAATATCAACAATAAATTTTAAGGAGAATAAGAACAATGAAATTAATTGGAATAATTTTGAAGAAAAATGCGAAAAAATCTCTTTTAAATTACAAGTACAACTATAAAATTTTTTTGGTTGACGAGTGAAAATTTTTAAATTCCAAGGTAATTAATAATTTTTTTTTCTAAAAAAGCATTTATTACAACGGTTTAATAATTTTTCGCTGGGAAAATGATCAATTTTCAGTTGGAAAAGGTTGGGAAAATGACTAATTTTCCCAACTAAAAAGTGAAAATTTTGTTGATTTCCGACTGTTAAAATAGGTAACCATTTTATTTATTCATTTTTCATTAAAAAAATAAATACTAATCGTCCCAACTGACATTTTTACTCATCACTTGGGAGAACGACCAATTTTGAGTTGGAAAAATAACCAATTTTGAGTTGTGAAAATGACCAATTTTGAATTGGGAAAATTACATTTTGAGTTGGGAAATTTACCATTTTTTGTTGATTTCCAACTTTTGAAACAACTATTTTATTTATTATTTTTCATCAAAAAAATTAATCCCAACTGTCCAATTTTCCCAACTGATGAGTTGAAATGTTCAATTTTCCCAACTCACAAGTAAAAAATTTCCTCGGGGGAAGCTCCCCCCTCCCCCCTATCGGTACGTCACTGACTCAGAGGATCACTCTCGACAATTTTCCGCCATAAAAGCTTTGCTGGCCAAAAATGTTTTCGTTTTTCCTAATTTGCCTACACTAAAATTGATTTCCACAAATTGAGGAACGTGACGCATGACGCCGACTGACGCGAGGCGCACCGGCGTAAAATAGACGTTAATCTGTGTAACTTCCAGTCGGACGAATCGCCAAACTATGTTCTAATTGAGGCGGCATTTTCAACAACGGAAACCGGAAACCGAAGATGTACATAGTGCACGATGCGTAACTGAACGAAAGTTATAATTTGGAAAAATATTGCGTCTGTTCCGCATTTCGCTTTCGTAAATGTGGAATTGAATATACGTGATGCTCTGTGCGGTGCAAGCATTGCCTGCATTGCGCAGAATGCATTGCATCGCGCGAGCACTCGGCAGCCGGCTAAGCTTTTTTTTTATACAGGGCTGATGCACTATGCGGGGGCTCTTCAATAATTAAGTAATTGTGCCGGTGAATGCGGCGGTAACCGCGTCCGCATTCATAGTGTAATTCGGTTAACTCGACGGAGTCGATGCAAATGATTTATACCGTCGTTGTACTCGTATAGATATCATAACGTATTATTTGCCAACGCCGCATTCCTTTAGATTTATCGTCTTCACAAATTGTCGGTTTGTGTGATCCTCTGGTGAAAGAAACAGCTGCTTTTGAAAATTACGTACCCGGTACCCTCGCAGTGACGTGGATAAAATTTTCTATCCTTTCGTTGGATCGTGTGAGGGTGTTTCTTTTCTTGCGGATTTTTGAAAATTTCTAAATATTTTTATCAATCGAGGGGGTGGAGGGAGTTCGAACTAGAAAGGATTGTAAAAGTACAAAAAATAAAGTTACAAATGTTGGTCAACAATTCGAGAGTTCTGAATTTCAAAATTATATGAGCTGAAGTTGTACCACAGAAGGCTTAAAGATGACGGGTACTTCCCAAAGAATCTTCCCAAAGATTTTATGAAATCAGTTTGTTCTTGTTCAAAAAATAAAGTTTCCAAAAAATTTTATCAAAAAAATTAGTTTTGTGGCTGAAGTTTGAAAATTTTCATGGAGTAGAGTAATTTCTCATTTATTTTGGTAATCATTGAAAAGGTGCTGCTTCCAGAGGTGGCAGACTTCATATAACACGTTGTGCCAGTGGAACACGCTGAAAGCAGCTGGCACCTCTCAGGAAAATTTTATCCATGGAGGAAGCATTGGGAATTTGTCCCTCCTCCCTAAAATGACTTGAAAAATGTTGATTTATTTTTAAAAAGTAATTTTTTTGAAAAATTTTGCTACGTAGGTATCACCTCATCAAGTGGTACTCTTCATTTTTTTATTTCTAAAAAATTATTTCAAAGGTTCATCAACTCATCATTTTTAGATTTTTTATCGCACAACCTTCGCCTTTGCCATTTTTTAAAATAAAATTAGACCTTTTTAGAAAAAATCGAAAAAGATTTTGTCGTAAAAAATTGAGTTTGTTGCAATTTGTACTTTGCTTAGGTCATTTTTTAATTTTACGTAACAATAATATGTATGAGCCATAATTGAACCAGTCATTTGCAAAACGCCATAAGTCAATGTGACCTTGCATATAAAAACCACCTTTAGGGGATCAAAAATTGGACCCCTTAACGGCGATTTTTGTATGCAGGGTCACATGCACTTATGGCGTTTTGCAAATTACTGGTTCAATTGAAGGATGTAACATACAGAATTAATAAGTGAAGTTAGACCTCCGGTTTGGATCAACAATGGATAATCATTGAGAAACAATAAATTAGTAAAAACTGTTGCTGAAAAAAATCAGTAAAAAAAATCACTGAAAAATCAATCCCATTCGCTTAAAATCAGTCAATTTCGCTGACTTTTTCTATGCTAAAGTTTTGTCTGCTTATCAGTGATTTTTCACTGATTCGGAATGAGAAAGTACCTAACTAGAAACTGCAGGCTGCGGAAGAATGAATTTCACACTTTCGCCCTTCTATCTAAATTTTCCGGGGAAAATTTATTAAACCTTTTTAACCTTGGCTTTTTGAAAGTTTAAATTTCTTAAAAAATTAATTAATTATGTAAAATTTTACTTCTCTATTTCAATGATTTAAACCTTGGTAAACACCCGATTTTGCTAAATGGTTTGTCTTAAAATTGAAAATGTTTCAAAATTCGTTAAAAGCAGTGGCGTCGGAAGCTTTTTTTGGGAGGGTGCAAAGTAAGAACAAAAACTTGGAATAACATAAGGATTTTCGGGAGGAGGGGGCAAAAAGGAATTTTTTCGCATTAATTTTGATTTTGTCTATGCCCGAGCGAAGCTTTAAAAAAATTGAGTGTTTAATGCCCAAAAAGGGTCTTTTTTTTATTTTAATGCTTCGAAAATCCCTACCTGATGCAATTTGGGGGGAGGGGGTGCAATGCACCCCTTGTACCTCACCGACGCCACTGGTTAAAAGTTTTCAAAACCAACGGACTGAGAATTTTGAAATATTCAAGTAAATTTTAAGATGATCTGTAATCTGTAGAAACCAGGTTATCGTGTAAAAATTGTTTTTCTAATTTTTGATACTAAAATACCTTGATAAAGGTATCTTAAAACAAAAATCGTGAAAATAAAACAAAAATTACACGATAACCTGGTTTCTACAGATCGCCTCACAATTTGAGATTTGAGATAGGTAAATTTTAAGAATTTTTGATTTTCAGAAATACAGTAAGGTACCAAATATGGATCGGGGACCGTTTGTGGATCAAGCCACATAACAAGGAGTTAGGTAAAAAAAATAAATTAGGCGTGTGTATGAACCACCAGATTACCCATTACATATCTTTAATTGGTGTTTTTTTCTCATTACAAAGCAGAAATACAAATCAGAAAAAATTAAATGATTTTAAAGGCATTTTTTGGCGCGAAAAATAAATGTTCTAGAAAAAATTTACATTCTGTATTTAAAAAAAAATGAAATTCGTAATATTGATGTAGAGGGAAGTGACTTTCCATGGGATTTTTTTTTGAAAAATTATAGTCCTCTGCAAGTGGTTTGATCCACAAACGCCCCCCCCCCAGAGAAATTCGAAAAAATGGAGGTTTAGTGGAAAAATTCCCACAAGCAAAGGACTCGTGGTAAATATCTGAAACAAAGATATTTTGGTAGTAAAAACTCCACTCTTTCAGATGTCGCATTCAGTTTTACCTGAAATTCAAAATTTCAGGGTCTTTTAGGCGATCGTAAAAAACTGATCCACAAATGGTACTTACTTTACTGTAAAAACGTTCATTATTATGGTAAAGTGCTTCTCTTGTTAGAAAAACATTTAAATATGCGTAATTCGTGTAAGTAATTTCATTTCTAAAAATTTTCTGATTTTTTATGGAATTGGAATGGGCGGATGTAAATTTGCAAAAAAGTTGAAAAATTATAACTAATATTATTCAAATTGACGTAGCACAATACAGCGGTATAAACATGTGTCGCGAGTATCAGTACCAAACACGTGATAATGATAAAGTTACGATTAAAATTGCTGATGAAAAACGCCGCCAAAATGGCGACTACAAATTGCGTTAAATCGAACAATATCGCGAATTCCTTCGAGTTGATAAAAATTACATAAAATTTGTGATGATTAGGTATTTTTGCCTAATCTTAAAATTAAAGGGACTACAAACAAATTTTAAAACAGAAGAATTTAAAAAAATTTAGGACATATCAAAAATTAATAATTTTTGTTCTAAGTATTTTTCCGCCTGGACCAAAATTTTGAAGGAATAGGGAACATTTTTGGTAGACAACATGTTTTAAAATACACACTCGAGTTGTAGAGAAGATAAAATTAATTTTTCACGTTTTGTACATGGTCGATCATTCCTCAATTGTTTTTGAAAAAAAATTGTTTTTATCTGCAGAGATCAACACAATTTTTTGAAAAATTTTGATCCGGTGTGGAGATTAAGGCTGAGAAAAGAGAGAAGATCAATTTATTACGTTATTTAAAATCTAAATTCAACTTTTGAGCTATTCTTGATCATAATCTGGAAAAAGTTGTAAAATTCTACCCAAATATCCCCCATTCTCCACCCCCTCCTTTGATAATTTCAGTTCCTATTATTATCATGTACCTACATCAATGGCGACACAATGGTTTATATAAATATTTTAACGTGCCTAACTGCCTATAAAATTATTCGAATACATCGATTCTATGTATATACAAAATAAAATCATCGCTATTAGCAATTCATTACTGGTACATCTGCGGAATATTAACTCGACGAAATTCTCATTTAATAACTCACTTATGACGAGTCTGACACGACATCGCTACATAATCATATAAGATCAGACCCTCCTTTTCACTATTGGCACCTAATTATAATTTCACCATAATTCCAGGCATGTATTTCACGACACAGACGAGACATAAGTGGCATTTCAATGGCTAATTAAAACATTCTAATACTGGTAATCTGTAATGAATGATCTAAACGTGTCCATCAAAAAAGCCCTGCACCTGAACACCAAAATATTAGGTTACGTGGCGACGAGATAAATCACAGCGGTATGATCAGGAGAGCTTCTATCTTTGAGAAAATTACAACCCATTCGCATGACTTTTATTGATCATGGAACCTGTAAACTTTGACTCGGTACTGGAGAAGGCAAACAATAAGGTGTCTTGAACCCGCTGCACCGAGTTGGTTTGTTTGCATCGTCATGATGATGACTGCAGCATAAGCTTAGGCGGTTTACTGTAAACTAGAACGACTTCATTACCAAGATCGTTAAAGGAATAAGAAATACCTTAGATAATATTGTTCACGAAAAAGGTATTTCTTAAATACACACGCATCGCGTATCCCGCCTATGACGAAATTTTAGCTTCTAAGGCGAAACCGAGCCCTTTTTTGTATAATTTCGGTGCAATAAATACCAATCTCGGGTGAATTTTACGTTGTGACGAGATTTTATCTGAGAGTTGAAAGTTGTAAAGGCGAGGTCGTAATTTGGATAGATTAGCGATCCAACCTGGTGCCTTGTTCGACTCACACATGCCATCACTTTTTGAAATTATCTACAAGAGTGAATTACGTGACAACAGTGTTGCATTCGAATACGAAGTGTGCATGTTGAAAAAAAAATGACGTTTTGATATAATACCCAGACCTACGTACCGAACCGAACCAGTTACTGGATCGCGATGACTTATAATTTTCACACCCACATTATCAATAACGCCAACACAAACGAATAGATACCATTCTAAAATAAATATCCTCGCTACTGGAACTGACTGACGCAGCGGTTTCTTTCTGTCCATTTTCAATCTTGAATTAACTAATTCTTCAACTTGTAAACAAAACACCTTAAATGATATGACATTTCGACGAATACCTTTGCAAAATACTCGACGATGAAGATCCGATCTCTTGTAATCGCAATTCAAATCCGATATCGGAATTTAAATACGTAAAATACACTCGAACACTCGAACATAAGTAAAGTCACAATTTACACAATCTTCGAAGAGAATTAAAAAGTAATCTCAAGACGATTTGCATATTTCCAATAAAAACACTGTAACAAGTGTATCAAGGCGATAAAATTGAATTTAAATTATCTAATACATTTTAATTTCGAACTGGTTTCCCATTAATTATAGGGTATTTTTAAAGATGAAAATACCCAAAATCGAACATGATTTATACCGAACAAATTAGTGATAACATCGGTTAAATTTTCATTGTCGATCTCCTCGCCCCGACGATGAGACCGTGTTGATTGAAAATATGAAAATCGTGTTTTTTTTTTCTTACTCGAAATTATGCCTTAAACGCTACGTGGTTCGGTTAATTAGCCGGATATGTTCTTTTTATGGTGGTATTTCTTCCAATCAGCCTACTCACGTGAGGAGCTAGCGTGTACCCGCTTCGTATGCTAATATTTAATGATTTTATGTCATTTGGATGTTAGATTTGGTGAAGATGAGGACAGCCAGGGTGAGATTGTAACATTTTTTTCACTTTGTCATTGAATCGGCTATAAAATTTGTGCCTATTGATAATTCAATGTAGAGAATTCGAACACCTGTAGCAGATTTTGTAATGATTCCAGAGCACAATGGGTAGTTTTCATCGAGTACTTTATATGTACTAGCTTGTGCAGGTAATTTTCTCGGTCTGAGCTTATGGCAACGATTCATTTACATTTTACATATTTTTATAACGAAGCATAATACGGTTTGGGGCTTTCATTTTCTAGCTGTTCTCGCATGTAAATTAATATGCAACGCCTAAGTAGTAATTAATAGCTGTAATGTCGTGGTCTGAAATGCAGTTTTTTTATTCGGAATTATGCTTATGATATTCATCGAATGCAATTTTGCCAAAATAGTAAAAAATAATGAGCGAAATTTAAGTGAAAAATGCAAATTTACTCTGGCATTGTTAATTATGGCGGTCAATGAGAATATTCTCTCGATATCTTCACTCTCCACCTTCTAAAAGAAGAGATTTATTATTTCAAGAGATGGGAGTGCCACAAGGGAACCATATTCGAGATTTATCTGCCTCAGATTTCAACCAGAGTGACGTTTTAGGGAAGAGCTTATTGCAGAATCTTTGTAATTAAAACTTTAGCTACCTGATTCAATTAATTGGCTAATTTTTTGATGAATTTTTGAAATTTTATAAATCGCAGTTTTCAGCAAAACATGCATTTTTTTGAAAAAAGTTATTTTTTTAGTAAAATTGACGAAAAGTAAGTTTCTACCAAAAAGTCACCTCCTGAAACCGAATTTCGCCATTTCCAGTGTTTTCGAAGGCCCCCAGCGAGATGTTGAATTTCTCCAGTTTTCTCAAATGTTTCGAGAATGTGAAAAAATCAACTCCGACGTATTTATAATTCGATTTCCTGCTTCTTTTTGAGTAGGTACTAGGTAGAGAAACAGAATAAATTCACGTTGGTATGATTTTTCAGGTGAACATCTCACATATGATTTTTTTGACCAGCTTTCAAAATTCCTACGAGAGTAAAAATATTGAATAAACTGATCCTCCACTTCCACTTCAACGAGGGACGGAATAACTAACTGCTTTCCGTCTAATATCGACCCCCCTCCCCTCCCCACCAGTAGCTTGAATTTTACAATTTATATCCTTTTCGGAAGCTTGACAGCGTAATTAGAGGTGCTATGAACCCCTGAATTTATAGTGAATCCCTTCAAGATTTCCTTATAGGTACGGTTCCCCCTCTTCTCCACCTCCGTGAACAAAAAACTGAAAAAGCTCGTAGCTCGAAGAATATCTGAGTTAAGACGAATGTTTTCAAAAGAAATGAATGCAAAATTGAAACAATTAATGGGGTTCAAGTGAAGCGTAGAATTTTTTTTTGAAAAAATTGTTCATATTTTCACGTAATTTCAAATTTTGTAAAACTTCAGTTATTTTGGTCAATTTTTTTGGAAATATAAAATTTTTCTGGTATGTAGTTGAATTTTTTTTGGTAATTTAAGGATTATTTTCAAACATTTGCCTATTAATTCGAAGATTTGATGATTTTTTCAAAAATTTACCAACTTTTTTAAATGATTTGAGCATTCTATTTTTTTTTAAAAAATGCATATGAATTTTTATAAAAGGTTTAGATATTGAGTTTTATTGCTAAAAATGAAGTTTCTGATGAAAAAATCTAAATCTGCTGCGATTTTCAGACAGAATTTTCAGTCATGTATTTTTGACCAGTTTTCAACTTTCCGACTCGTGAAGTATCCATCTGGAAGAATTTTCAAATTGAACTACTTACTCTCTCATTCTGAATCAGTGAAAAGTCACTGATAAACAGTCAGAATTGCAGCACATGAAAGAATCAGCAAAATTCACTGATTTTCAGAGAATTTTCACTAAATTTTCCAAGAATTTTCACAGATTTTTCAGTAATTTTTCTCACTGATTTGTTTTCATTAAAAATTGTTTCACTGATTTTCTCCTGTGCTGCAATTCTGACTATTTCTCAGTGATTTTCGATAATTTTCACTGATTTATAAATGAGAGAATACTTAAAACGAGGCAAACCCTTTTTTCTTTAGTTGTCCAGTTAATTTCTGCGTTTCCTGGAGGAATGTATAAACGCTGGAGAAATTCAATATCTCGCTGGAAATTTCAGAACTGATTAACAATACTCTCTCGTTTTGAATCAGTGAAAATCCACTGATGAATAGTCAGAATTGCGGCATAGAAAAAAATTAGCGAAATTCTTTGATTTTCAGTGTATTTTTGCTAATTTTCCGAAGCATTTCACTGATTTTCAGCGAATTTTGGAGATTTTACTGACTTTTTAGTGAATTTTTTCACTGATTTATTAATGTGCTGCAATTCTGACTATTTTCCAGTTATTTTCGATAATTTTCACTGATTTATAAATGAGAGAATAGAGAAATTCGGTTTCAAGAAGTCGATAATTGGTCAAAAATTTTACTGAAAATATGTTTTTTTTTTCAGTAGATATCAGATTTTTGCTGAAAAATAACGATTTTTGAACTTTTGAAAATGACTTGGAATTAGAGATTAGAAATTGCAAAATAAAATTCAATTAATTGAGAGATTAGAATATGCAAAAAAAAATTAATTATTAGGAGCTGAAACCCCAACCTTTCGCTGCCCAAAATAATTTCCATGCCTCCTGGAAGAAAATCAAAATAAAGCTGGAGACTCTAAAAGCCAGCACATTACATGTTTACTAAAAAAAATCACAATATTAAAAATTTTGAAAAAATTGCCAAAAATAAGTAGGAAAAGTCGACTTAGACAGCTTCAATTTTGTATCCTATGGTTTTTCAGACATTTTTTCCCCAAAAAATCTCACTCTCGTTCAAATCGAAGACGAACACCTCGATTCATTTCCTTGCCAGATGATACCCATTTGATCCCACCCACGTTCCAGTAAAAAATCTAGCTACTTGAAATCTGCTCCAAGTGTAACTTTCATCTTGGCATCCAGAAAGCTGACCAAATGCCACCATATCAACTCGCTAATAAATTGCCACATCCGCAGAACCGTCGCCATCGTCGTCTTTGTCACATGGGCAATTTGGTGCCGTCTCGGAATTGGAAAAAATCACCTCGAGCTTCGGTGACAAATTACACTTTCGACTGTCTCGTCGCGAACAAAACAATATGACGACATACTGGAACATTTATGGATAAACAAAAGAACAAAGGGGCTTGTGCGATCGGAATGAATAAACAGGATGGAATGTGTTATTCCATAGTGTGTATGTATAAATAAACACCATCAAATGCAGCACCATCACGTTAAAGATCCGAGCAATAAGACGCGAGCGAGCATATCGAGCTTGGAGAAAAATTATGCCTGTGAGACAATAATTCGTCTATAATTCACGATAAAAGGTCTATAAATTTACATCCTAAATCTAAGTATAAATGCATTCGGATGAAAAGCTTTTTTTTTTCATCTCGGCCGCAATTCTGGTAAAAGTTACGTTTGATGCGGTTTTCACTATCTCGTTGACCTTTAACATTGTTATTCGGCTCTGCGCTCGAAATGCGAAAATGCATCAGACTGTGATTTATATCGCAGGGCGTAATAGGCGTTTGCATGTGTAGCCGGAAGCGTGGATGATAATTTTCTTACGTATGCTTTCTACGACGCTGTACACAATTTGGGCTTTGAAAACTGGCCATCTACAACATGCCCTCGTGCTTTCGGAAGATCACTATCGGATGATTTTTTTGTCGAAATGAAAAAAACACAAGGGAACACGAGCCACTAAATGCTCACCTTTAGGAGGTGTAATAGCCTCATTCAATTAGTTCGGACACCAGTGTCTTCGATGCGAGAAACTGGTTTAAATAACCGGCTGCTGTCGATACCGCCATTTGGTTAATTAGGAGGGAAAATTTCAATTTTGTGTTTGCTCCGTAGCCAAAAGCGTTGCTCTAAATCGGTTTCACTTCGTATTGTTTATAGTACACTCGTATACGTATTTCAACAACTAATTGAAATTTTCAATTGGCCGTTTACGTAGTGTAAAGAAACGCGTGTTCGCCGTTTGTAAGGTACGAGCTACGAGGATAGATGAACGACTAAGGTGAAAAATGACTCGTTACATCGGCGCCAACAAAGTGTAAAATCAAAAGCGAGCTGTGAGGATTGCCGAGCCGAAACTTCGCGAGTATAGTGATAAACCGCATTTCGTGAAATTTCCATTCTCCAACGCCGTTTTATTGAAAAACTTCAAAAGATAGTCATAAAAATAAATTGTACTCGGTTCGATACGACGGATCATTTGTAAAATCTAAAAATAAATAGAAAAATCGTTTTAATTAACGTTTCATACGATACTAACCAGAAGCTCCCGGCGCGAGGCCTAAGTTGCCGTTGTGTAGAAGCGTTAAATTAAATGTTTTAAAGTATTTTGGAACTATGACAAGTATTTTATGGTTGAATTTCAAAGTGGGTCAGAGAATCGTCCTATTAACGCGAAAAAATAACACGTGAGTGGAAATATTGCAAATGCTTGAAAAAAGTTGCGCACAAAAATCCGATGAGAGAAAAAATTGGAAATGATTCTTTGGATTTGCGTTTCGATCGGGTACTCGTGCAATTTTTTCGATCTTTGAAAGGGAGACTTATTCGTTCCTGTAGACAAATTTTAAATACCTAGTAAAAATACAATCTCCATTCTGAATCGGTGAAAAATTAACAAAAGTAGGTAACTGATTTTTCAATGGTTTTTACTGATTTTTCAAAGATAATTCACTGATTTCTTCCTGTACTGAAATTTTGATTGTTTATCAGTGATTTTCTACTACCTAAATGCAGAATGAGAGAGTGAAGTGATTTTGCCAGTCAATCATCGAAGCTTTCGCTAATGATTCGTTCATCCCAAAATCATTCACAAAATCAGTGAAAACGTAGGAAAATTTACTGAAGTCTGTGAAAACTTTGTGAAGTGCGCTGAAAAAGCAGTGAAAATCTTGTGAAATTTTCTGAAAAATCAGTGGAAATCTAGTGAAATTGGTAGGGAAAGTCCCGTGAAATTTGTTGAAAAATCAGTGAAAATCTAGTGAAATTAGTGAGGAAAGTTCAGTGAAATTTTCTGATAAATCAGTGAAAATGTAGAGAAATGTACTGAAGTCTGTGAAAACTTGGTGTTTGGTGAAGAATCAGTAAAAATCTTGTGAAATTTTCTGAAAAATCAAGAGAAATCTATAGAATTTTGTAGGGAAAGTCCAGTGAAATTTTCTGATGAATCAGTGAAAATGTAGAGAAATGTACTGAAGTCTATGAAAACTTGGTGTTTGGTGAAGAATCAGTAAAAATCTTGTGAAATTTTCTGAAAAATCAGTGGAAATCTATTGAATTTTGTAGGGAAAGTCCAGTGAAATTTGCTGATAAATCAGTGAAAATGTAGAGAAATTTACTAAAGTCTGTGAAAACTTGGTGTTTGCTGGAAAATCAGTGAAAATCTTGTGAAATTTTCTGAAAAATCAGTGGAAATCTAGTGAATTTTGTAGAGAAAGTCTAGTAAAATTTTGTGAAAAATCAATAGAAATTAGTGAAATTAGTGAGGAAAGTAATTCGCTGGAGAATCAGTGAAAATTTTGTGAAATTTTCTGAAAAATGAGTGGAATCTAGTGAATTTTGTAGGGAAAGTCTAGTAAAATTTTGTGAAAAATCAGTAAAAATCTAGTGAAATTAGTGAGGAAAGTAATTCGCTGGAGAATCAGTGAAAATCTTGTGAAATTTTCTGAAAAATCAGTGAAAATGTAGGGAAATAATTTACTGAAGTCTGTGAAAACTTGGTGAAATTCGCTAGAAAATCGGTGAAAATCTTGTGAAATTTTCTGAAAAATAAGCGAAAATCTGGTGAATTTTGTAGGGAAAGTCCATGCTGAAAAATCAGTAAAAATGTTGGAAATTTTTTTGAAATCTGTGAAAACTAGGTAAAATTTGCTGGAAAATAAGTGAAAATCTTGTTAAGTTTTAGGAAAAATGAGTGAGAATCTAGTGAAATTAGTGGGGAAAGACCAGCGAAATTTGTTAAACTATCAGTGAAAAACAAAGGTCAGGAAACCACTTCTAAAAAATCAGTAAAATTTACTAAAAAGTAGAATTGCCAAAAAACTCCGGAAACACCGCCGAAGTGAAATTTATTAATAATTCAGTGCTATTTATAGAAGCGAAATTTTCTGAAAATTTTTAGTAAAATTCATTGAAGAATTAGTAAGTGAAAATTCGATAATTATTCTCTAATCTCTGATCGAATCATTTGCGAACGATTCATCTTCATTGAAAATCTTCGGTGAACGATTCAATTCATTTTTATTTGAATATTTTTTTCTTTTTCTTTTAAACGTGTCGTTTCAGATCCAATCGTTTACGAATTAATCATTTCTGATCAAATTTAATGAAATCGTTCACGAATGAACCGTTCATTTTTACTGGGATTTTTACGAATGATTCATTATCCCTTTCTCTGTTTAAATCGTTCATAAATAACTCATCTTTGGATGATATCATCGTTTGCAAACGACCCATTCGCTTTTTGATAGAATTGTTCATAAACGATTATCTCTAATCGAATCGTTCGTGAACGATTTATTTCCTCATCGAATTATCGACAAATGATTCCCTGATCTCTGAATTGTTCTAGAACGTTCTATTCTTGGTCGAATCATTCCAAAACTACAGATTCCTTTAGCAATATTTTCACTTCTGAGAATCACACCAAGCCAATCAAATATTTTAAAATCATACTCGCACTTAATTTTTCTTGGACGCTTTACAATCTCTGGTACAATTATCCCCGCTGAAGAATTATCACACGTGATAATCGTAAATATATCACCGTCGATACTTTGCCTACGTATATTTTTTTTCAATGAAGTGAAAAAATCGAAACCCAGCGTGATTTTAATTTCGATTTTACTCGGTTTAATAATATTTTACGATGGTTATGGTATGTACGATGAAAATATCGTCGAGTCTGTCGAATGCAATAAATTATAATTAATTGTCCGCCTTGTACCCAGTTCAAAAAACTTTTCGTATTGCGGTAAAAACTACGAGCAACGTAACGGGAAACGCCGAGAGTTTGGCACCGATGCAATAGTACGTAACTGAGTTACAACACATAGTATTTTTACGAGATTTTGGTGACGGTCAAGGAATCCTTGTTGGGCCAAAGTTCGTAAGACGACGCTAAAATTATCTCGTTTCGCATACGCAACTCAAATGGGTTAATGAGTTAAGCTCAATAAATTTTAAAACGTTTCAGGCCTTGTAACAAATACACCCCAATGGCGGATAATTTCCTGTACCGAAATAAAAACCGACGAGAGAAACTTTTAAAATTATAGCCGACTATTTTTTATCGTACGGAGTGTTAATTTCTTCGCAATTTTTCATTGTGTTGAACAATTTGGCTGGTTCGAATTGAAATTTATTGTATTGTTTGAACCAGAATCGTACTCTCGAGCTATTATTTTGCGTACAGATGTCGCCTCCGGAGTGAGATCTGCGGTTATTCTTATCTGATGATGAGACTGGTAAACTGTACGGATCGCCTCCGGACCGAGATGCGGTTTCGCGCCGTTGTTCGAATTGCCGGCTTGGCTTCTGCGAATGAATGAAATAACCTTGATATGGTTTCTTCTTTTAAATTATTAGCACGTTACATTTCGCAGACCAGTACGTTACTTTTGTTTTCGTTTAATGGCACAATTTTTCATTATAAAGAAGGCGCATAATTTAGTACTATCGTATGAAAAATAGCCGCCGGAAATATTCAGCCATAAAAAAATTAAAAAAACGTGTAACGAAAATTACCATTTTTTGGCATTAGGACTGCAACATTTTATAACTCGGAAAGAAAACACGAGTGCAATTTTCCTGACATATTAAAAGCCAGCATAATGTAGTTGTAATTCACCAATGACGTATGCACTGTTTGTACCTACATATAAAATTGCTGATGTAACGAATTCTTCAAATAACGTTTTTTTCCATATACGTACCAGGTAGATAATTGTTAAAAGTTCAAATATTGAACTAATAATTTATCACGTCGTATATCGCACCGGGATGATATTTTATTGAGGAAGTTTTAGAACCTATCAGCATGACATATCGTTAACGCTGTCTCACGACTGTATTATCTTAGGCAGACCTACGAGCCAGACTGGCTTTTCAATTACACCGGTAAATTAATTTTTCATAACCGTTTCGGCGGTAAAAATTTACACACGTACAATCGCGTCCAGCTTATAATATGGAATAATGGCAACGCGATCGCATCGCCCTAGACTCTTATTCAATTCTTAAATGAACCTCGTGTACTAATTAAACATTTCGGAAACTTTTTACGCCTGGAATATAATCACCATAGGGGCACCACGCGTCATAGTTTAAATATAAACAAAGTAGAAGGCAAGGCTTTCACAAAATAGGCCTCTATTGTATATATTTTGATACTTCGAACCAGACGAACACGTGGTCTGGAAGTCTAGATCGACCAATTTTCGAATTCGTCCGATGTAATGGCTCAATGATGGTAGAATCCGGCGTACTCGCCCTTGATTCTCGAATACCTGCGTATTTTTTGAATGATATAAATCACGTATTATATGATTAAAACGTTACGTGACCAAGTACGGTTTCATTTAATGATGGCAACTTGGAGATATAAAAAAAACGCACTGCTCAAAATAACGCCTGATTTATTAGCCCGAAAAGGGTAAAATAACATGTACCGGAGACGAATTTCACGTAAATAAATCTGTACCAACGTAAGTGATTAAAACTTCTTTTCTTTTCTTTTTCTGGGTCGTCGTGTTATACGGTTATCGTGGTTTGAAAATCGTCTTTTACAACGTTTGAAATGCTAATCGGTGAAGTACAAGTGACGTAATGTTTGAAAATGGCGTTTTTTCAGTGTAGTAGCTGAGTTATGGAGTTGAAGTTTGAATTTTCTGGGTAGATTGGAAATTAGATTGCGGAGGTGGGGTTCAAGGTTGAGAGGCTCTGGATTGGTGTATATTTTAGGGTAAAATTGGGTAAATTTCAAGTTCTGTGTATTTTTTCGGTTATTTTTATTCGAATTCGTCGCTTAGGTAAACTTCGGAAATACAGTTTCAATATTTTTCAGATTTTGAATTGTTAAATATTTTTGTCATTTTGGTCGAAATTGGCGCAAAAATATGGATAAAAATGAAGATTCGGTAATTTTCGGGTGTTTTCGTTGATGTTCGGTAGTTTTCGAGTATGTTCGTTTCGTTTCGTTGAAGTAGGGATATGAAAAATTTTGAATTTTGAATTTTCTGGGTGGATTGAAAATTAAATTGCGGAGGTGGGTCAAGGTTTCGAGGCTTTGAATTGGTATATTTCACTTTCAGAGTAAATTTGGGTAAATTTCAAGTTTTGTGTATTTTTTCGGTTATTTTTATTCGAATTCGTCGCTTAAACTTCGGAAATGTAGTTTCAATATTTTTTAGGTTTTGAATTGTTGAATATTTTTGTCTTTTTGGTCGAAATTGGCGCAAAAATATGGATAAAAATGAAGATTCGGTAATTTTCGGGTGTTTTCGTTGATGTCCGATAGTTTTCGAGTATGTTCGTTTCGTTTCGTTAAAGTAAGGATATGACAAATTTTGAATTTTGAATTTTCTGAGTTGATAAGAAGAAATATTCGGAAGCGATTTTCAAGGTTTTGAGACCTAAATTGGTTTATTTTAATTTTCAATCTCACATTTTTGGACGAATTTACAATTATTCATCCATTATTCGGGATTTTTCGGCCAGTCTTGTTCAAATTTGCTGCATAAATTTTGGACATGCAGTTTCGCAATTTTTTCAAGTTTAGAAATCTTGAATAATTTTTTGGTTGAAATTGTTGCAAAAATATGGATGAAAATAGAAATTAAAAATAGAGGTTCGGTAATATTCGGATGTTTTCGTTTATGTTCGATAGTTTTCGGATAAGTTCGTTTTGTTTCGTTGATATTCGTGAGTATTCGTATATTTATTTTTCATTGTATGTGAGTTAATAATATTCGTAAATTTCATTTTTTTTTGAAGAATTTCAGGGATGCAAGAATGATGAAATTTTGGTTCTCGTTCAGTTCTCGTTCTCAGGATTGTTGTTTATTTTGATTTTCGCTTTTTTTTGTTCTCAAAATTTTGTTCCCATTCTGGTTCTTGTTCTTCAAAAATTGTTCTCATTTTCATTCTTTAAAAATTTTCATTCCTTTTCTCGTTCTCATTCGTCAGGTTTTTGGTTCTTTTTGGTTCTCGGTTCTTGATTCCTTTGTGCTTTGTTGTCCTCGCAGCGCTATATAATTTAAAATTTTCACATTTAAAATTTTTTAATTTTTTTCTAATGTAAAAATTTTAATGTCAAAATTTGTAAAATTTCCTCTCTCAAAATGTACTAAATTAGCACATTTTCAATTTTTTCTTTCTCTAAATTGAAATTTTTCATTTTTTTCTTTTCTTTCTGTCGAAATATAAATCTTCACTCTTCACATGTAATTTTTCAATTTTTTTCATATGTAAAAATTTGAAAAATTTCCTCTCACTAAATGTAGGTAAGTATCCAGCGAAATTTTTACCTACTGAGTATTTTTCACAGGTCACAGATAATTTATTTCAGTTAAGAAACAATAAAAGTGAAGAACGAATAAAAACACCTAAATTATCGTTCTTGTTCTTTCAACACTCTCAAAGTTTGTTCTCGTTCTTCAAATTTTTGGTTATTTGTTCTTCGTTTTTTTTTTTTTAAATTCTTGGACCCCCCCCCCCCCCCCCCGAATAATTCTCAACACTCAGCAGATATTTTTGATATAAAATAACTCTATTTCTTTCATATTTTTTTTACTATTTTTCATTTTTATACTGCAAAGAGAATTTTTTGTTGCTTTGCTCTTATCAGATATACACACTGTATTCTGGCAATAAGATAGATATTTTGGCTTTGGCCAATTTTTTTGAATTTTTTGAATATTTATATTTGAAAGTTTTCAAGTGAACTCAACCACTTGTGACTCTTCCGAAAATTTCCCATTATCGTCAATTTTCAATGTTTTTTTCCGCGCTACTAATTTTTATTTTCAAACCGCTAGACACGAGAGAACCATTTTACGACCAAAATACATCGGGCATCGATCACGTATAGTAATACGTTCACTCTACCGCAACATTACTACTTCCTCTAATAAAATCACGAACAACAAGCGCAAAAAATTTGGCAAATTAGCCACCGATCGGATCATTTTTTTAGATACCCCACCTAAACGGAAACGAACCGTTTGTTCAAGGTGAATGAAATCTGGACCGGTAATTAATTTGTTGGCTGCGAAACGACGATGTATTAAAACGTTTATACTTTAGATTACTTATATGTACTGTAATGGGGGTAAAATATCATTACGCAGGAACACTAATTAATAAGAAGAGTATCACAGAAAATATAAAATTTTTACTGCTCGGTTTACCTTCGTCATTTTGGAAACGATGTGTCGTTAATTTAGTTTTGGATGTACTTACTTTAGGATGAATCTTCTTTTTTAATTAGGTGAATTCGACCGATGTACTCGGAGAGTAAACTCTCCATACGCATTAACAACTAGACTACTCGTAAAAATTTCTTTTATAATCAAAATAAAATCGTTTATGTAAATATTTTAGGGAAATGTTTAGATAACATTATGGCAACCGTACAATTCGAAATAACCGAGAAATATCACGATCGAATACGGCGCTTGTAAAAATTCTATTTTGACGATAAAATACGCCCGTGTGAGTCAGTGAACTCCTGCAGTCGTAAAAATAAAAAAGGTTTCGGATTCGAAATGCCATTTAATTGCAGATGCATGTTAGCAGCTCGAGTGAAGAGATGCAAATAGAGAGAGTTTTCAGGTGAAGTGATTCGGTGGTTCTTTTGGGAATGTACTTTGAGTATTAGTGAGTGGTAAATTGGTAGATTTATATGTGAAACTTAAATGATGGAATTGGCGATTCGCTTCTTCCTTTTTTGACAGGGTGCGACCGAATAGGGGTGGAAGAAGGAGTTTATCTTCTTCCTTTAATTACAAAATTGGATTTCGAATCGAAGAAATCAAGTTTGAGTTGGGAAAGTAGGGAAAATTATGACTTAAGCTTCCTGAGAGAATAAATAAAACTTGTAATTTTTATCGAAAAAATTTAGAAAAATTGATTTTTAATTCGGTAAAATTTTTAAAAATGTCAATTTCAATTCGTTCTTGCGTTTTGAAATGAACAAGTCTTGGAATTTTAATATTTCGGTTAAAAAAATAATAAAGTTATACAGGTCATAAAAAAAAAAGTTATCAAGAAAAGTTATAAGAAATTTTCTGAGAAACTAACAAATTCAAAATTCGTATTTGCGCGAAAATTCATCGAAAAAGTTGAAAAACAAGACGACATTTTGTTAAAATATCAGCTTAGGAAAAATTAAAAGAAAAAAAAATTATCAATTTTATGGTTTGAAAAAAACGAAGTAGATAAAAAGATAAATTTTATGACTACATGCAACTTGTTTTTTGTTCTATTCGGAAACTTACTCATTTGCATAATTATATGCAATGCACTAAACTTCTATACTGGTTGAAAAGTTTACGTATGTGGGTCGTGATCGATATTTAAAAAATTATCGTTTCGGTTTCTGTACGTATGGAGTTGTATTTCGCAGAAGGATGACATCGAAAAATGTCACGAAAAGCTCAAATTTCAAGAAGTCAAACTTTGAATACCTAATCAATATCCTTGATTTTAAATTAGATAATTATACCTATGTACCTTCTTCTGACGTAAATATTCGTATTTTAATTTAAAATGTTTGTTTTTCTGCTTACAGGTAAATTGATGTACAAATTATCTTTCCTTTGAACGTTTTCTTTCTTTGTTGATTCGTAAGTTAACATTATTATTTAATATTTTTAATGGCCATTCGTTAGAATGTTATGATTTTCTGACGATTTTCTGAAAGTATCAAAAACTGAATATTCCCTTTGAAAAGCTGTTGGTAATTAAGTTTTCATAGTTGTGAATAAGTATGTCATCAATATGGATAATCTGAAGTTTTAGGCGATGAAGTTCATATAGACCATTTTTACAGGCTTATTTTCTTCAGTGCTGAAAAATTCCAAAATTTTATGGAGGCTCCAAAACGTCCCCAAACCGCTTCCAATTGATTTAGCAGGTCGAAAATGGGTATATATCAAATTTGAGCTTTTTTAATTCATTAGATCAAATTTTTATGTTTGCAAGGTGATGGGGTGATTTTGGAATTTCAAAAATTTGCCTGAATTTGAGAAATGAATTTTAGCACCTGAAATTTTAGATATGGGATTCTTTTATGATTTATTTTAGATTTTTTTTTGTTTTGGTCTAAAATTTTACTGCCTGTTGGAATGTCTCCCTTGTTCTAAAAATGTTTCAAATAGACGATTTTTGAAATTATGAAAAAAAAAAACGACAATTACGATTGAATCATACTTTTTAATCATAGCATCATCAAGGTATAAAATTTAATCTGTTTTTTGGACAGGAAGTCGCCCCTTAATCCATTTCCACCGTTTAATAATTTCCCTTTTTAAATGGATATATTTATGATAGAGGTACGTAATATCATAATAAAAATGAATCATTTTGATTATAAAAACGGTTGTTAAAGGATATGACAAAAGCTAGTTATCTAATGGTTTTGATTAAAATTTTGTTATCTGAACGATTTTCCAGGTAATATACGTACATAAAATTTTATAATATATTGTATATTCATAGAGAATTGTCAGAGTATTTTGGTCTACTTACTTGTGTATTTTTACTCGAATTGAAAAATTCTTTTAAAAAACCTTATCGAAGATTTAAATTGTATTTATCATCAAGACTTTATCTTTTCCCTTATTCAAGATCAAAAAACATTGCTCTGTCAAAATTTCAGCAGAAGGAAAAAATCAATCAAATTCGCTGCATTTTAGTAATTTTTTTCATAGACTTCCTTTCTCATCTCTCAGTGAATTTTGTATCACTGATTTCTCCCTGTGCTGCAACTCCTTCATTTAACATAGACAAAAAAAATCCAGAAATAAGCCTTAAACAGGTTGAGGTATCTGATAGGTACTTTTATATGTACCGGTAATTTGAAATTATGCGTTGAATTATTAAAAAAAAAACTTAATGTTTTTTTCTTATTACATTTTTCATGTCAAAATCATTGATGTTTTTAAAAAAATAAAAAATAAAATTTTTTCTATAAAAATTATATAATTTTTTAAAAATAATTTCTCAATATTTTGTCAAATTTTACAAAACTTGTAATAAAAAAAAATTCATTTTCTGACGTTTTTGTGCATTTCCTTCATTACCTACTTGACTAATTTTTTTTGAGTTTTCAGCATTTTAACAAAGTTGAAAAGTTGTGAATTTTTTTTTGATATAAGGGATGAGAGCAAAAATGTTAGAAAATAGAAATTTTCACTAAAAAAGTCACTTTGAATAAACTTCAAGAATTTTTTATTTGTATAGTTGAAATGAATAGTAAAAATGATAATCTTTTTAAAAATAAGTGTTTTCAGTTTTAGTTTTAAAAAATTAGGAAAAATCCTACCAATCAGAAAAAAATTTCATTTCAGTCGAAAATTTTCAATTTTTACCCCCGTAAGCAAAGTGGTGCAGAGAAAATGGGGGTCCGAGGGGGAAAAATACAAGGGCAAAAAGAGGTCGTTCGAATGTGGATATGACGCGACGTGATTAAGCCAGATTTTTCTTTTGAGGGCCCTCGCAGTAACGAGACAAAATTTTGTTTAGTTCTGACGAGTCCTCACAAGACTCCTAAAAAAAACTCAAACAGGAAGAAATCTCCCCTTTCCCCTTCCAGACAGGTCTCAAATTTTCAATCGTGCAAAAAAAAGACTTCCGGGCAATATTCCTGTTGAAATCGATTTCATGATTGATTCTTGTTCAGGACCCTAAAACGAAGAAATTAGGCCCCTTTGCCCTTTTCCCCTCCTTCTTTCCCCAGGGTCCACCCCAACATTTTAAACGTGTATATCGCCTTATCTATGGGTCGTAATGAAAAAAATTTCAAACAAAAGTTGCCCCACAGCATCTAATGTACATTTTCATTTCTCATCAAAATCCATTTTGGAACAACTCCTGCCCCCCCCCGCAATTTGTAAATGAAACATGTTTTGAGAAAACTTCAAAATCACGTTTTCTTTATTTTCAACGAAAAGTTTCGGAGATACGGAAAAATTTGTCACCACCCAAAAGTATTCAGAATTGAATTTCCTTTCCAATGAGCTTCATCACGACCATTTTCAGCGACTTTTCCCAATAGAGTGGACCTCTTCCCGGCCCCTTTATCTCAAAAGTTGGAAGCACCAAAAAAAATTTGAATGAATTTTGTTCTTCGATATCTAATGTGTAATTTCATTCATTATCGCATTTCATTTTGGAGCAAATATTGTTCATGGGTCCAACTTTTGTGATACCGGGGGAGGGGGAGAGGTCCACTCTATTAGAAAAAGTTGGTGAAAATGGTCGTGATAAAGCTTATTGGAAAAGAAATTCAATTCTGAATACTTTTGGTGGTTACAAATTTTTTCATATCTCCGAAACTTTTCGTTTAATTTGAAAAAAAAACGTGATTTTGAAGATTTTTCTAAACATATGTTTCATTTCCAAATTTGGGGGCCAGGAGTTGCTCCAAAATGGATTTTGATAAGAAATGAAAACATACATTAGGTACTGAGGAACAACTTTTGTTCGAACTTTTTTTCATTACGACCCATAGATAAGGCGATACACACGTTTGAAATGTTGGGATGAACCCTGGGGAAAGGAAGAATGGGGAATAAGGGCATGCGGGGTTAATAATTTCTTTTTTTTAGTGCCCAGAACAGGAATCAATCATAAAATCAATTTTAGCAGGAATAACGTGCGGATGTCCGATTCAGACCTGACTATTCTGCTCAGGCCTACCTTTAAGCACGCCAACTCTGGTTCGTCCCTGCAAATAATTCATCATTAACATTGGTAGAACTCTTCTTGCAAAACGAAATATTACTTATGTGCCTGACCTTCTCGCCCACCACTTAAATTTTTTTCAAATACTTGCAAAAAAATAAAAAAATTACTCCATTAACACACATTTTCTTGGCCTTCTGTCACTTGCAAATGCACATTAGACGATTTCACGATGCCATAAATTCAACAACCATATCCTAATTGAACTTCGCAACCCGGCTAGTGCACAACTTACCAACGTGCTCGACACATTAAACTCGATGTGTTAATCGTCGTGTGACGAACCACCGACGAAAAATACGCCAAACGCACAAAAACACAAATAAATTCGCTCGAGTACGAGTAATTTACACGCTTACAGTCCATTTGTTATTTAAATATTACATCGTCCAAACAACCATACGAGATCATTAATGGGCGTTATTATTTTGACGTCGTCGTATTAACAAGTGCGATAGCCATATCATAAAGTAGATATTCGCAAAACCGCCCCAGTCTAGATGCAGACGACACATATAATATTCAGCAATAGCGCGGTAAATTTCCGCATTCTTTCCAGTCGTAGTCATATTCTCGATGGAATATTAACGAAATGGCAGGTCGTCGGTACAGTACAGATATAATGGGTACCTAAACACGTCATTTAATAGAGCGCACGCGAATATATAATTTTAAACGTACAAAATACGAGTACGACGTACCCAGGTAATGTACATTGTACATCTACATCACTAATTAAAATCGATCGTACGATTTCCACGTAGAATTACCAGACGTGTTTCGTAGAACCTGGATAATTCACCTGTGCAAACAAATGGGAAATTAGTTCAAGTACAAAAGATGGTACCTTCGATGTGAGCAAATACAGATGACACGTCGATTTTGGCGAATCGTTTCCGTTTCCAAGGCCCCGTGTTTTTTCGGCCCAGAATTACATTCGCATAATCAACATCTGCCATCGCGTTAACACGCAATTTTCAATGTTGTTCTCGGTCGGTGGTAGGTAATTTTTATCAAATTTACAACCCGTTCCGCTTTGTTTGTCCCGACACCATGAACGAGCTATCAGGCAAAAAATTCTCCAAACACGATAACTAGCGAATAAACGGTTCTCACAGTGATCCGCGATCACCCCTTGAAGACTTTATTTTTTTTACGACCGTAGAATTATTTTGCTCGCTGGTGTTCAACTTCTCTGCACCGAGTTCTTCGACCCTGTGAGCTACGACCAGGAAATGAAGCCTGAGATGGAAAAAAGCGAAAAAGGGTGCGAGATGAAATCGCTTATTTTACCCCACCGAGATAATTTATTACCGGTCTTTAACCTCGATTCTGGGGCTTTGCTACCAAAAAACCGAGCCCGTGCAGTTCCATCCCGAAGACCCAAGACGTCTCCACGTACATCTGCGTTTATTTGTATTGGTGCCTGAAACGAAAGACTTGCGGTGTTTTTTACATGATTTTTCATGCTTAATTAGCGTCGTTTAATACCGCATCGAGTCGAAACTGAAATGAAAATTTCCTCCCGGAATGACGATTAATCAAGCAATACGGACTACAAAAGCGGGCAATTTTTTTTACGCCGGCGTCGCTCGTTGACATATCCCAGCCCTTATATGATTCTACGATTAGAAAGCTTTTATATTAATTTGTTTGGTCGTGCGCATCGCGCTCCTTTATTAATGCGTATAGACGTTCGACCGAACACACCGCATGAGGTAATACTGCGTTGAGAGACGAAATTTCATTATCACCGCGGGATGTTCCACCCTTTTTTTAATGTAACAAGAGACGAGAGTGAAAAAAAACGTAGGTTTTAACCTATTTTTGTATTATTTTTATATGAGTCTTGGGTCGGTTATCAAGTGACAGTGGTGGTCTTATGACTTGGGCGGTTACAGAAATGTTCTCATAATTAGTCCAAGAATGTGGTAAATGTCTTTATAGTGTCTGTGGACGATAGGTACATGGGAACGGGCTGCGATTGGGACTTCTGGTTTTATTGTGATTTGTATACGAAAAAATTGTATCCTTTTTTGTTTCAATTTAAGTGCATTATGATAATATGACGAAGAAAAGGAATGCTGGGAAATGGAGATGAATTTATTGGATAGACGAATCAGGGATGCATTTTGACCTGGACCACAGTTTTTCAATTTAATTCAAAACTAAGGTCAATATTTTTGTCTTTTCCACCTCGAAATTGGATTTTCTCGCCCTATCTCGAAACCTGAAGAGGGCTAAACTAAAAATTTGAAAATTCAAACGTATAATTTGAAAATTTCACCAAAATTTATTTAGGTGCCAGAAGTAAAAAAAAAATCACATTGAAAAACGAAACACTACCTGCTTAATTGGACTAAAAATGAGGTAACCTTAGGTAAGTTCAGTATTAAAAGAAAAATGAAAAATCTGATTTCGAATGTTTCACGTTTTACACATTTTAATTTACAAAAAAATCAACGTTATAAAAAGTATGATTCTTTTTTTAAAATAAAAAAGCTAAATTTTAACTGAACAACGATTTAGGTATCGTAACTTTGCAAAAAAATACAGACGTTTTGGCATCAGCGCCTTCATCAGAGTAAAAATTATACTTACTACGAAAAAATAGAAAGAGTATAGCCGGTTAAGTATAGGGTTTTGGCCTTGGAAACCGATTTTGACCGTTCCTACCCTAAAATGTTCCCCTAATCTGGCAATTAAGTTTGACACCATTTTTGGACCCCTAGCTCAAGTATTTTGGGGGGGAGGGGCTAAAATGTGTGTTTTTATTCATAATTTTTTCATTTTTCGCCAAATGCAAATAAAAATTTCGCGTTTTTTTAGATAGCTTCTAGAAGGTTAAGAGAACCCCAAAAAATTTTTTTCAAAATTTTTGGGCACTTTCCCCCCAAGTTACGCCCGTTTTAAAATTTTGAGCCCCCCTTTTGGGATGAAGGGTCAAAGGGGCAATGGAATTTTTTTCTTCAAAAGAAGTGTTGTTTACCCATAAGTATACCAAAAAAATTTTGAAAATTTTGAACATGTGGAACATTGTCAAAAAAAATAAAAACTAACTCCCCGCGTGGTGAAATACTCAAAATTCACGTAAATAAATACCTCCAGCATGCACAAGTAATTGGGAAACTAGTTACCAATTTCGATCATCACGAAAATATTTCATTTTGAGGACCACAGAACATTGTGAAAAAGGGCCCACACCATTGGCCTCCCTTACCCCTCCCCTTCCCCCGCCCCTGTGGTCGTTGTGATAAATAAAGTAATAACCGATATTGGTGTTGTTTTCATATGAATCAGACCTTCTGAAAACGATTTTGAAGTCCAATTCCCATTTGAACCACCACCACAACCCCCCTCCCCCTCAATCGTCAAATTGGTATAGGTACCCAAGTATATATTACATAAGGGCTATTCCATGCTAAAACAGACCAAAAGTGAAGTCGGGTCTTCCGATTTCACTCAGATTTTTTTTTATGAGTTCCCCTTGGTGGTCTATTCATGAAACCACGATTTTTTTTTCTAACCCTCAAGGGGGCTGGGGGGTGGGCTTCGTAATTTTCATGCAACTGTGATTTTTCGCCAAACTACCCAACTTTGAAGGCTTATATCTTGAAATAGGCTGTACTTTGGGGAAAACCGTTTGCGGGGCCTGAAAGAGAATTGATAGTAGATTCAAAAGTGATAATCACTTTTTGGAAAGCTCAAAGTTGAACTTTGGTGGTGAATGCTCAACTTTCATGATATGCACAAAATATCAAAGCTACCATTTAAAAATCTGAAAAATTACAGTGAGTAGCCCTTTTTACCCTTTTTTCAACTGAGAAATTTTCAAGATGGGATCTCCAGACTCCTGGGGGTACAGGGGTCACAATTTTGACCGAAATTAAAAAAACTCGATAAAGTCGAGTAACACATCGATGACTACTAATTCGAAGGCACTGAGTTCGAATATGTACTCAGTTTTTTCATCCGACCCCTCTGAACCCCCCTATTAGCCCCCTCGATAGGGCCAAAGTTTGAAAAAATGAAAAATAACGTGCGACCAGTCGTTTGTTGGGTTTTTGAGGGCGCTGAGTTCGAATATACCGACTACTTAACCTCAAATTCGTATTTTTTCATTACGTTAAAGCGTGAGGAATGGGGTCAAATCAAAAAGTAAGTTGATATTCGAATTCTACGCACTCAAATTAGTGAGAATCGATATGCCACACGCCATTTTAATATCTTAACCCACTTTTCCCCAAAATTGGGGGGCCAGGAGGGCACTCAGGGGTCAAATCCAAAAAATAATCAAATATTCAGATTCGACTTCACTTTTTGTCTGTTTTAGCATGGAATAGCTCTTATGTAATGTATACTTAGGTATACCAATTTGACGATTGAGGGGGAGGGGGGTTGTGGTGGTGGTTCAAATGGGAATTGGACTTCAAAATCGTTTTCAGAAGGTCTGATTCATATGAAAACGACACCAATATCGGTTATTACTTTATTTATCACAACGACCACAGGGGCGGGGGAAGGGGAGGGGGTAAGGGAGGCCAATGGTGTGGGCCCTTTTTCACAATGTTCTGTGGTCCTCAAAATGAAATATTTTCGTGATGATCGAAATTGGTAACTAGTTTCCCAATTACTTGTGCATGCTGGAGGTATTTATTTACGTGAATTTTGAGTATTTCACCACGCGGGGAGTTAGTTTTTATTTTTTTTGACAATGTTCCACATGTTCAAAATTTTCAAAATTTTTATGGTATACTTATGGGTAAACAACACTTCTTTTGAAGAAAAAAATTCCATTGCCCCTTTGACCCTTCATCCCAAAAGGGGGGCTCAAAATTTTAAAACGGGCGTAACTTGGGGGGAAAGTGCCCAAAAATTTTGAAAAAAATTTTTTGGGGTTCTCTTAACCTTCTAGAAGCTATCTAAAAAAACGCGAAATTTTTATTTGCATTTGGCGATAAATGAAAAAATTATGAATACACACATTTTAGCCCCTCCCCCCCAAAATACTTGAGCTAGGGGTCCAAAAATGGTGTCAAACTTAATTGCCAGATTAGGGGAACATTTTAGGGTAGGAACGGTCAAAATCGGTTTCCAAGGCCAAAACCCTATACTTAACCGGCTATACTCTTTGTATGAAAATGAAAATAAACAAACTATTGACAGAGCAAGATTTTACGATTCGAATAATTAGAGCAATTTTGGTAAAACATTTTGCAATTTTAAAAATTAAAGACGTGATTGAAAGTAAGAGCATGGTCTGATCGAGCAGTGCTTTGTTTAGGTAACTCAGTGTCAGAGGGGAGAAGGAGGGGGGGTCAGAGATTTTTTCCATTTAATTTTCCCCGAAAATTTCGATTGGATTTGCAAATGAAACTCCATGTTTATGGTTGTTCATTCTTGCCCAAATGCCCATTGCCCCTTCACTTTCAAAAAAAATGAGCATCAGTTGAAGGTCTAAAATCCATCATTTTAAAGTTTCAACTCGAGTTACGAAAAATGGAATTTTGAGATTTCAGGACGCTGATATTGATTTTCATAATTAATAAACTGTTAAATCTTCACCCTTCTACTCGCATCAACAACAAAAATGATTCATCAAATAGAATACATACAATCTATTCTTTTTTGAAAAAAAAATTGGATTAAAAAAATTCAAATTTTTGAAGAACGTGATTCCATAATTTTCAAAATAGACTCGAAAAGAACTGCAAATCACAAAATTTTACAATCACTTTTTTTTGAATTTTGGATTTGAAATTTTTTCTTTTGGAATTCTTGAGATTCTCGTCCCATTCTTAAAAATGGTGAAATTGCATTTCAAATTACCTATTACAAAACTTGGGTTCTAAATTGAGAAATTTACAAAAAAAAATCGTAGGTAAGTTATACATTTTTTAAAAATTACACAGAAGTTGATACCTATACTTAGAGAGAGTGATGACTTTCTCATAGAAAATTTTGGAATAAAAATTGGATTTTGAGTCAGAAAAATCAAAAAACCCATTTTAAGGATGAAAATATCCCAGCTGATTTTTGAGTTGAACATTTTCAATTTTTCTTCCCCTCCCCCCCTCTTTAAATAATTATCAACTTTAGAACCTCGATTCGTGTTTGAATCTGTACTCTCTTAATTTGAATCAGTCAAAAACTGGAGATGATTGAAATTGACAAAATTGAGTCATTGGATTGGCAGTGAAATTCCACCGATTCTACTGTTAATCTGTGAAATTTCACTGCCAATCAGTGAAAAATTACTGATTCAATTAGTGAATTTTCATTTTTTAATCAGTAATTTTTTTTAACTACTGAATGAATCAGTAAAAATTTCAATTTACTGATTGAATCAGTAATCAACTACTGAAATGAATCAGTAGCAATTTCAATTTACTGGTTCATTTCAGTAGTTAAGAAAAAAATTACTGATTAAAAAATGAAAATTCACTAATTGAATCAATAAATTTTTCACTGATTTCATCAATGACTCCATTCTTCCAGTTTAAATCAGTCAATTTGATTGATTCAAATTAAGGGAGTACATTGAACTTTTCAGTACAGAAACAAATTTAAAGATGATATTTTTCTTTGAAAATTTTGAATGATGACGTTTTCCTAGAAAATGTAGAACAAATACCATTTTGCGTCAGAGAACCGAAAATTGTACTATTTTGATTGATGAACGATCAGAGACGACCTTTTTTGATATATTGGAATACCTAACATTGTTTTTCTTTTTCCATTTTTTTGATGAAACGATAAAAAACGATTTCATGATGTATTTCGACATTTCCTTGCAAAACTGAACCAAACGAAGAGGGTCAGGGTAGGCAGTATTTTGTCCCCTTCCCCAACGCGTAACACAATTTTTAGTCGAAAAATTAGATTCGATTTGAAATTTTGGAGAAATAGACAATTTCTGTCTTCTCTTAGAAAACTTTCATATTGAGTCCAAAAAATTGGAAAAAAGTGTGCTTCTTCAAAAAAATTAGAAAAATGTCATCCTAAGTTCAAAAAGTTCTAATTTTGTGTCAAATCAGAGTAAATAAATAACGTTTTCAGTGATGAACCAAAATGGAGAAATTAATGAAAAAGGCAAAGGGGCTAAAAATCCAAAATTTTGAGGATTTTCTCGATTCTGCTCACTCGAATTGAATTTTTTCCACAATATATCCCACTGAGAAAAAGAAATTATCATTTTCAATTTTTTTTCCTTTTTAACATAACTTTTTCGTCTGAAAATTCAACTTTGTCATCCTGAAAAAACACTCCATTCCCTAGTCTTCTTCTGTTCAACCCTAAAGTTTTGTTTAAAAACTTCAAAAATTGAAAAAAAATGAGAAAAATAAATTTTTACAACTTTTGATATGTTTTCAAAGATTCCAATCCTTCATTCTTCGAACAGTTTTGAAAGCTACTTTTAAACTCAAACTTTTCAATTTTGCAGAAAAAACTGTAAAATTGTAACATTAACCTTTTACACTCCTTGCTCCTCATCCTCCCTCAATATATTTTAAGGTAAAAATCAACGATATTTCGCTCACATTTCAAATAATTATAATCTGCCTTCTGTTTTAATTCTAATTTCCAAAAAATAATTTACCAAATCCTTGAACTTTCTACCATGCAACAATAATAAGTTCATTGTTCGAAACTTAATAAGCTTAATACGGCGTTTTTTTTCCTCTCCGTCCGTGACATAAAAAACACGCTTTTTATCACACCCCAGTTTACTATAGACCTTTACAAAGAGTCTTGACATTTGGCAGTACAACTATAGTCTTTATCGGATACTTTGACATTTCGAGTACAACGCTCCTTGCACTACATGCTAGAAAGGTAAAAGTACTCGTATTGCCATCGGGTAGCGAGGACTCTCGTCTTTCGCCATAAAACCCGAATCATTATTCGAGCTACTGTTCATACAAAAAACTAAGATAAAAGTTGTGCGGTCATTTGAAATAATATCGAATTGAATCGCAAGATGTTTTTTTTTTTACATCTGTGGTGTTCACACAGCACGTTGATGTGTTTAAGAGCTCATAAATCAATTGAAATAGGTGCCGGAGGAATGAGAGGGGTTGCATGGCACCTACGCGATGCATTAATAGAGGTGTTTTTTTTTGTAAAGACTTCGGTCCACATACCAATAAACATTACCTTTGGTTTATTTAAGGATGCTGGTGTTTTTTCAAACTAGCTACGCGAGTAATGTACCGATGTCGTTGAATGAATTACGATTTGAGAGTAAAAAAAAGCCTCCGTGACTGTGAGCCATACAATGAGCCGGTACTGTTAAGTGGTTCTTCTTTTATAGTTCACTGTTTTCTGTATGATTAATGCCGGATCGAACAATACCGTCGAGGAGGAAAAATCCCAATATGAGTTTATTGATGAATATATATAGGTCGTTGACTATATCACGGTGGCTTATATAATAATACCATCTTTATACGAGTATCACGGAGCTAGACATCCTCAGCACGAAGAAAGTACGTAATCTGATGTAACCTTCGTAACGTCGTCGCATCGTGCACTTCCCGAAGGTCTAAATCTGGCTCAGATGGCATCTCGCACAGACATATTTATTTGTATACTTATGGCATGCTGCAGCATTCCTCGTACACCCAGCATCGGGGTTGAAAATATTTCATAATAATCACGTGCCAAAATGTAACTCTCGCTTACTCGGTATCGAGATAAAAACGATGGACCCGTGTCGAGGATTTTTTGTGCCAAATTGCGGCATATTTTACGAAAAAAATAATAGTCCAGGCAAATAAGAGAAAAAATGTACCAACCCCCCAAAAATTAAAGCCTGATTTTTTTTTTCGCGTTTTACGTTCGTAATGGTCCACTACACAACATACTAAAATGGACACCCCACAACCCTCCGCTACACCCAGGGGAGGGGTAAACGTCCGCTGAAAACCGGTTTTTCGTGAATATCTCCTCAAATAAGCCTCAAAATAGAAAATTAGTTATGAACAATCTTGTTCTACGCGTAATTTCCTATCGGAAGGGTTTTTTTCTTTTTCAAAAACACTCACTTCCTTGACCAAAAATTAAGGGTAAAAAACACCTATTTTTCAAAAATTTACACCATTTTTGGAAAAAATCGAAACTTTTGGGAATATCTCCTCAAAAAAGCCTCAAAATGGAAAAATGGTTATGAACAATCATGCTCTACGTGTAATTTCCTATCAGACAGGTTCGTTTTTTTTCGAAAACACCCGCTTCTTTGCCCAAAAATTAAAGGTTAAAACGCCTATTTTTCCGATATTCACAGTATTTTTGGAAATTATGGAAATACAAAGCTAAAAGTACCCAAAATGAGTATTTTTTTTATACATGCTGGTAGGGTATTCCAAAAAAAGTCACCGCAAAAATTTCAACCCCTACCGTTAATTATAAGGAAGGTTATTGAAATTGATTATTGCATTTAAAAAATCGAAGTTGTGGAAAGAAGAAGTACTATAAACGCGATGTTATTGCTGATTATTGGTGATACGCAGGGCCGTGCAGAGAAAATCCGGGCCTGAGGGGAAAAATTGAAGAGAAAAAAAGGTCTCTGATAATGGAGAGGGGGGAGCTCAAAAATCCCAAATTTTTGATTTTTGAGTTCCAATACTGCGCAAAAGAAGGAGGCTGCGGATAACAAAAAAATTTAAGTCGATTAACGCAAGAACCTTCAATTCTTCAAGAATTGTAAAAAATTCAGTAAGTAAGTACCTAGGTATTTTCGAAAATAATTTTTTTTTAAATTCCAAGAAATTTCAAAATTGATTAAATCAATTTCAGAGATTATTCATTGACCCATTTTTTTGTCAAAATTAATATTTTATAGCTTTGTCGCTTTCTCTTATTACACTTCTCTTCATCTATGAAGAAAAATTTTAAACCGTTATAAAATGGCAATTTTCTCGAAAAAATTGTGCTTTTTGATCTACACAGTCGTCGAATAATCTTTGAAATTGATTTTAATAACTTTTAAATTTTTTGAAAAAATGAATTTTTGACAATTTTTAAAGAATTGAAGGCTCTTGCGCGATCGGAACATCAATTAATCGATTTTGAATTTTTCAAATATAATTTTCTACTCGCCCTAGCCCTCGTCTTTTGCGCAGTATTGGAACTCAAATATCAAAAATTTTTGTTTTTCGGCCCATTCTATTACACATCTAAAATTATAAAACAATTCAAACCAAACCTACATACGAGTGTACTCGTGTGATGAGTATGTGCTAAGCCAAATTTTTTGTTTGAAAGGGCCTCGCGCTCGCTGTAAAGACAGCATGTTTTTTAGTCCTAAGGAGCCCGGGGGGAAATATCCCTCCCCCCTCTCTGCACAGGCCTGGTGATACGAAACATTTCTTTGCGTCGTAAGGATTCAAAAACGATATTTTCAGCTTCGTAGTTCCATCATTTCCAAAAATACTGTAAATATTGGAAAAATAGGCGTTTTCACCCTTAATTTTTGGGCAAAGAAGCGAGTGTTTTCGAAAAAAAAAACGAACCTGTCTGACAGGAAATTACACGTAGAACATGATTATTCATAACCATTTTTCCATTTTGAGGCTTTTTTGAGGAGATATTCCCAAAAGTTTCGATTTTTTCCAAAAATGCTGTAAATTGCTGAAAAATAGGTGTTTTTACCCTCAATTTTTGCTCAAGGAAGTGAGTGTTTTTGAAAAAGAAAAAACCCTTTCGATAGGAAATTACGCGTAGAACAAGATTGTTCATAACTAATTTGCAATTTTGAGGCTTATTTGAGGAGATATTCACGAAAAACCGGTTTTCAGCGAACGTTTACCCCTCCCCTGGGGGTAGCGGATGGTTGTGGGAGTGTCCATTTTAGTATGTTGTGTAGTGGACCATTACGAACGTAAAACGCGAAAAAAAATCAGGCTTTAATTTTTGGGGGGTCAACTCCTAAAATGCCTGGACTATCGCCACTTTGAATATTACCCACCTTCATGGAAATGGAACCGATTACGAGGAGAAAAAACACGCAGAGCCTACATTAGCTGTTCTGGGCGATAATTAAGTTTCCAAAATAGAAACCCTTATGCCGGAGCTGTCATTCAACACGATATTCAAAAAAATACTGCCATACCGTTCCCGCACATCCGTTCTTCGCGAAGCCTTATCTACATAGTCGTAATTTTTGACTGTCGACTACCCCAGTCTCGGAGGCTCTCGGTGCTCAGAGAGCCGCGAGTACGCGATGGTATATCCGTATCCGAGAAGGCACACACACACACTCGTACGTTGTAACGAGACACATCAACAATAAGATGTCACAATGCGTGTAATTAGTTTCTGTGGTATAAACGGACAACACCAGCCTGTGGGAACCCGCATTGTTGGCTTCATTTCGTTAACCTTTGAGTGCCCCTTAAACGTAGAAGAATTTCTTTTACGCTTTTTCTAACAATACGATGATTAATTTACCATTTTAATTCCATTGCGCGTACGCGTCTTTTAATGAATATTTTTTATCATATACAAATCAGATCAAAAAGGTTAACGATACACGAATTACAAGCAGGGGTGCCGAGTACTGAGCCAAAATTCATCCAACCCTTGTAGAAAGTGACGTAGCCGGTATCGTAAAGTTGGGGTGAACGTACCGTACTGTCTAGACAGACCAAAGTTTATTTTCGCTAACAGGAAGTTAAAACGAAAGTTTATCCCCTTTGTGTAAAGTTTTCACCATTTCGATGCACCGATGCTACGTGCAAAGCGCAGCAGGAGCGAAGGAACCGGGAATATTGATCAAGACGATGCGTTTTTTCTCCCGGTTTCGTCGAAAGTGAAATTCCAATTCGCAGTTGGTAGTTTTTACGTTCTAGTGGCGCGTTTTTATGTGAATTAGAGTTGGAATCGGATCGAATAATTCGAGTGGAAGAACGAGTGTTTCTACGAAGGCTATAGCGGTGACATTTCGAAAAAATGGAGGGGGGGGGGTAAATCGGTGAAAATTCTAACTTGGAGTTTCAATTTTCCAAACTATACCCGATAGCTGCATCAATAAGATTCTTTTTTACTCTCCTACAATACTCCTTTCAGGCATTAAAGAGAGTCGCATTTTTTAGTGACTTGTCCCCTATTTTCAAGGTTGGTCTCTAAAAGTCACTTTTTTGCGAAAAGGTCACTATTGGTCACTTTTTTTATTCTGAAGTCACTTTTTTCGTTCAAACGGCTTACCCATAACATTAAAAAAATACTGATTATTTCTAATAATAAAAAAAAAAGTCCTATCAAATATTTTTCTACCTATACTTATCAGTTCACCACCCTTGTTGATTGATACTTCGACAAAAATTTATTAATAAAAAAATTTTTCAGAAAAAAAGTTGTTTCAGCACTATTTCAGAGAGAAATACAGTTTGAGTTATGAAAAAAAATAATATGGGGGGAGGGGGTATTTATTTATGAGAAAAAAATTAAAAAATTGATCACTTTTTTCGAAAAATAGAAGTCACTAAAGTCACTATTTTTTCTCAAAACCTGTGTTTGATGTCTGTCCTGTCCATAAGCGTACCTAAGGGAGGGCTTAGGGGGCTTGAGCCTCCCCTGAAAAAATTGATTTTTTTTCTTTTTAAACATGATTTTTCAAAAAAAAATCGCCCCCGCTTCACTCAGTCAGTATTTTCCCGGCTGTACCATTTTCACTTTTTTATGGCACTAGGTGACATAAACGTGCCATGAAAGTTGTGCCAATAATGGTGCACCATAAAACCTGTACCTTTATGTCACATAACATGCCTTTATTCATGAAACATGAATGTTTCATAAAAAATATGCCATTTATGGCACATCATGATGTCACCTAAAAGTGAACAAAAAACGATGAACTATACCACTTGCACGTTTATGATTAGGACATGTGCCATAATTCAGTGCTTTTTTCCCGTCACATTATTGGGTAGTTTTATGGACCTGTGATTTGCACATTACATAGTGCTGAAAAATGATGCGTTGATATATTAACATTTAGTGGACATATTCATGTAACATACATGTGACATAATTAATGCTGAATTTATGTGTCATTGAAATGTAGCATGAAAGCAACTTTAGTATAGGGACCGTAACCCTCACATATTTATTGTGCATTAATGTCACTATAAATTATGGCACTACATAAAACCTGTACTTTTATGTCACATGACATGCACTTCTTGGTGAGACATTCATGTGCCTTGAAAAAGTGATCATTTATGGCACATGGTTTTATGAAGCACCGATGCATCAAAAAACTTGTACCTTTATGTCACATAACATACCCTTAGGTATTTATGGGACATTTATGTTTCATGAAAAAGGCACAATTTATGGCCCATCCACATGTCAGCTAAAAGTGCAGAAAAAACGATGAACCGTAGTACTGCCATCACATGATCATGACATGTGTCATTGACAAGTGCCATTTTGTATGGCACATAAAATTGGGTATAAAAATGTGACAGAAATGACGCTTACAAGGCGGAAATTTATACCCACTTTTATGTGACATACACGAGTGCCATAAAAACGTGAAAATGGTAGTTGGGTACTTGCACTCAGATGATCATGACCATGTGCCATTGACAAGTGTCATTATGTATGGCACATAAAATTGGGTATAAAAATGTGACAGAAATGACTGTTACAAAGCGGAAATTTATACCCACTTTTATGTGACATACCTACACACACAGATTTGGTCACAGTCACCAAGTGCCATAAATGGTATATCCAGGTAGCTGATTCATGTCAAGTAAATCTTACATTATTTATATTATATTTATGTGCCATTGATATGTAACATAAATGGCACCTAGAAAAATTCCAAAGTATTTTTAAAAATTTTAAGCCTTACCTCTACCTAACCCTACATTCCCCAGAGAAAAAAATTGTTAAATTTGTATTCTACATCAATAAATAGCTTAGGTTTTGACCCATCACTCAAAAAAGTAGCAAAATTCAAGTTTATATAGGCTTTTATTTCCCTTTTTCTCCAAAATTATAGATTTTGAGGCTCCAGCCCCCAAAGGAGAGAAACAAAAATTTGCTTATTGTGCCCTAAAATTTTGTTTTATTATAATCAACCAAAAAAACAAAAAAAAATCCCAATTTGATCAAAATTGAAGAAAAAAAAATTCACTTATTTCATGTTTAAGTATTTCTTTTACTATCTAAATTACAACCTGACATGGTGGCGTGCTCCACTAAACCAAGATGAGCATAATGTAAAATCCAGATATCCAGAGTTTGAATACCACCCCTACCAGTTTCCAAGTGCCATAGAGGTAAGGTTGTATATGTGTGTATTATGTGTCATAATTACATAGGCTACTTAATTAGAAAAAAATAGACCTAGATCAAATGTGGCATATATGTAACATAAATAAGGCACCCTTGCAGCACTTAGGAAGAGGCACATAAAATTGGGTATAAATTTCCGCCTTGTGAGCCACATTCATTTCACTTTTTTGGGTTACAGAAAAGTGCCTTAATGTATGGCACATAAATTGGGTATAAATTTCCTCCCAATAAGGCACTTTTATGTCACTTTTTTGAACTACTGAAAAGTGCCCTAATGTATGGCACATAAAATTGGGTATAAATTTCCTCCCTATAAGGCACATTTATGTAACTTTATTAAATAACTAAAATGTGCCTTTACATAAGGCACATAAAATTGGAAATAGAAAGTGACAGAAGTGATACATACAAGGCGGAAATTTATACCCCAGTTTCTGTGACATATATAGCGACACATTTATGACACTGTTGTACGCAGATTTGGTACAGCAGGGTTAGTCCTTCTATTTTAAACATTGATGATTTTTCACTGATATTTCGGTCAAAAAACACTGAATTCTCAATCAATTTCCAGTTTATCAGAATAAATCAATAATTTTAACTAAAAATAACAGAAATTTCGTAATTTTTTAATTTTACTTGGCTGAAATCCGTTGAATTATCAACCTACGGAAAATAACCTGACTACGCCAGCGCCACTGAAATAACAAGTTACTGAATTTTTCCATTGAAATTTCACCCCCCCTCCTATTTTTTTCCAAATTCTGAGCCCCTTCCTTGAATAATTTCTGGGTGCGCTTATGCTCCTGTCTTGCTCCATACCTACTCTGGACTTCAACCCAGCTAAATTTTATGTATAAAAGGTATAGTTGTAACGAATATAATTGAAAATAGCTTATTTGGGGGGGGGGGGGGTGAGGGTAAATGTCACACATTTCCCAACGAATTAAAATTTTAAGGTGTTGACTCTTTCTCCCTCTCATTTTTTTCAAATATTCCTATTCTAATCGAAAATAAGTTTTAAAGAAAAAATATATAATTGATATAATTTTGAGGAAAAATACGAAAAAAATTAATTATTGTGAAAGATTTGAATTATTTTAAAGCTATGGAGAGAGAAACACAGTGTTTTTGAAAACAAAAAATTTTATTTTTGAAAAAAGTGCAAAATTTTCCAATTTTTTCCAATTTGGGAAAATATGGATACAAATGATAAATTTTTCTCAACAAAATGATAATAAAAACCATGGAAGTGCAATGTTGTTTAACTTTCGCAAATCGAAAAAATATGAGTACAAATAAGGAGTTTTTCCTACTTGTAAAAATGTAAAAAATTTTCCAATTTAGGAAAATATAAAAATTTGTCCAATTTAGGAAATTACGTAAATTTTTCCAGTTTGGGAACATACGAAGTTTTTTTCAGCTTGGAAAAGAAAAATATGATAATTTTTCAAATTTGAGAACATATACCTATGAAAATTTTTTCAACCTGGTAAAACATGAAAATTTTTTCAGCGTGGAAAAATATGAGTTCAAATAGTAAATTTTCTCAACTTGATGAAATATGGAAGAAAAAGATGAATCATTCTATAAATAATGATCACTGTTTTCTGCTTTTTCACAAAAAAACATTAAAGTACCTACCATGATTCAATTTTCCCAACGTCAGAAAAATACGAGTACAAATGGCAGATTTTCCAAATTCGCGGAATATTGAAAAATTCCGTGGGGGGAGGAGGTGAGGGTAAATAATCCCTCTAATGGAATCGGCACGTTCCTGAAGGCTAGAGCTATTTTTATTATTTAACGTATGACTCGAGAACTCGAGATTTCATGAAAAATTATCTACGTTTTACGACTTGTTTTTGACACGTCCGTGAATTATACGAGAGTACGTATTTGCCAAGTTATTCCTGTTTCTTGAAATACGTTATTATGTCATCTCGCGATCGAAATGCATAAATATTGGGAACGGATGCATTTTTGTGTCGGTTTCGCGTATCGTAGAGTACCAGGTAGTATATCGATCCGAAAAAAGGATTGTCATGGTAATCAGTTTTTGGAATTTTGTTCCATTGGCAACTCGTTTGCGTTGATGGTCTTATTTGATAACCTTGGAGATAAATTTGTGTATACAGAACGAAGTCAAGATTACCAACTGAATAAGATTTAAGTACAGGGGCGTCGTCGGGTAGTCAATCAATATGACAAATTTTTCAAAAAAAAATATGCATTATTTTTGAAAAATGTTATAAAATGAATAAGAAAATGTAAAAAAAAGAGAAAAAATTATTCAAGAACCCATAAATTTCAACACCATCTGAGTTGTTGAAGGGCGTTTCAGATTTCCTTCTCATCTTTAGGTACAGTTTTCCACACATAAATTCACTGAATGTGTTAGAGGCAGTTCGAAATCATACTTTTAGTAGAAGGCTTCTTTAGAAACAATTAAAATAAGCAATGAAAAAGTTCATATAGTACGGGTTCCAAGGCGGAAATTTCAAAAAGTATGCAGCTGGTCAGATATAAAAATTTTGAGATATACGATCGAAAGAGGACCTCTCCCCGACCCCGAAACAGCCATCACATTTTTGAGATCGAATTGCAAACTCATTCCAGGGGTTCTCAAAGTTGTGAAAATGTCACCTCTGCCTTGATTCCTATTTTTGTCTCTAAATATTTATGAAATAGGGGTAGAGGAGGGTTCAACCGCTCAAATTGTTTGTAATTGACCACTCTTGAAATAACAACCAGCAATAACCCCCACTCGATGATTTTCATGCCATCAGGGGTTCCCAAAGTTGAAATATTGGAAATTCTGGGTACAGAAGTGAAAATTCAAACGAATTTTCTACCGTTGTTAATTACGCAATCGAAAAATGGTTCGGATGAAAAAGTTGCGGAATTTCATGAGGATTTCAAATATGTATTAGTTTTTGTCGTAGCTTTGATAGGAGCCGAGTAATCTCGCATCGAACATCACACGAGGCTTGCAAAAATTTTCAATTTCAAGCATTGAAGCAAAATTTCAAACGATTTTTGTCGAGTTGGTAATTATGCAATTGAAAAATGCAATGTTTGAAAAAGTTGATGAATTATTTAGGACGGACGAAGAGGAAGAATACAGCGATTAGGTAACCCGTGAGTTTGTTGTTGCCACTTCTTAGTAGTTACATTGAATCCACTAGCAAGTCAAAGTAAAAATATCTACGCATGTTTTTTTTTTTTTTTTTTCAGATCAAACATTGCCACGGTGTTTATACTTCATCATAATTTTGGTCAAAAAGCACGAAATTTTAAAGAAAGTATCTAATCATAGAACTTTTTTCACAAAAAAAAAAAAAAAAAAATGGAAACTTACTCAAATTTTTTTTTCATTTCAGACCAAACGTATTATTCGTGCTATGCTTGGTGTCAACAGAAAAAAAATAAACGACCATCAAAATTCGAAAAATTTCACAAAATTCTGAAAGCTCGAAATTTTGAAGGAAGTTCCTTATTATGATATATTTTTAGACGTCGTAACTTGAATTGAGAAAATCGCGCGATTTACCTGCATTATTATTATTTTTTTTTTCAAATGTACCTACCTACTCTTTTTTTTTATTTTCAAATTTAATTTGTACCTATAAGTATATGAAATACAAATCGAAATTACGTATTTTGTTAGAAAGAAGCGCGGAAAAGTACAAAAAGGTGTCAAAAAAAATTGTTCATCTCATGTAGGTAATTAGGCGTCATAAACTAAACGAGGTATGAAGGTAACAGTTGCAAAGCCTTGGTTTCCGAAATTCGATGCGAGATTACTCGGCTCCTATCAAAGCTACGACAAAAACTAATACATATTTGAAATCCTCATGAAATTCCGCAACTTTTTTGTATGAACCATTTTTCAATTGCGTAATTAACAACGCGAGAAAATTCGTTTGAATTTTCACTTCGGTGCTAAAAATTTTCGATATTTCAACTTTGGGAACCCCTGACGGGGTGCAAATCACTAGGTGTGGGGGTTGTTGCTGGTCGATATTTCAAGAGCGGTCAATTACAAACAATTTGAGTGGTTGAGCTCCCCCCATCTCCTTTTCATAAATATTTAGAGACAATAATAGGGTACAAGCAGAAGACAGTATTTTCAAATTAAAAACTTTTGCAAACCTCAGTTTCCGAGGTTCAATGTAAGATTACTCGGCTCCTATCAAAGCTACAAAAAAAACTGATACATATTTGAAATCCTCATGAAATTCCGCAACTTTTTCATCCGAACCATTTTTCGATTGCGTAATTAACAACGGTAGAAAATTCGTTTGAATTTTCACTTCTGTACCCAGAATTTCCAATATTTCAACTTTGGGAACCCCTGATGGCATGAAAATCATCGAGTGGGGGTTATTGCTGGTTGTTATTTCAAGAGTGGTCAATTACAAACAATTTGAGCGGTTGAACCCCCCTCTACCCCTATTTCATAAATATTTAGAGACAAAAATAGGAAACAAGGCAGAGGTGACATTTTCACAACATTGAGAACCCCTGGAATGAGTTTGCAATTCGATCTCAAAAATGTGATGGCTGTTTCGGGGTCGGGGAGAGGTCCTCTTTCGATCGTACATCTCAAAATTTTTATATCTGACCAGCTGCATACTTTTGCATTTTTGAAACGATACAGGATCTGGAACCCGTACTAATAGTTCACATTTCGCCCCTATTCGCTTCAACTTCGAAATAGAGCTTCATAAGAGAAGGACTGCGAAACTTGAAATGTTGGAAAACTTAACTTGGATGATATGGGTATCGAAATTAATTTTCATTTAAAAATAGTAATTTTACATTCCCCCCTCCTCCTCTCTTAGGGCTAAAATGAGAAGGATTCAGCGTTCAATTTTTAAAGTTAGGTATTAGGTAAAAAATAAGAACAAGTGTTTTTTTCAAAGAGAAAGGCTTTTGAATTAGGGATACATTTTTGAGATTTGGATTTGAAGACCTTGACAAGTCATTTCAAAAAAAAAAAATACTAAAAATTCATGATTTTGTTAACGTTAACATACTCGTAGATACAAAAATAATTGGGTTACTGATCAAGAAAATTTATACCAACTTTCCTCCCTTTTTCTTCTACGTCAAATTTTGACCAAAAATCATCAAGAAAAAAATTTACTTACACTTTTTTTGTCCCTCAAAATCAAAGGCCAAACCTTAGGAAAAAGCGTGGAAACAGTTTGCTCTCTTTTCTTACCTCCCATAATAAGAAAATTGCATTTTCAATTAAACATTTTTTTAAATATCATATTTTTTGTAAATTTTTTTTGAGGCGAAAAAAAAAAAATCGTACTTTAGGGTCGGAAAAATCAGTAAAAACCCGTTTCAGTTTGATATTTTTCGATTTTTAGCTCCTCCCGCCCTTCCAATAAGTCTGCTTGATTAAATTTTTGCTCAAAATAAAGAATTGCAATTTCCATACATAATTATTTATTCGTTATTTCATTAAAAAATCATATAATACATAGTTGACTTTTTTTAAAATTAGAAAATTTCTAATTAAACGGTGATCTAACTCGTATCAAATCAGAAAGAATGAGCTTTGAAAAACAGGTTTGAAGGTTATTCGTATCAGGAATTTTGAATGTCCCTCTTTATCCCCTCCCTTCCGGTTCAATTCTAATGCAGATGATGTTGGTACGACTGATTTTTCTCTTTAAAAAAAATCAATAAATCAATTGACCTAGTAGATATTTCTTATCACCTAATTAATCCCAATTTCATTTTGTATCTGTCGAGCTAAAATGATTAATTCTGCTTGCTAAACATATTTATCATTTTCTTGTTTTTTTTTTTGCTAATTCAAGTTAAATTTTTTTGACGATTTTTTAATTTCAAATTGACAAACTGTGAAAATTTGTTAGATTCTTTGAGTGTTGCGAACCCCGAAAATGCATAATTTATTAAGGTCATACTTATTTTCAAGATTCTCAAGTTTATTTTTCGTTTCTCTAGTTTCGATAAATCTCAAATGAAATCAAATTTTTCTAATTACGAGTATCCAAAATATTGCTTAACTTTGCTGGATTGAGGAGTTGTTGCCTTATACGATATTTGAAATTCAGGTCGATTTAGCCACCCTTTGGATGCATTCAAATACCTAATATTTTTGAAAAATTCGCCAAAAAATGGCAAAAAATTAATTTTGGTGCCTTAAAATTTGACTGCGATATTATGTGTAAATTCATAATAAAACTCCATCTTCTCATGAAGTATTTTTTCATTTCCATACAAGTCGCCTTTTCCTAATTCGAATAGCTCTCCAGAACTTGGTCTACCTATGCTCGATCATTCCTTGAATAATAAGTGGAATTGCTCCTGTGGTCTAATTTCCATTCGAGCAGGCTAGGATGTAAACCTTCCTAATAAAGAAGGCAAAATGACCGGCATTTTATTAATATAGCTTTTTTTGGAAAAGATGATGACTATATAAGTATTCCCCTAGGCTCAAGAGACAGGTGCATTTCTTTTATTCGTTAGATACAGACCATATACTCGTACATATTTTTTATAGTTGGCTCGAGATCCTTAATAAAAAAAAATAGGCACCTCATTATATATTTTATTCCTAATGATAAAATATTGATAATAATAATGAGCGAAAAAATACCCGCCTCGAAGTACGTAAGTATTTTTTAAGTGATATCAAAATTAGATCAAAATCTCGTTTATAAAATATTTCATTTCGTTCCGAACCATATGCCAGATTCAAACGTCAACCAAAGAAGAGACCTTTATAATTTCAATAGGTCAATTTCTAAATGGCGATTTTAAATTGTAATGTTCGGTCTTTCGGTCATTTCTCGAATTCAAACTCGGAACCGTATAAATAAACAAAGATCAAGATATGAGCCAGCTCTCTGGAAAATAAACTGTGAAAGTTTTCAGTGTCAAATGGTAAATTAAGTAAAAAACATTGTATAACTGGTATATGGTTAGTTAACGCACTTTGTATAAATGCCGACAAACACGTGTCATATGTGTTCATCTTCATGATGCATACGTTTTGCCCTTGGCTTCATAATTCGTGGTTTCGTCACTGGGCTGGAGCTGAAATTGAAAATGTGTCAGAGTAGTAATAAATTCGTGATCGGATCATCAGATGGATTGATTATCTAAGTAGATGAATGAGTGTACCTGTACACCACACGAATCGTAATCACCAGTTGGGCTTGATTATCAATGATAATTCGATGTTTCAAGTAGTAATTTTGGCTACTGTAAAACCCTTTCATTACGAATTGAATGATTTTCGTTCTGGACGTCGCGTCGCGTCGTTGGTTTATTCATTTATTATGGTTTTCGATGGGTAAATTAGGTGTCTGATCGCGTAACCAACGCAGTGATTCAATTAAAGACAGTGGAGCGATTGAAGGCGTGGAGAAAGGCAAATTAGTTAACTTGGCTCAAATTATGGTTAATATCTTAATTGAAGATGAAATTGCATGGTTCAATAAAAGTTTCATTTATCTCAATTGCATGAGAGGTGGGATGCTGGAATTGCTGGAATATCGTTTTATTGAATTTTTTTCTCACGAGGGAGGTATCTCAATTCGAAGTGAAATTTTGTGCCGAAATGAAAATAAATCGAAAAAACATCACAAAAGAACGCCATATCCGAAATTTCAAGTGCTGAAATTCATTTCTCGAATTTTGGCAAATTTTTGAAAGGCTCTGGTGCAATAAGGGGGTCATTTGGCCTCAAGTGGAACTTTGTAAAAATTGTTATGCCATTCGATTTGGATTGGTAGAAGATGATTTTAGAGCGCATGAGCGAATTTTTATCTCATCCCTGGGGGGCTGGGGGCCCAAAATACGCGATTTTCAAGCTAAAACCTTTTAAAAATTCTATCTCCGCGAGTTTTCAACAGATTTTTTTCAAACTTGGCACATAGGTAGAGGTACTAGAGGGGAGTGCTCTGAAATTTTTTCAGATTTTTCCGACCACTTTAATGACCTTGAATTTGACTTTGAAAATTTCAAATCGCCCTGGGGAGCACAGCCTTGGTGCTGTCTCAAAAAAATTTTCGGATTAAAATTTCCTAATGTATTTTACACTCCTGAGAATTTTTTCAGATTTTTTCAGGTGGTGGAAATTGGTCAAACATTCAAAAAACTGGTGTAATTCATCATTTGTGTTGCTTAAAATCATTGTTTTTCATCAATTTTTCATTTTTTATAGTTTCCTGTTAAAAATATTATTATTCACTCGCCGTGTCCCATTTCGACCTTTATTCATTAATTTCTTACAACTATGATGTTTTGAGCGAATTTAATGCTTACACCATTGCAGTAGTCCAATGTAGTCCCTGCGGTTAGTTCAGGCATACTGCACTTTTTGAACTCGAGTTGAAACGTGGTTTTTATATTAGTGTGTGACCCTAAGGAAATTTTTAAGAAGTAAAGTCATTAAACATTTCTCTTATGGGGTGAGCGTGGGGGAGTTTTAGGAGAGGGTTAACCCTGATTTTTCCACAAACAAGGGTCGGGGTAAGCTTGGTGTCATTTTCATATAATTCGACCCTCTTGAACTTTAATCTGCGATTAGTTTTCCGACCAAAATCGTAGAACTCGCTTAATCGTACAATTTGTGTCGCGAAAAGTGGCCGATTTTTTGAAAAAAAAGGTAAAATTGCGATTGTTTTCATTAGAATTTGAAACCAGTTTGTAATAGAATCCAAACCTTCTGAATTCGAATTTGTTATTGGTTTCCAGATAGAAAGTGAAATACCTTTTTGATTGTCGATTTTTACCTCCTTTGTCAGAATTTTTCATGAAATAGACTTCGAAAAGAATTGAAAACTGATCATTTTTATATTCTGTTTCTGTTTCGAAATAAAAAGGAGAATAACTTCAAAAAAAAAATCCATTTTTTTCTCGAACTGCAATTTTAATCGTTTATTAATTATGATGGTAAAATTGAAAGAAACTGGTCTTTTTTAGCATCCTCTCTCTTCCCCTCAGCTTCATCAATTATCTTTGGTATTTCTAGATAATCTTGTAAGATGTCGTATTTCCTATTTCGTGTTTTTTTACTCAAAAAGCCATCTAATTTTTAAGTCAAACCAACCTATGGAATTTATCTTTTGTCCACGGGAAGTATTCATTTAATTCATTTTCAATTTAATTAGGTAAGTATTCGTTTTCTGAATTATTTATGTCACATGGAAAAAAATTGTTATGAAAAAAAACACACTGCTATTTGGAGAATAAGTAATGCAGCCTAAACTAAATATCTGGAACATTGGAAGCATTGGCGAAGGTGTTTTTCTGGTTTTGCCGGACAGCAATATTATAAATTAGAATATTTTTAATAAAAATCTATGATATTTATATTGGCAATATTTCTAGCCAAATTAACGGTATTAAAATTTCAAACAATTACGTAAACGATACGAAATTGAACTTAATTTATTAGAAGAAATGCAAACATCGAGAATTTGTTGTGGAATGTTACCTAATTAATTACCTATTGAAAATGTTAACGTATCTCATTTCTGCTATCGAAGTAAATCCATTCACCTATATTGAGTAATTAAGCTATTTGCATTGGGAAATTTTTGAAAGTATTCACTCTTACTATATTTTTTGCTTCTTTGCTAAAAAAAATTACAAGAAATTTTTTAAAATGACGAATTAAATTTTTGACAAATTATCATCACTCCAGTATCTACCTACCTAGATCTATTATATTCATTTTATTTGCAAATGATGAAGAAAAAAGCTGTTTAGAAGCTGAATATGCTTATTAAATAATAATAAATGGTATTATGATAATAGTGGAGACTTATGGTTTCAAAAAAATCAACAAAAAATTTTCACCTCTTCCTCCTCCAATTTCAAAATAGTGTAATATATAAATTATCTTACCTGTCGTCTGACCGGGGGTGGTGGCGTACTCCTCTAATCCGAGCTAAGGAGGTCTAATCAAATAGATTCCGCATATATAACGTTCTCGCGGCTATGCGATTATTTTGTAGAAATTCTCGATTTTTTTTAAAATTAAAAGAAATTGTTACGGGTTCCTGCAATCCTAGGTCTGTGGGTTGAAATATACTTTTATGACGAAGTTTTTAATTATCTCTGTACATCGGTTTATCAATTTCGATTAAAAATTTTTCGAAATATTTTCCTAGTTGTTGGCGTTATTACGAAATGAAAATTCGGTTGTATGATGAATGGCAATGTGCCTAAAACAACCTGGTTATATTTCTACGATGAAATTTATCGTCGATCTCGATATTTCAAATCTAATTTTAGCATTGTCAATATTAATTTGAGAAACCGAGGTGCTTTATCGCCTCTTGAAGTTTTATCAACGTTTCGCAATTGTTTATTTTTTTCGAGTTTTATATTTTCGTTTTAGATTAAATTCGTGTTATCGAAAAAAGTATCAAGGTGTGATTATTTCGTAGTGATGATTTTTTTTTCAACGCGTCATTTTGAAATTAAAGCTGCTCTTATCAAAATTTGAGGTTCTAGTTTTATTCTTTTCGTTTTATATTCTCTTTTTCGGTTTGGGGGTTTCAAAAATGTGCAAATAATCTGAAATTTCAAATAAAAAATATTATAAGTACTTACCTAGATATTTTTGTTTACAAAAAATTATTCTTCAAAAATTTTGAAAGATGATTTTGTTTTATCAAAGTATTAGTTTTTATTACCCCCCCCCCCTTACTTCTCTGAGGAGTGCTTATTTTGTATCTATTGATAATTTTTTTTGCGAATTATTTAAAAATTAAACTAAGGTATTCTTCTCAAAATTACAAATCTGTTTTTTGAAATCGTTGGTCACCTGTCTTTCTTTCTTTCTCCGCACTTTGAATTAGGTACTCAGGATCCCTGATTGATCATTAAAAATTGTTCTTTTAAAAATCAAAACTTTTTCTTTTTATTCTTCTTACCCAATTTTTTGAGTGGGATTTCAAAAAATTATGTTAAAAATCCTGAAATTCTAAAATTTCTAATCAAGGTCTCACTGTTTTCCTTGAAAAATGATTCTTCGAATTTTTTTCGAAGGGTAACTTCAACTTATCGAATGATCGCATCATAAAATATTCTCGAAAAAAAACGAATTTTTTTCCAGTTTTGAAGTGTAGTCCAAGGAGGTACATATTATTTCAAGTTTTATCAATTTTTTTCATTTTCATTAACTCTGATTTATTTCTTAATTTTACTTCTTAGTTTTTTTTTTGATTTTGAACTGAAAATGAATGTTTTTCATACGTAATTTTTCTTCTTTACCAAAATCATGTTTTAAAACTAGAATTGTGTCCGTTAAAAATTTCTAAGCTTTCAAAAAAAGTTTTGAAAAAAATTTCATTAAAAAATATCATTTTTCAAAGTGAACAAATTGCAGGAATTTGAAAGATTTCAGTTCAACTTTTGCTCTGTTCTTCACCCCCTTCCCCTTCGACCACTTCATTCTGATTAACTTCATTAGGTATTTTTTAATGTTTTGTTAATGTGATGATTAAAATTTATCACCATGGGCCGTCTTGATTGTATCTATCATTTACAAAAAGGTTTTATTTTTGCAAATTTTATTCTTAAAATTTATTTCAGTTGAAAATTTTATGCAAGTTCAACCGTATTTCTTCAAGTCGGAAATTTACTTACTTTTAGTTATTTTTAATATTTTTAAACCTTGGATGTTTATTTCAATTTTCAGAATTTCATCTACCTATGTTAACATTTCTTTAATTCATCTTCCTCCCATTCTCCTTCAACTGCCTAGGCCTATTTCAAAAAAATATTTTAATATTTTTTATCGTTTTTTGTTATTCTTGAGCAATGACTATGGCTTACAAGGAAGGTATCCCAACTCAAAGTAAAATTTTGAGTCCAAACAAAAAAAAAATCGAAAGTACATCATAACAGGACTCTATGTCCAAAATTTCAGACGCTGAAGTTCATTTCTCGATTTTTGGCAAATTAAAAATTAACTCCGCCCTGCGAAATATGAAAATTTGATCTTATCAACGAAAAAAGCGAAAATTTGGTATATACCCTATTTTCGACTTGAACGGTTTCAAGCCGTTTCTGAGTCATCCAGAAAATTTTGGAATTTTCCAGCGCTGGAGAAAAGCCCATAAAAATTGCCCATATGCACTTCAGCACCTATGATCGCGGATTATCCATATTCGCGATGCAACGTTCGCGAGGTTCGCTAGTATCAAGTGTTGAAAAGGTGATGCTGTCGTGATGAACCAACAAGGAACCAACACCCCTCCCATCTAAGTGAATCAGCTGATGCCAAAACGTAGCCAAATGTTTGCTATCGAATTCTCTACTCCTATTGGTTAAAACTCGACCAGCAACACCGTTTCAGCAGTTGCATGGAGGTCCACCAGATGTCAGCCACTATGCTTTGCATCGCGAATTGGTGACTTATTTGATCGATTGAAACGTAATTTTCCAAAATTTGTAACTTGGAGTTCAAATTCGCATTTTTGAGCAAAAAATTCACCTAATGCGCATACATTGAGGTAAAAAGTTGAAACTTGGTAGATACCCTATTTTCGAACTCTCGAATCAAATGGAAACGGGCTTTTTTCCAGCGCTGGAAAATTCCAAAATTTTCTGGTGGCTCCGAGACGTCACGAAACCGCGTCCAATCGTTTTGGGAGGTCGAAAATAGAGTATAAACCAAATTTCAGGTTTTTTTTTTCGTTGATTAAATCAAATTTTCATATTTCGCTGGGCGGAGTTAATTTTTAAATTTCAAAAATTCGCCAAAATTTGAGAAATGAACTTCAGCACCTGAAATTTTGGATACGGGGTCATGGTATGATGTACTTTTGATTTTTTTTCGTTTGGGCTCAAAATTTTAATTTGAGCTGGGATACCTTCCTTGTTAGGGTGTTCGTTTGAAAATGTCGATTAGGTATTTAGTTATTTCGAGGCGCAAATTGCGAATTCAACGATTTTACGTATATTAGAAAAATTATGTTCTAGGATGGAAAATCACAAAAAATGAAAAAATTGTATAAATAACGAAACTTGAATTTTAAGTAGATACCTACTGGGAGTTTGGTATTGTCTGATGAGTTTTCTTCCTGCTCCCCTTCCCTTTAAATTTCATTGATTTCCCGGAAATCGTAATTCCATCACTACTTTACTATAATTTTTTCGGAACGTCTAAACAACCTTGAACCAATCGCTGAAAAAATTACTGGCTTCGAATTGGAGAATATCGAAATGAGATTCGCACTTCACATAATTTTGTCGTCACGACATTATAATTTATGGCGTTATCCTGTCATTACAGCGATGTCGTACGCCAAACAACGAGCACTGATGAAACCTTGTTCTCCATTCTGGCATTGCCATCATTAAAAAAGTAAATTGTATAGAAAGCAAAACCGCTGGTTGAAAAAAATACACAGAATCAAGCCTAAAGGATTCACAATTCACATTATAATAGCAGTATACTTACACGTTTATATACATTTACCAGATATTATCGCGATGGGTTGAAATAGTATGTACACAAACACGCATCTCTCTTTGAAAAAAAAAAGACTTGGGGAATTGACATTATGCGGTTTAAAACGAGCGGAATATTAATTTTATCCATGTGTAAACTTTAGGCACATATGTCTTTTTGAATATTCATTGGAAGTGAAAAAAAAGAAAGACTGGTATATGTTTTTGAAATTTTTTAGCTGTGTTATGGAACCACAGCGTTGATTCTCTGTAAACCATACCTTTTGGCATAAGCTGTCAGATGGCTTACTTAGAAACCACACCTGATTATATTTGCATGGAAAGTTTATTCATTAATCACCAATGAATTTCCTATGAGAGAATGCACAATATTGGTCGGATTGGAATCATCGAGCGTGATAGTCTTGGAATTCATAAACACCTCATCGAGCTCGTAATATTGTCACTTCGATTATGTTAATGGCGATTCTAAGCTATACTTCAATCATTGTCATGACTATCATGTACGATGGTGTTAACATTGATGACTTGTTCGAGTCAGAATGCAACAATCTCGTTTCCAAAGGTGTCGATTGTCTCGCCTATGTTTAGTATTCATTTCAAGTGCGGCGGCGGTAAATAATTTCAAAGATTTTTTGTCCCGGGCTACACACTATGACCAAAGTTTACCCATTCTCAGAAAAATAATGGTTTTAGTCATGCGTAAATTTACATTCAACGAGGTTTTTTTTTCAGCCAGGTGGTCTACCAAAGTAACGTACGCAATGTCCATAAACTGTCGTGTTTTTCCCCTCGTATTTCATTTGGAAATGAAAAAAAACGGCGAATTATTACTAAAATTCATTATTACCTCTTGCTGTGGGTATCATTAATTATACGCGTATTATCGATTTTCAAATACATTATACGCCGAATGCACTTCGCTACATGGTTAATGACTCGACTTCTACAGCCATCCGCCGCTGATACATGTTTCCTGATATACGTGTACTTTATAGGTATACTATCTAATAGTACAAATACGTACACGTATATTGCGCCTTAATAAACTCCAGCTCCGCCATTAGGCTGGGGATTCGAATTAACAAATGTATGTAGATACAGGCACACAGCAATGGGTTTAATCCCATGAAGCTATTAATGTGTAATGAAATTACTCCGTTTTATTTGTCGTGCCATATATCACCCGATCAACCGTATACGACCGATGGGATGAATTTTTATGCTCGCGATGAGCTATCGTGGTGTATCCGAAGCTCTATACTTAAACGTGTGTAATACATTGCCATCACAATATCTGCCGTTCTCGACTTATAAATCCATAATTATTCGCTCTAATGAACCAAATGCGACGCAGATGCTGCTCAAGGCAAGTATTTAATAATGTCTTTTAATTGAAAAAAAAAGTTTGGATGCCACCTTGTCACCCAGTCGGTTAACAATGGGTCATAAATTTAGGTTGATTTGAAAATCTGTAGTAACAGATTTCTAATCGAGTCGTTTGTACGAATACATTGTATAGGTATATCATACGTGAAGTCTTTCGTGAAGACAGGTATAAATTTTTTGTGGCTTGGATTCAACGTTCGGCGTCTGTTGGATTGTGAAAATACATTTTTATATTTGCGAGGGAAGTATCCGAATTAGAAGAAAAATTTGGAGTCGAAACAAAAATAAATTGAAAGTACATAGGTAGGTTCTAGTAGTCATGTCTCATTTGAACAAAAAAAGGCTTCCGCGCAGGATTCTTGTTAAAATTGATTTTATGATTGATTCTTGTTTTAGACACTAAAACAAATAAATTTAGCTTAGATGCCTATTTTTTTCCCTCCCCTTTTTCCCAGGGTCCACCCCCAATATTTCAAACGCGTGTACCGCCCAATCTATGGGTTGTAATGAAAAAATTTTCAAATAAAAGTTGTTCTTCAACACGTTCCGTACATTTTCATTTCTCATAAAAATCCATTTTGGAGCAACTCCTGCCCTCCAAATTTGGAAACAAAATATGTATTGAGAAAACCTCAAAATCACGTTTACTTCATTTTAAGCAAAAAGTTTCAGAGATACGGAAAAATTTGTAATCACAAAAAGTATTCAGAATTGAATTTCCTTTCCAATGAGCTCGATCACGACCATTTTCACCAACTTTTCCCGATAGGGTGGATCGCTCCCCCTCTCCCTTATCTCAAAAGTTGGACCCATGAAACAAAAATGGAACAATTTTTGTTCTTCAATATCTAATGTATAATTTCATTCATTATCGGGATTCATTTTGGAGCAAATTTTGCTCGTGGGTTCAACTTTTGTGAAAACGGGGAAGGGGGAGAGGTCCACTCTGTCGGGAAAAGTTGGTGAAAATGGTCGTGATCGAGCTCATTGGAAAGCAAATTCAATTCTGAATACTTTTTGTGATTACAAATTTTGTCGTTTTTCCGAAACTATTCGTTTAAAATGAAGAAAACGTGGTTTTGAGGTTTTCTCAAAAACATATTTTGTTTCCAAATTTGGGGGGCAGGAGTTGCTCTAAAATGGATTTTTATAAGAAATGAAAATGTACGGAACGTGTTGAGGAACAACTTTTATTTGAAATTTTTTTCATTACGACCCATAGATTGGGCGGTACACGCGTTTGAAATGTTGGGGGGTGAACCCTGGGAAAAAGGAGAGGAGGAAAAATTGGCATCTAAACTAAATTTATTTGTTTTAGTGTCTAAAACAAGAATCAATCATAAAATCAGTTTTAACAAAAAGACTTGACTATAGATACATCATGAAAGAACCTCGACCTCGTAATCAAAATTTCAGGTGTTGAAGTTTATTTCTCGTATTTTGGCCAATTTTTCGAAATTTCAAAATTACTTCATCGCTCTGCAAAATATAAACATTTGATCTAATCACTGAAAAAATCTGAAATTTGGTAAATACTCTATTTTAGACCTCTCAAATCGATTGGAAGTGGTTTCGAAGCTTTCAAAAAATTTTAGAATTTTTCAGCACTAGAGAAAGCCTCTAAAAATTAATTTTTTTCCGGAAAAATTTCTGAAAAAAATATGCATTCAAATTGGCAGTTGAGAATTTCGGAAAATTATGTTGTGGAAATTCACTGATGGAATAGCCAGAATTAAGTTAGCTACTAATGAATCAATGAAATTTCGCTGTCAATTAGTGAAAAACTACTGATTCAGGTAGTGAATTTTCATTTTTGAATCGATAATTTTTTATGACTAATGAAATGAATCACCAAGAATTTACATTTACCGTTTAAATCAGTAGGTAATTATGGAAAAAAATTGCTGATTCAAAATTTAAAATTCACTAATTGAATCAGTAGTTTTTCATTGATTTCTGCAGTGACTCAATTCTGGCTATTTCATCAGTGAATTTTCACTGATTCAATTTAAGGGAGTATAAGTCGAAGAAAGGAGGAAAATTACATCTGAGAACTTACGTCGAAAATTTTCAATTTTTATACCGCTTTAGTATCATATTAAATTCCTTTCTAAAAAAATTTTACTGCAAATTTTTCGATTCAATTTTTTTTTAAATTTTAAAGATTAATCCACAGGTTTTTTTTACTGCTTTGTAACCTTGTAGATAGGTAATCCTCTCCCTCCTCTTTGCTACGAAAAAAAGTTTACTGATCATTGGTTCTAATTGTCTATTGCTTTAATCAAGGTAAAAATATCATGTAGGTATCTACTTCTTATTTTTTTAGTCTCTTCTAAAATTGAATTTCAAAAAAATGAACAAATTTTTAAATTTGAAAAAGTTTGAATAGTTTAGATCACTTGAAAGCATTAAAATTATCATTTTCCTAAATTTATTTACAATCCTTGATTTTGGGGGAAGGGTATTTTATACAAAAAATTTCAATTTTTTTCTCTGACCAGCAAAATGTTGAATTTCAAAATTGTTTGAGGTTTTCTTTTCAAAAATTGGTGAAGGAAGTACCTATGTCGCCTAATTTTTGGCTATAGAACCTACTCAAGTTTTTTATGCTTGTCAAAAATGTTGAAAATATGTCGGTTTTATTGGACATTTTTATGATCTACGCGGTTGAAAAAATTATCTCGAACCATCTCTGCATACCTAATGTACTTACCAGCTCATTTCAGTTCAGCAGCTCCATTTCCAACTCTTCAATTCTTGTCTCATTTCTCTAAAGTGTTTGTAATATGGATTGTGAAGTTATAAAGTTCTTTTTTTCTTACACGTGCCAAAAAATAGTTACATGAATCATTGACAATCCTCGCAATGAATATGTGATAATTGAATACTTCGTAGAATATTCATAAGTTCAAGGAAAGGGTGTCTGTGAATCATTACGAGAGAGATGAAGTGAGACTTGAAAAAAGTAAAAAACATAAACATTTCAGTGACCTGAATAGCGATATAGGAATACTTATGAATGGAAAATTTCGATTTAGAAAAATGTCTCTTGTCAATATTTTACATTTTCTTCTGCGAAAACAATTACTTCATTAACCTTCACGACCTTTTAGCTGGAATTATTGAAAACAATCATATCGAAGATATTTTCTTTCAACGTCTCATTCGATATTACCAGTCCATCCGCATTTCCTGAACCTTCCCTGAACCAAAACCACCGAACGACAAAACGCAAGCTAGAAAAATGACCCAGGACATTGAAAATGATTACACATGGTTCATATTGTCATCGCGTCGGTGAATTTCTCCTCCTCATCACATCCACCCCAAAATAGAAATGATCTCTCCACCGTTACTCTGCGCGACACGCAACCTAAGTAATTCTCTAGAAAGCATTGTATTCAATTCGGGCCGGAAATCGTAATACCGAATTGCACAAAAACTTACCATATCGACCGAGCCAGGAGCAGGAAACCTGGCATTTATCATCCGTCATCGACTGATCGATTACTCGTACTGTGTTTGTACACAATGCAAAATGACGTTAACAGTCTAGACACGCGACTGCATTTTTATACTCACGATGGCGTAAAATTCACACAATATCTTATTATAATTTCTTGATATGCATTACGAGCCTTGTTGATGCACTCGCTGACTCGAATATCGATATCGATTCTCGATACAAATTAAATGAATTTGCATGTAGATGAGTCTTACTCGGCGTTAGAATTCTTCGAGAGTAATATTTACGAGCGTTTAATTGGTAATAATATCGGGCTCGTTGGTAATACCAAATGAGACGCTTCCGTTCATTAAACTATCATATTATTTAATTGCATTTACAAGTGAGATAACTGATAATGATGCATTATACGTTATAATGCATAAAGCTGCAATAAAACATGCCGTTGGAGACGATCGTTAGGTACATACAATCGTGTAAATTCGCTAGCACGCGTGTGCTCTGCCTTCTGCTCTTATTTGGATTAGCACTCTGGCAGATGGGTCGGAAGCTGTTACAGATTCGACTAGACGAAGAAGGTGTGGAGGGATGCACGCGAAGATCAGAAACGTACCGATAAGAGGTAGGGAAGCAAAACCACCACCCCCCCCCCTCTTCAAAGGATTTTGCCAGTATTTAGATGGAAAAATTCATAATCTTTGCTCATAAGTTGGAAAATTTTACTATTTTGTGGGTACTTTTATTTTTTTGAGGAAATTTCAGAAAAAAAAAAATTTCTCGTAAGATTATTTTACCCACTTTTTGTAGGTATGTACTTCTATTTTTCCAAGTTGGAAAAATGTTTATGTTTCCAAGTTAGAAAAAATTTCATATTTTCCCTACTTGGAAAAATTATTACCATTTGTACATTCATTTTTCCAAATTGTAAAAGTTGAATATTTATACTTTCATGTTTTTTTTGTTTTTTTTTTTCTAAATGAGAAAACAAAATTAAATTCAATTCAGGGTGTCCACTTTTTGGGAAACCTGAAAAATCTTGAGAAGTAAGTGGTTTTGAGAGTCTAGAAAAATCAGGGAAAAGTCAGGAAATTTTGAAATTTCTGCTCATAAGCGCACCCAGAAATTATTTAAGGGAGGGATGGGGGGGGGGAGTGAAATTTCGATGAAAAAATTCAGTAACTTGTTATTTCACTGGCGCTGGCGGCGTAGCCAGAGTATTTTCAGTAGGTTGATAATTCATAAACGGACTTGAGCGAAGTAAAATTAAAAAAATTACGAAATTTCAGTTATTTTTCATTGATTTTTTAGTGAAAATGACTGATTTTTTTGATAAACTGGCGATTGATTGAGAAATCAGTGATTTATACCGACCGAAAGATCAGTGAAAAATCATTAATTTTCAAAATAGAAGGATTAAAATACTGCCCGAGCGAAGTGAGGGCGACAATGTTTTGAAAAATCATGTTTCAAGAGCAAAAAAATTCGTTTTTTCACATTTTTGTAATAAAAAATCTCCTGTTCGTGATTGAGGGGGGAGGGGGGAGAAGCTCGAGCCCCCTGGAGCGCTTGTTTCTGTTGGAATTCTGTAAAAATCCAGAAGAAAGATGAGACATCTGTGAAGTGTTTTTTTGCCCATTTTATCATCATTTTTTTGCCTCGTTTCGAAATTGATAGGTGCTTAAATATGTTTTCGTCCATTAAATTACGAATTTTTCAAAAAAAATTTCCTTCGCTTTGCTCAGGCATAAGAAACTTTCGATTTTGGGTCATACAAGGCACAAATTTATACTTCCGACTTAAAATTAGTAATTTTTTCAATTTTCCTCTCGTTTACTTAAAGCCAAAAAAATTGTGATTTTTTTTGGAAATGCTGATATTTGGTTTCAAACATGATTTTCCTGAAAAAAATTTTCCATGTTTTGATCGAACTGGACAAATTTTGTGTTTCAAAAATAATTATTTGAATAGAAAATTATCCAGCATGTTTATTTGAAATTTGAATTAAGAATTGAAAAAAGTTGATCATTTTGTTTCAAAAAATCACACTTTTTCAAGTACCTATACTTATTAGTCTTTGTGTCGTATTTGGAAATACTATGTAGCATTTTCAAAACAGATAAAAAAGGCCAATTTTTTAAAACTAATTTTTAAAAAAAATTGCACTTAAGACTCCTGTTTTTTTACTTAAAAATTCTTTAAATCTTGGCAAACGCTTCAAGGTCGAAGATTTTCAAAAAAGTTTATCCTTCATCGTTGCGATTTTCAGTTTCTATACTTAATGTGAATTTTGATTTTAGAAAATTCTTTCAAAAAACACATTTTTTTCGATTCTTCTTCGCTCAAACCATTGAGAAAAAAATTGGCACGAATGATTTCACCTCCTTTTTAGAATGTTTTTTCATTTCAAAAATGTTTTTTTTTTTTCATTAAACAATTCAGTCATGAAAAAAGTCATACTTCTTAGTTTTACAAGTTTGTGAGAATGTGAGACACCTTGAAAATGTACCTATTTTGGTGGGAAGCAACGTACGGATGCATTATCACATATCACATGACAAAATTTACCCCCTCCCCCCTCTTCCTTCATAGTTTCATAAAATACCATTTGTAAAAGACTTGGAAAATTGGTCTGAAAAACCTGGAAAAGTCAGGAAAAATTTTTTCCGATGTATTGTGGACACCCTGTAAATGACAATTTCTTGGAAAAAATTCATCATTTGTCGGTACATACATATTTTTCTAATTCGGGAAAATTAAACAGTTTTGCCCTTATGTTTTTTTATTTTAAATATAAAAAAGCAATCAAATTTTTCGAAAGAAGATGAAAAAAGTTTCATCTGGCTGGCTGGTAGGTCTATCAGCGCGGCAAATCGTGTCGTTAAAGTGGTGGCTGTGGCCTCCGAACAAATTGAGTTCTTCGGTGATTTTTAAACCCTTGTTCGGAGGTATAAATTGATACAATAAATGTCTCATGTGTCGTATCTATCGAGTATCTATGTAGTCGGGTAATGGATACAGTGGGACTTGTTCTCGGTGGATGACGAGGGTTGTTCGCAGACATGTCTGGGTTGTCGCGACGTGTCCCTCTACATGGCCATATTTTACCCCCTTTGATTATAATTTGTTCTTTTTTCGGTTTCTGTACTAATCTAAGAACGCAATAAAACACTTCGATTGGGCCAGATAAAGCAATGCTCGATGGTGAAAGGTGGATGAAGAATTTCAAAAGTGGAATCTACAATGAGGATGAGGATTATGGGCGAAATGGTTTAATTTACACATTTCTCAGATTTACTGTTTGTTTACATCGTACTCTCGATGGATGGGGAAAACACATTAGGGGTTCGCCTGGTGCTGGGTGCGGGGTCTTTAGCCATCGTATTTCTGACGTGTAATTTACTCAATACACAATTCATTTAACACGGTCGAGATAAATCGATTGGTAATTTGAAAAAGCCAGAATGTCGGAGTGGTTTCAAGTACTATGTTCCGTTTTTCAGAACGCTCGTTGGATTTTGGGCGTTAAAATATAACACGTCATGAAAAATTATTGGGTATGGTGGAAGAGAGAATCAACTAATACCGAACATTTTCGAGTACGGTTCGGAAATGAATTCATTATTATTTTTATTTTATTTTTTATTTTACGCAAAACCTACCGAAATGTTACATGACGTCGAATTAATTCCTGGTATTTTTTCCTTTCTGTTCACAGGTAGCTATAACGAATTCCCGGTAGATATTTTCGAATAATATATTCGTTGGAAAGCCAAAACGTCAACTGAGCTCGCAGGCCCTCCAGGTTGATATACTTCTCTATATTCATGTTCTCAATGTGTAGTATTCAATTCATCTCCGAAAACAAAAAGACAAAGTCGCGGTATTCTTTGAAGTCGATCCGACAACGGTGTCTGAAAACAACTTATCACAGAGGCAAAGTGCACGGTATTTGGAGGTTTTCTTTTACTGTTTTAATTAAGAATAAAATGCACGCGTTCTCCAGCCAAACGTTGTGCAGAGCTGAAAGTCGTAATGTGAATTTTCAAACATCGTGTGAACACGGTGCGTTTTTCGAATAGTAATTTACACCTTTAAAAGTTATACCTGGAACAAAGCATGAAATTTCTAGAATGATACGATATCAATGTCGATTGTGGGTATTGTCTTCATGTCCTTGGTTGAGCGGCACTGTGTAATCGAATTGTGGGCCTAGAGCCAATTTTTACTCCATTTGAGTTTTTTCTTCCTTTTAATTAAACGCAGACGAGATGACGAGACGACTGAGACGTTTGCAATGTATCAGTACTCAGTACTTTACACATGAGATTGTCGAATCGGTATTAATACATGTGTAGCTTTTGATAGGCGATGTGATTTTAATTAGTTCCCATTACAGTTTTGGCAACTGGATTATCTCTCCTCTCTCGTTAAGTTAAAATTATCAGAATAGGAGCGTGTTATGTAACTAAGTCAGTAGTTGAGTGAATATGGAATAACGCAGGGAAAGAAGGAGAGGTTGGAATTTGATGCTTTGTTGCGCTGCGGTGGTCTCCAGAGTGTATTTTTGGTACGGTTGGCATTTTTTTCGTTTTAATTAATTTGTGTATGAAATTTGATTTTGTGAGTCTCGGAGGATTGTTTGCTGGATGAGGAGAAATTGGTCCCTTTCATGATGTTCCTTTCTCTCTCTTCTCAGTTTAATGAAAATTTTCATAAATTTCCCGATTTTCTCAAGAAAAATTGATTTCTTTGATTCATCATTCTTGAAAAAATTCAATCTTTTTTGAAATTTTTTGCGATAGCGATCTTTAGTAATGTGATGTTTTTCTCAAATCGATATTTTTCCAGTAATTTTGTAAACGATTTCAGTAACTTTTACTTGTAGGTGTGGAGCAACTCTTGAAAGAAAGAAATCACCCTGTACTCAGGGTTTTAAAATTTTTATAAAGCAATGATACCATGAAAAAAATGTTCCCAAACTATGAAAAATCGATGGAGCAAATCTGGAATCTACCTAATTCCATTCAGAATGGGCGAGATTGGGATGTGAAAAACACATTCGTACTGAAACCTCAATTTTTTTTGAGATTTGACCAAATAAGCCTGTGAAATATTGGAGTGCATAGAAAATTTACAAAATTTCAAATAATTTCAAAGGGTCCAACAACTGAACAACAAAAATCGGAAAATATGTGGTGAAATCAGTAAATTCTTCGAGTACAGGATTTGGAAAATTTCTGAAAAACAACACTTTTTTAAAAAATTGAAAAAAAATTTCAATTTGATATGGAAAATTTTATGATTAGTTGATATTTGTTTTGTGTACGGAGGAGGGGGATGAAAGTGGTAAACGATGATCAAAAAATCCGAAATTTTTACTACATCTTTTTGCGGTTATTTCATAGCAGTTCTTTGCTGAGATGCTTCAAAATTCGAAAAAGTTGTAAAATTTTTGGAAAACGTGTTGAAAAAGTATAAATTATATAATTTTTGCCTCGATTAAAGGTTTTTAAAAAGATTTTGTCTTTATGAATTCTATAAATGATGGATATTTATTAGGTAGTTTTGATGTTATGGAAATGCATTATTTTATTTCAAAAAATTTTTAACGAAAAAAAGAACCGTAAATTTTTGTACTACCTAGAGCTCTAATCAGTTCTGAGTTTATTTATTCACTTTTTTAAAAATTTTGTCTCCAAGGTGTTGGAGGGAGGGAGGTTGATAGAAGAAATGTGAATTTGCCACAGCTTTGGCAGGGCCGTGCAAAGAAAATTTGAGCCCGGGGAAGAATTGAAAATAAAGAAGGTTTCTCATAATGGGGGGGAGGGGGGCTTAAAAATTTTTGATTTATGAGTTCCAATACTGTGCAAAAAAAGAAGGCTGTGTATAAACAAAAATTAAAGTCGATTAATGTCTTACCATTGTGTGAAAACCTTCATTTTTTTTAAATTGTCAAAATTCAGTAAGTATTAGGTATAAAGGTATTTTCAATTTTTTTTTTCAAATTCCTAGAAAATTCAAAATTGATTGTATAAATTTCAGAGATTATTTAGTGACTGAGACTGTGCAGACCAAAAAGCACAATTTTTTGCAAAAATCAATATTATAGTTTTTTTACTTTCTCCTATTCACTTCATTTATGGAAAAAAATTTAAAAACGTTACCTAAGTATAAAATGGCGATTTTCTCGAAAAATTGTGCTTTTTGGTCTACACAGTCGTTAAATGATCTCTAATGAAATTGATTTTAATACCTAATTTGAATTTTTTGAAAAATATTGATTTTTCTACTCGCCCCAGCCCTCGTCTTTTGCGCAGTATTGGAACTCAAAAATCAAACATTTCGGTTTTTTGGCCATCCTATTACACAACTAAAATTATAAGACAATTCAAACCAAATCTACGAGTGTATTCGTGTGACATGTACATGCTAAGCCAATTTTTTTGTTTGAGAGGGCCCCACGTTAAAGACAACATGTTTCTTAGCCCTTAGGGGCCCCACGGGCCCGAGGGGAAATACCCCCTTCCCCCCTCTTTGCACAGGCCTGAGCTCTGGACATGAGGAAGAGGGTAGGTACATTTTTTGGCTAGTACCTACGTTTCTTGGAATGTATTTCTATAAATTTTTTCAGTGATGAGCGTCGTAAAAAATTTAGATAATGGTTTAAAATTCATTTTACGCGATCAAAATTTTAGCTGAGACACATTTTCTATTATGAAACTACTCACGTGAACAAATTGAAGCTGAGGAAGCAAGGTATGGAGGGGAGGGGGGTAACATTTTTTCATTAAAATTTTTTTGAGATACCCAAATTCACTGCCCAACAATGTTCCACAAAATTTTTTACCTATAATGTTTCAGTCTCCTAAATTAGCTCCTATCAGGTTAAGCAATACTCAAGATGAAAGCTTGAAATAAAAAAAAACAAATAAAAATGAAAAATTCATTAATGATTGGAAAATTTTTCAAAATTTTTAGTTTTATTATTGTAGCTTTTCAGAGTAAATTTTCTTCTAAACGAAAAATAGTTCAGAAAAAATGTTTAGTCTTCCCTGTAATGAAAAATAAGAGCCTCTTCAAAATTGTCTTACAGTTTAAAAAGTTATGAAGTCATTAAAAATGATGATGATCATCGAAATTTTTCAAAATCATTTTTCAGTTCAGTCGTCTTTTATACAAAACAAGCCAACTAAAAAATAACTAAAAAAACTAAATTGGAGATGAAAATTTGATCTAATCAATTGAAAAACCTGAAATTTGGTATATACCCTATTTTTGACCTCCCGAATCGATTGGAAGCGGTTTCGAGACGTTTCGGAGCCTCCAGAAAATTTTGGAGTTCTTCATGATTTCGATTTTTTAATGAGATGATGGTGTTTTTATCTCTTTTTTTCTTTTAATCAAGACTAAAAATTTGTTCATCTATATTTTTTGTTGAAAAAAATTCGCAGTCATGAGCGATTATTTTGAGAATATTTCGACTTTCGAGAATAGAAGCCATTTTTTCCAGATACTGTCTAGAATTTTTGGTTCAAAAAATTTTGATGAGGAATATATATTTTTTATTTGAAATCCAAGTCAGTTTAAATGTTGGAAAAATCAAACTAAGTAAATGAAATGATCAATCAAATGAGGCTGTACAGATAATTCAAAACCTCGATCATTGAATTTTTAATCAATTAATTGATATTTCGTTTTTATGAAATGAAACAGTAATTTTCTCCCCAAAATGTACAACAACCCTTAAAATATTTACAACATTTATCATTTCGCTCAGAATGCATCCATTTCCTACCTACATAAGGTACCAAACACCATTTGTGTGATACCTGTTCGTGTCTATGATTTATTAACCGTCATCATTTTATGTTCGCGTGATATCGTCTATTCCAGTTAAGTAAAAAATACTGTTCCAATAAACTAACAACAACAACATATTCGTCGGATAAACGTGTACAGTCTACAAAAAAGTCTAAATTATTCGATTGTGTTAGAGGGCTATATACTCGATGTTCATCTCGTATGGGCGAGCATCAGGTAAATATACATAACAATAAACCTTCGTTTACGTGCACTGCTGTCTTTAGAGATTGGACCACATGTTCGGTATATTTTGGAAAATTACCGCCTGGTATCGTAAATTTCACCTTATTATACCAACATTTCAACCACTTGTCCGCGTGCAGTTGATACGTAAAATCTACCTATCGAAGAGATTAGCAAGTGAACTAGACAGTAACGAATTTTTGCGGCTATTTTTTTTTCACTTGGCAGTCGCACAAACGAGATTTTAGATTTTGATAGAGAAACGGTCATTACTCCCGAGGCGAAATGCCGAGAGTAGCGAGCCATCGTAGGATTCATAATCGTCGAGTCTACACCAATAACCGATTCATTTCGCGATGCTAGTCTTTGGCCGGATACCAAAATAGCCACTTTGACATTTTCGCGACTCTGTGCGTGCGGGCGAGGGCAAATTCGACGAACGTACGCGAAAGCATTTCGCAAAAGGTTAGCAAACATGCGTGCCAGGCAAACCGTACAGAGTTAACCTTTTAATTGAACCAGACAAACATTACGTTTTTCATTGATTGATATGGCCATCGACGCAGATCTGTTTAATAGCCCAATAAAAACCGAACTAGATTCGAGAATTTTATTAATTTACTATTACGATTGTATATGTATCGTTTATTGACACGGTTCTTGGTGCTGCTGTGATCTATAGTTGCATTGCGTTGTTTTTTCAGAATGCAGGGAGATATGTGAGTTGGAGGTGTATGATTGCATGTATGTGTTTCGAAATTTCACCTAATTTCACAAAACCACATTGTTGGTTTTATTTTTAAACTTCCGTTTGTACTAATCGTCAATTTCCACTACGAGGAGTATACGTATGTGTAGCGTAGGTACCTATATAAGTGTACGTATTTGGATTATTTCCAATATATGATAATCGAGACGTAACACGGATAGAGGATGTAGGTCTATTGGTTCGAATTTTATGGGTTTTTAATATTGTTATTCTTCTCGATGCCGAGATATGTGAATTCTAAACCTATGTAAGTTTGGATACCAGAGCCTCGTCAAATAACTGAAATTCTTGTCCAGAAGCAGAAGGAATATGAAGTGCCTAATAAAGATTACTGGTTGTACGTTTATGTAGCTTGTTCTTCGGGGATCAAACTGCTACTGAAAAGAAAATACGTGCAGATGGGTATTGGGTATGTGGTGTTCGTATTTTTTTGAGAACGTTAACCTTTTACACTGCTGCATTCTAATGATTGAAAATAAATAAATATATGTTGATTAGAACATTAGAAGGCGTTGAGAAAGACAATGACCTAATTTGGGTCAAAAGTTTAAACTATTTGGAAAACATATTAAACTTCAATTTTTACAAACCTTTGAATCGTAGCAAGAAGAGTCCTAAAATTGTTTAAAATATGTAGCATATTACGTGTTGAAGTCTGATTTGAAATTCTTCAGAATAGGTATTACAGACTTTGGAAGAAATAAACCTGGAAATTTTTTGCCTATGATGGAACTTCATTAGAAAATCTAGTAAATACAGACAAGGATTGAGTTTTCTATACCGATTCCAACTCAAATTTAACCCTGTTTTGTGTTTTACTTTGAATCAGGGAGTGGAACCAATTGGAACCACCACAAAAAAAAACAGAACCACCACTTTTTTTTGGATTTTCAAATGAGAACCAGAACCATCTGGAACCATTTGAAGAATTTATGGAATCAGAACCACTTGGAACCATTTGAAAAATTTTGTGGAACCAGAACCAATAGAGAGAACCACTAGAGAGGAATTGTTTTGAAATTAACCAGAACCACCAGCACCACCAGAACCAGAGTTTTCTTCTGGTGGTTCTTCAAAATTTCAGTTTTTTCTTTTTTCAGTTTCAGTTTCAGTTTACATTCCTGCAAAATGCAGATAATGACTGAATTTGAAAAAAAATTATGAATATTTTTAAAAATTAGGATAATTTTCAAAAATAGTCTAATTAATTAGAGACCTAATTTTGATTTCAAAATACAAAGTTATCAAATTTTGATGACTCATTTTGAAGTGAAACAACAATTTTTGAAAAATAAATAAATAGGAACCATTAGGAACCGGAAGAACCACCACCAATTGGAACCAAAAGAACCATGAAATGGTCTTGATTCTAGGAACCAGAACCAAAACCACAAGAAGTAAAAAAAATGAAACAAAACCAGAACCAAATGGAACCACTTCAGACCATTATGAAAACCAGAACCGGAACCATTTCATCCTGATGGTTGAAGAGAACCACCACAACCACCAATAAAAAATTTTCAATTGGTTCCACTCCCTGCTTTGAATTCTTTCTCGTAGAAACAGATGAGTATTTTATCGAATTTTTAAATATTCGTCAAAAAAATCTAAGATTATATTTCGCCAGCTAAAAATTTGTGTAATGGTATCTAAAAGTATGAGTGAGAGGGTAAGGGGGCAGCTTCCTCCTGAACAATTATAAAATTGTTTTCTTGGTCGAAAAAGTCGCAAATGTGTTGGATACTCTCTTAATTTGAAACAGTCAAAATTTGACTGATGCTCTCTAAATTTGAATCAGTCAAAAATGTCAAAATTGACTGATGAAATAGACAAAATTGAGTCACTGATAATCAATCAAATTCCACTGATTCCTCTGTTAATCAGTGACATTTTACTGCCAATCAGTGAAAAATTACTGATTCAATCAGTGAATTTTCATTATTGAATCAGTAAAAAGTAATTGTCTGATTACAATCAGTCAACATTTACTGATTCAACCAGTGAATTTTCATTGTTGAATCAGTAAAAATTTAATTGACTGATTCAATCAGTAAATAATTAATTACTGATTCAATCAGTGATATTTTTTTTACCGATTCAATAATGAAAATTCACTGATTGAATCAGTAAATTTTTTCACTGATTTCAACAGTGACTCAATTTTCTCTATTTAAATCAGTCAATTTTGACTGATTCAAATTTAGAGAGTGAAATAGACAAAATTGAGTCGCTGTGAAAATCAGTGAAAAATTTACTGATTCAATTTGTGAATTTTCATTTTTGAATCAGTATTTTTTTACTTTAACTACCTACTGAAATGAATCAGTAAACATTTTAATTTAGGTACTTACTGATTCAAATTACTGATTCAGTCAGTAACTTGAAATTTTTCCTGATTCATTTCAGTAGTTCAGGAAAAAATTACTGATTCAAAAATGAAAATTCGCAAATTGAATCAGTAAATTTTGACTGATTGGAATCAGCCGATTAATTTTTACTGATTTAATAATGAAAATTCACTGATTGAATCAGTAAATTTTCACTAATTAACAGTGGAATCAGTGGAATTTCACTTCCAATCAATATGTATAGTCAATCTTCAGTTTTTTACTGATTCAAATTAAAAGAGTACCTAAGTATTTTTCAGAAAATTGGAGAAAATTTTCAGTTCCAGTGGGAAAAATTATATTTTGAGTCGAAACCTTGAATCTTTCCATTCAAGTTGAAAAATTTTAATTTACCCCCTCTCCTCCCCTCCGGTCACCATTATTCTTTTAGTCAATAATGCCGTTTTGGTTTTAATTCATTGAATTGATTCATGAGGTTAAAATTGAATAGCAAACGAATTTCCAAGCCACTGACATTTTTCATCACATCCATACCTACCCAAGACTATAAAGCTTTCAAAAATTTCAAAAATTCATAAAAAGTAAAAAATAAATTATTTAAACGAATCGAAAATTAATCTGAGTAATTTATGAATAACTTCTCTCCATGTCCATCTCTTCTTCAAAAAGATTCTACCCAAATATGCAAATGACACTAGACAATGACGTCTCGAAGGCATTTTCCGGGAGGGATGAACCTGTGAAAATCCCAACTCAGATTTTCAATTTTCCCAACCATATGAAAAGTATTTCAATACAACTTTTTTTTACCCTCCCACAATGCTCTTTGTTTTTACTACCTACCTACCTTGGTCTTCAGCTGCAGCGAACATAATTTAAAATTTTGAAAATCAGTTTAGTCAGGCACAAAACAGACAAACTTGGGGGGCGAAAATTTGCCGGCCGAACCACATTTTAAAGGAGTTGGCCCTCTCTCCCTCTCATTTACTTACTTCATTGCTTATTCCAAATTTGTCATTTTTTGAACCCTATTTCCAATCTCATCGTAGCTACCTACGAATTAATTTTAAAATATGAAATTTTGTCGTTTTAGTGTGAAATGTGAATGAGAGAGATAAATTTGGCCCAAGCGAAACGAAGACGAAAATTTTAGAAAACCTCAAATCCAAAATGTAATTAAACAATTGTTCCTGATTTTTTGTTTCAATTTTGTAAATTGCCTAGCGTAGAATTTGATTAAATTTCAAAAGAACTATCCAAAAATCTCAATTAGCTGAAAATGTAAAATTTTTGTGTAAATCATTTAAAATGTAAATATCGATAAAATTGTGTAAAATATCAAAACTTGAATAAACACTCGGCCAATTTTACTCTAAAACATACATGTTAGAGGAGAAATACGATAAGGCCGAGTGCATCGAGACCAAAAATTTTCAAAAATTTGATTTTCGAACCTGAAAAATCAGTTTCAAGGGGGAAAAACGTAATAAAATTAGTTGAAATAAATTTGAAAAAAAAAACGAAAAAAATCCCTTTTGTTGGGTTTGAATTATTTTAAAACTGTGGAAGGAGAAATACAATAAGGCCGACCGCAGACAGGCTAAAGTTCTTTAAAATTTGATTTTTTTAAAAATTTTATATTAGAAGAAAAAACATGGAATTGCGAAATTGTCCAATTTTCCCGAAATTTTCTCTTAGAAAATGATCATTTAATTTCACTTTTTTATTAAGAAAAAACCACGAAAGTACAAATATTCAGCTTTCTCAACTTGGAAAAATAGGTATACAAAATAATAAATTTTCCCCTTTGGAAAATATGAAAATTTTTTCAACTTAGGAAAATATAAAAATTTTCCAACTTGGGAAAATATGAGTACCCACAAATTGTAAATTTTCCCTACTTAATAAAAGACCAGTATAAATACAAATGGTATATCTTCCTACGCACAGAAAATAATCATTGTTTCTGTATTTTCACAAAAAAAACCTGTTCAATTTTTTCAACTTGGGAAAATATGAGTACAAAATGATAAATTTTCCCTATTTATGGGTAAAAATGGCGAATTTTCCCAACCGACTACTAAAAAATTCTATCGAAACAGGGCATCTGTACGTCTCTGGGTAAACGAGCACTTCCTTCGTCAACTCGTCCCTTTAGACCGAATAAATCACCGAGATTCTCGTATTACGTATAAACATCTTCGTGCACGCGCTTGTTTATACGAAGCTAATCAGCTCCACATGGAGTTTTCTTCACCGAGGGCTAACCTTTCTTAATCTGTTTGATTATATCGGCGAATTCTTTCACCGCATCGAGACACGTTCGGCTACAATGCGTATAAATATACAATTTACACTCGAATTCGATAATATGTTTCCTGTATCGGTCATTTACTCAGCATTTAGCATCAGGTACTGATAACAAAAGTCAAAGGTTTTCCGATTTCGTTATCTGGTGTAAAACATTATGAAAAATTTGGTTAGCTCGGATTGCCCTATCATTCAGTACAGCTATGTCTATGTATAATGTAAGTACATCACATCACCATCCTGTACATAGCACGTAATCAACATTGACCTTTCGCTATTGTATTCAAAGAACAAAATATTCCTTTTGACCATAAAAACCGAGAAAATGTCGTGCTTTAATTCGATTAAGTAATCCGGGAAACGTATCGACCAACAATGGAAACCGACTCGTTAGAAAAATATTAAATTGTACGTACGCGCGTCAAAGTACCTAATATCATACAAACGTTGGTACGAGTCTATAGGCCTAAAAGAATATAATCTTTAAAAACTCAAAGGGGCGTGAAATTATTCCTCCGAGTACAATTTTCAAACAACGGTTATACGTCTATTATTAGCTACTCGGTAAAGGATGCTCGATATAAGGGTGTGAATTACGTGAAATAAACGCATTGCGCAGCGGCTGGAAGGCGTTGAAATGTGAACCGCGTACAATTCGAAATATACTATACGAGCATTTCTTACACGTCTATAAAAGAATTGTAATTATGTCGGATGAAAGAGTAATGACAAAAAATATAAGTACGAGTGTTTTTGGGGGTAGGCCAGACGCAGCAGAGGTGCGGTGGTGGTGGTGGCGTCTTCGAGGTGAATTCTTTTTTTGGATCCGAAGCTTTGATGTAGGCCTTATTTCGGTACAATCTCGAACTAGAAACGATTTGCGGAAGCTGAAGCCTTATACACGTATCCAACACCTCTATTATTTTCAATGTGAAATTTAATACTCGAAATTACTATTTTCATTAATAATAATAAAAAAAAAACATGCGTGTATTTTTATTATACATAGAAACCGCGCAAGCTTTTCGTTGTAGGTGGTAATTTCTTGATCAATTATATATTCAAGGATATGGTAAATTATATATTTATCATCACACGTTTAGTAGATAACGTGTGTAATGTAGGTAAATCTTCGAACTCGTATCTTCCCCTCTCTGCCTTCTCGGCCCTTTCTCGAGAGTATCACATATCGAACTGACCTCGGTAATTGGTTAATTACTCGGGTAATTTATTTATAAATAAGCAATTTTAAAGGAGCCTGTTCTGGAACCATCGATTAAGTGTAATCGATCGATTGGAAATAAACGAAGAAAAAAATTCAAAATTTTTATCGATCAACTTCTGCAAAAAATAATGTTTATGATTCAGGTCGTTTAATTTGTTACAAAAAAATGAAATAAAAATCGTCGAAAAATTTCCTATAGACACTTGAATGTCTGTTTTCAAAAATACGAACAATTGTTGATTGAATTTCATATGACTTGAGAGTTAAAAATATCAACTGGATCTGGATACTGGAAAGCTCCTTCATGGCTCGAGAAAAGCTTATTTTTATCCATTTTTTGCTTAGAAGAAGAAAAGAAACCAATAAAATTTTTCAAAAAAAATTGTAAATTTTAAATTGAGGTAATTTTTTGAAAACAGGGTGTCTAACGATCAAGCTAAGTCAAGCTGGTCAAGATTAGTCAAACTTTTGATCAAGAGGTTAAACTAGTCATGTAAAGTCAACCTTTTTGACTCAAAGGTCAAGGTTTTTTTCAAAATTGAAAAAAATTTCTTTCCTCTTTGATAAATAATTGAAATGAAAAAAGAGCTCATTGTAATTTTTTTAAAATCATATTTGTTTGTAAGAATTTAAATTTAGGAGCTCATTGTGATTTGTTTTGAATTTTATTTGTTTGAAGTTTTACGTAATAATAGATTTTTAGGGGGGGGGGGGGGGGAGTGTAGCTCATAAAAAAGTTGAAAAAGTTATGCGAATAGGTCAAGCTCAATTATTAAACTTTTTGCTCAACAAATTTTGTTAGGCACCTTTTTTAAAAAAATGAACCCAAATGAAATAAAAATTGTCGAAAAATTCCGTATAGACACCTGAATGTCTATTTTCAAAAATGCGAAAAATTTTTGATGGAATTTCATACGACTTGAGATTTAAAAATATCAATTGGATACTGGAATCCTTGATGGCTTAAGAAAAGTTTCGTTTGTCTATTTTTTATTTAGAAGAAAATAAACCAACAAAATTTTTCAAAAAAATTGAACATTTTCAATTGAGTTTTTTTTTTCAAAAAAAAGAAGAAGAAAAATGAGCCTTCTGAAAAGTGTGTTTCTTCAGCAGTGATTTCAGATTTTCTTGGTACGAACGACGTCACCTATGAATCCCAGTAATGAAGAGAAGTTGGGACTATTTAAAATAGGAAAGGGTAAAATAAAATTTTGACTCAAATAAACTTCCATCTAATTTTTCTGTCTAAAAATGCATTTTTTCCAATTTTTTTCTAAAAAAATGCCATCATATGCACAATTTTTTGATAAAGAAGAATGAAAAATTATTATTTTTGAGAAAAGATTTCGTCTTGCTCCTCCTCTGCTTGGTCCGATCCGAGTGGATTCTTCATGGTTCTCCAATCTCTATTAATCCATTGAGTGTTGCAGTGTAAATGTTTTATAGGTTTGAAAATCCAGCTAATACTTGTCGACTTGTAAAATTTTTAGTTCTTTATTTTTGAATGAACTTTTCGTGGAATTGGTTTTTTTTTGGTCGAGAAGATCATGTTCGACATTGAAGTTGGAAAAGTTTATGAGATTTTTTAAAGAAAATTTGCCAGTTGGATCATAAAAAAGTGTTTAGTTCCATCAAAATTGAGAATTTTCAATTTTTGCCCTTTTCAATATCGCCAACTTCGATTTTTTTTGTTTGGAAGATTTTCATAAAACTAGAAAAATTAGAAAATAGGAAGAATTTGAATAATTTTACCACAAAAGGCCAAAATTTCTTTTTTTCTTGAGTTTTTTATAGGAGATTAAAAATAAGATTTTTTTTTGGGGGGGGAGGGAATTTGAATTAAGTAAAATTACATAACAATTTAGAAAATAGCCTGAATTTTCATTTTTTAGGTTCAGTAGACAGCATCACTTGAGAAAAAATTTAATCCACATTTTGAATTCTCTCATGTGCAGTTGTCCATTTTCTTGAGAGAAATTTTCACGTCTTCAGGTGCCTACTCTCTCATTCTGAATCAGTGACAAGTCACTGATAAATTGTCAGAATTGCAGCACAGGAAAAATCATCGAAATTCACTGCTTTTCAGCGAATTTTCGCTGATTTTTCAAAGATTTTCACTGATTTTTCAGCGAATTTCATAAATTTTACTGAATTTTCAGTTGAAAAATTTTCACTGATTTTCTCCTGTGCTGCAATTCTGACTGTTTCTCAGTGATTTTCGATAATCTTGACTGATTTGTAATTGAGAGAGTAGGTAGTAAGTAAGTACTGAAAAATCAAAATTAAGCTTGAGATTTTGGGGAAAAAATGAAAAACATCTCGAATAGGCAATAAATGAAAATTTTCAGACATCCAAAATAAGTAAATTATTATTTTTAAATAGGATGGATTTTTTAGCAATTCAAAAGTAGATACCAGTTCAATTTTTAGCTTTCATTTTTTTTTTTTTGTTACAAAAATCCTCAAATTTTAAAAATATGTACTTTACCTACTCCATAGAGACTTTTATGGATATATTCTAAATATTGGATAATTTAAACTTTCTTGTGGGAGGTCAATGGCACCCCGGAGTATAAAATTTCAAAATTTTGTCAAGCAAGGTATTTTTTTTATTTTTCCAAAAAATTGTCAAAAATTAAGTAGTTTCAATAGGCAGTTGAAAATTTGTTATTTGATGTTTGCTGATGATGGAGGAGGGAGAGGAGGAGACATCTTTTTTAACTCAGTTGAATTTTGTTGAATAAATTAAGGACCAATGGTTCTCCTCGTAAAAATTTTATTGGGATTTAAAAAAAACTTTGTGATTTTACAGGTACCTATTTCAAATAAAAACATTAAGAAATTGGTAAATTACCATTTTTGTGAATTTTTTTCATGGACATTTTTCATACAATTTTTTCATATTAAGCTTCGTTTAAAAAAAATTATAAAATTTATGGAAATCTCCAAATTTTTATAAAATTTTTCAAAAAAACATATTTCGATATAATTTCTAGTTCGTTTTGTAAAATCAAAGATGAAAACTGACGTATTATTTAATATCGAATGTAGCAAACCTAAAACTTCACATCTCACCAATTGGACATTTTTTCGTCTGTGACTCATCCCATCGGTGAAACATTTCGACAACACGTGGTGTGGCAATGACTGAAATGGGGCGATACAACGAAGCACATTTTGTACGACATTAATCAGTATCTAACTGGAGTACTATTTTTTTTTTTTCACCAACGAAATACATTCGTACAGTTACATTCGCGGCTTACCCAGGCCAAGAAGATCCAACATGAAAGAGACAAGACCCACGCTTCAAATGAAGGCTCTCGGGGGGGGGGGGAGAGAAAAAAGCAAATGTTTAAAGCAGTAGGTATCTTCTTTGGCATATTAATGACAAACATTTTGTGGCAATTGAGCCCTGACTTTGGAAGGGTAGCGTGAGTAATTCAATATAACTATTTAGGAAATTATGTTCACAAACCGCAAGTATTTCCGTTTTACTCCCTGTATCAATTACATGCGTAGATGACCTTGTACGTATGTGTTTTAGCCCCTTCGAAAACCTCGTACGTGGTTTTTTTTCATTTTGACATGTCGAAATTCGTGTATCTGTGTAGTTTGTTTTGCCATACGTACAACGATGGCAGAGTAATTTAATACACTCCACGTGTTCTACATAAAATAATATACAGACAGGGAAGGGGAAATTCCAAGATTGGGCGATAAAGTGAAACATTTTTAGAACGGTAATTACATCGAAGAAGGAAGAATTGTCGTAGCTCTGGGTATACATGTGCGTCGGTTTAATCGCGATTATAAAATGATATTTTACCAAATCGTGAATTTTATTCGGCATCTATTTTTAATTTTATCGATATGGTCAAGTTCATGGTGATCGTTGCCAAATGCTCGGATGAGGCGTCCAGACGTCTCCGCAGAATAAAATCAGCTACGTTTTCAACGCAGTGAAAGTTTCGCCAATTGAATTTACTCGGGTGGTATGCCTTTGACCGTGAATTGAACCGGTTTGGTATCGAGAACCGTTATCTTGTCTGCGAACCTGTCAAAGGTTGATCTATTTATTACGTAGATACGGATAAAGAATTCCCAGCGAGCAATAAGGGTGCTAACAAGATAATACGATTACTAACATTTTTATAACCCTTACGAGCAGTGCAACTGTTGACAAGCATCTTGAAAACGACAAGGGTTTTGTGATCTCTTTTGCTGCGATGAAGGAAATATGGGTAGAAGTGTTTTATTTAACGACGATACGCGGACGTCGAACAGTTTGAGACCGACCACTTTATGGTGGCTCGTTGCGGATTACAACAGTGTTGAGAATTACGACGATGACTAAATGGATTCCATAATAAAGAACTATCTTAATGAGTTGGTGTATCCATTAAGGTGAAGTTTTATGCTTATTGTATGAGGCCGATGCGGTTTCGCCTTTCGCGACTCGCAGATCTCGAGATTGTCTGTAGTCACAATGTTCGAGGAAATGAGTGAACGAACGATCGATTCGAGTGCTCAATGCCAATTGCACTTCGGATGGCAGCGAAGTTTTTTCAGGTTTAAATTTATCCTAAGTTCAAATTTTCTCAAAATTTTTCTCAGCTTGTAAGATTTTTTTCTCGAATTTTTTTCAATTCCAATTTTAATTAATATAACACTGAATTTTTCCTCGAGTTTTTTTCAGAATAAAAATTTTTTCTAACCTAAAATTTTCACATATTTTTTCAATTTTATACTATTCCAAAAAATTTTTAACCTTAAAATTTTTTTCAATTTTTTACCCGAATATGAGTGAACGAACGATCGAATCAACGGTTCAATTTCAATTGCTTTTCGGATGACAGCGACGTTTTTTTTTCTGTTTCTTTATCCTAAGTTGAAATTTTCTCAAAACTTTTCTCAGCTTGTAAGACGTTTTTATCAAATTTTTTTCAATTCCAATTTTAATTAATTCAACACTGAATTTTTCCTCAAATTTTTTCAACATAAAACTATTGGATAACATTTTTGATTTTAAAAAAGCTGACGATGAAAGTATTTCAATTCAAAGTAAAATTTTTAGCCAAAACGTAAATAAATCGAAAGTGCATCATAAAAGAACCTCATATTTAAAATTTCAGGTGTTGAAGTAAATTTCTCGAATTTGTGTGAATTTTCGAAATTTCAAAATTACCTCATCGTTCTGCAAAGTATAAAAACTTGATCTCATCAACGAAAAAAACTGAAATTTGGTAGATGCCATATGCTTGACCTCCCGAATCGATTTGAAGTGGTTTTAAAACATTTCGGAGCCTCCAGAAAATTTTGGAATCTTCCAGCTCTGGAGAAACGTCCGTAAAAAGGGTCTATATGAACTTTAGCTTCCATAATCGCGAATTACCTATATTGGTGATCCATTTGATTGATTAAAGCATAATTTTTCAAAATTCGTATCTTCGAGTACAAATCCACATTTCTGTGGCAGAAAATCTTCCTGGAAAAAATTGAAAAACTTTTTGGAGGCTCTGTAAATGCGTCGAAACAACTTCCAATCAATTTACGGAGTCAAAAATAGGGTAGAAGTATATCAAATCCCAACTCTTTTCGTTGATTAGATCACATTTTCATATTTTACAGACCATGTGATGGTTTTTAATTTAAAAAATGAGCCAAAATTCAAGAAATGAACGTGAGAACCAAAAATTTTGTATATTTGAGCCTGGATATAGGAACCATCCTTAGGTGTCAAAAATTGGTTTTTGAGATGAGGTCTCCCCTCAATTCTACTCCTTCTGAAAATCCCAAAATTTATGTCAACTCAAAAATCAATTTTTGACACCTAAGAATGGTTTCTATATCCAGGCTAACAATGAGGCTCTTCTATATTTTCTTTCAATTTATTTTTGTTTCAGTTCAAAATTTTACTTTGAGTTGGGATACCTCCGTTCCATGGGCGTACACAGAAATTGTGTAAAGAAGGGGCTCAAATTTTGAGAAAAAATGGGGGGGGGGGGGGGGCAAAATTCAATGAAAAAATGAAGTAACCTGTTATTTCAGTGGGGCTGGAGTAGTTAAGGGGGTATGAAATCAGTTTTGGTGAAGAAATCCAAAATTGAGTTTTCTATGGATTTGAATTCTCTATTTTATTCTTTTCAAAATGATACATAATACTTTTTGAAAATCATTTTTCTTAAGGTTGAAAAATTATTTTTTTATGGTTAAGATTTTCCTAAAATTTAGGAGAAATTTTGATGAACTGAAAGCTATCCAATCAAATGCTGATACAAACGAACACCCACAAACTCAAAATTCTCAACCAGAATCATTTGATCAGCCTTGTTTTTCAACAAAAATTTAAAAAATATATGATCATTTAGACCTGGATCTCAGAAGTACAACTAAACTGAAGTTCACATATGAAAAATAAAGTTCGAACTTTAAAGCTGTTTTTCTCAAAATGTACTTTTTCAATGTTCATGTACCTTTTTCTCAGGAACGACTGTATCGATCAACTTACTTTTTTTTTTGTTTTTTTCAGCAAGTCATACTCTATAAATAGACGGAGGCTTTTTCATTTATCATGCATAGAACAAGCTGAGAAATTATTTGTATGTCAAAAAACATGGTGTTTTAAGAGAGCTTTCTACATGTAAGCTTAATTTCGGAAGCATGAACTAAATTTTGAAATCCCCCCGTTAAAGTGTAGCTCAAGGTTGACATTAGTTACCCACCAAATTTCAGCCTTCCACCCCTTCTGGTAATCGAGAAAAAGGAACATGAAAATACACGTAAAAAACCTGATTTCATACCCCCCTTAAGGTATTTTCAGTAGGCAAATAATATATACCTACAGTGTTGAGCGAAGAAAAATTGAAAAATGAGGAGATTTAATGATTTTTTTTAGTCAAAATTACTGATTTTTTCCGATAAATGGGTCATTGACTGAGAAATTAGTAATTTTTGACCGAAAAGTCGGTCAAAAATCACTAATTTTCAATGAAAATCATTTTATTGATTAAAAAGGGCAGAATTTTTGAAAATTCAACTGATTCTAAAGAGTGGTATGTTTATTTAAGAAATAGTTACTACATTTTTTTTTAAAATCATATTTTTTTGACATTTTTATGATAAAAAAATCTCCTTGTTGAGCTTGGGGGCGGCTCGAACCCCCTCAGCCCCCTGGATGTGCCCTGCTCCCCCTTGTAGTTGTAGGTAATATAGTTTTAAGTGTTTTGCAAAAATGTTTTGAGGGAAAAAATTGAAGTCACAAATCCAAAAAAATGTTGACTTTTTGAAAAAAAAAGCAGATAGATAAAGAAAATAATTTAAAGGAAAAATTGAAAAAAAAAGTTTAAAATGAAAGAATTTTGAAAAAAATATTCAAGATTTAAATTTTTTGAAAAATCTGGAGTTGAAAAATGTTGAGCCAAAAATCCGGAGTTGAAAAAAATTTTAGAAAAAATTTCTAGGCTTTGAAAAAATCTACTGAATGGATTTTAGCGTTGAAAAAGTTCAGAGTTTAAAAAAATTCGAGAAAAACTCTCGGAAATGAAAAAAATGCAGAGAAAATTTGAATTTGGAAAAAATATTGGAAACATTTTGGACTTTAAAAAAAAAGACGAATTGCACATTCCACGTCGGATCTTGGAGAACCAAAAAAGAACGAATTTCGTCTTGATTTTCCAACACATTATGACCACGGATAATCTCGCAGAGCTCCTCTATGTCTAGGGTATTGTGAATGAAACCACTGACCAGCGGAGTTCAATCAGTGTGACCTTTCAAAATCATAATTCATTTAGCAAGCTCGCGGTTGAGTTGGAAAATTATACCTGAAGCACGTACGCGTTCTTAGACGATAAGCCATTTAAACCGCTCAAATGTCTTATCTGTTTGAAGTACGTGAAGACGTCGACACCGCCTTTCTTTGAAGAAAAAAACCTGTCCCAGGTGTAATAACCCGAACCGTCGTTGGTTAAGTATCACGCTTCCTAATTAAAAACCACGCCGTCTACGCAGATTCTGCCGTTGCGGTCGCTAATAGGCTATTAAAAATATCGTAAATTCTCACCAAAATTTTCAATTTCCAAGCATAAACCATCCTCTCGAGATACGCGAAGGGCGATTTTTCATTCAATAGCGTTTTACCGGACAAAGAAGCTGGCGCCTTTTTATTGTTTCACGCTGCGTGCCACTTAGAAATTATCGAGCCTCTGTAAACAATTTAATGTGTCGGATGTGTCTTCCATCCCTTGGTGGTTTTTTTTTTCCTGGTTCGAAAAAATCTCCTACGGCTTAGAACTCTATATGATTAACGTGTTCTAGTTAATTGGAAACCGGGTGCCTTACAGAGTAAATAGAGATTCTAGCGTGCTGCTCAATCGTTAATTTAAATAATGCGAAGGACTCGGGGAAAAATTCTACCAAGTATTGTACGCTGGTATCTAGATTGATGGATTAGTAGAGTTAAACGATTGGCAATTAAGGTCTAGTTTTTTGCTCGAATTGACGCCCGTTAGTAAGGTGAATTTCTTGTGACCTTGGAACGAGTGCAATTTTGCGAGTAAAAATATACGTAAATACCTTGCTGGCGTGGCGGCAACTTGGATATGATTGAAAAATACCCGAATGTCTTAAGAAATTGGAAATTATTGGCATACGAGGTTGGAATTTGGACGGAATTCAAATTCAACGTGCATCTATCTATTGCCTCGACTGACGTATAAAAATAGGTGTCGAATTATGGTGCACCGGTGCATGTAAAAATACCACTTCAGAGAAAAGCGTAGGTTCATTAAAATCGAGCATATTAATTATAAACTTATTACAACAATGATGTTGCGTTGGAATCGAGCCATCCGAAATTTGAATTTTTATCGCGAATTTATGCAACGAAACGGACATAAGAGTACATCAAAGACTTACAATACGTATTTGGATGCATATTGCATACCTACGCTTGCATTGACGGAAAAAGGTTGTGTTGTCTTTTTGAAATGAAGAGCACGAGGAACCGGTTACGTGAAGAAATTCTACGCATCTTTCGGTAGCTTTTGAGGTATTGATTATGGCACCGAAATGTGTCCTAAGCAAATATACCAATGTTTGTAAGCATTTACAAGTAGTTTAGTCCCGAGGCGATTCTTGCAGGTGGAGAATTGTCAATAGAGGTAAGAATTGAATGCGTTTGCGAGGTTTAATTCGGGGTGGCCTTTTGAAAGACTTGTGAAGAATGTAACCTTTGTTTTTCGTATTGGTGATAGATTTTTATTATCAAATATGTATAATTTTTTTGGTAGAAAAATTCCTAGAATCATTTGCATTTAATTTCTAAGAAAAAAAATTGTAAAAATTGAACCAGAATTATTAAGCAAGTTTTTTGTTATATTTTTTATACATCAAAAAATTAATGAGAGGAAATCGTAAAATTGAAATATCTTGATTTGCAAATTTAATCTGTTATTATTCATCGAATGGCGCGTGGAATCCATTAATACTTTTGCCATTTTCAGTTATTTTTTAAAAATGGCCATTTTTACCATTTAATTCTCCTCTGGAAGACGGTACGTGAGAAATTTTTATTACCAAAAATTTGCTTTGGAGGAGGGGCACCCATTGAAGAAATTTAAAATTACTCAATTTATACTTTGGAAGGGGTCAAAAGACAAATCAAAATTCTGCTCTGGAAGAGAGGGGGAGGGGGAGGGGGGAGTACGAGGAAAATTTTAAGTCATCAAAATTCGCTTTATGTGGTATAGGAGAAATTTTGGTTATCAAAAATGAATGTCAAATTATTAGAATTTTGCTGAAGAGGTGGTATACTGGAGAAATCGTAATTATATCGAGATTCTTTTTTGCAGATAAGTACGAAAAAAAAATTAATTACAAAAATTCTGCTATGAAAAAGGGGCACGTAGGGCTGCAATGCAGAATTGTACAGGAAAAAATTTGATTAACAAAATTTTTCTAATAATGGTGAATTGGGGAGGAGAGTAAAACTTCATCAAAATTCTGTTCTGAAGAGAAGTAGATGAGAAATTTAAACTGTCAATATTCTGCCCTGGAGAAGTTTGAGAAACATTTTTAATTATCTAAAGTTTTCTTCAGAGCAGGGCTGCGACAGGAATTTCTAATGATCAAAATTTTTCTTCATAAAAAAATTAATATATATTTTTTTTACTTCTGTCAAATGGTGAAAAAAATTGAAAAATCGATGAGGTACACTTCAAAACTTCATAGAAATTGTCCAAATTTTGAAAAATTTGTTTATTTTTTGTGGACGTTTTCGATTTTTAATGGAAAAGAACACAGTTTAAAATTTGGGGGATTAACAAAAGTTAGTCGTGTTTTGAAAATTTTGTGTCTAATTTCAAATTAGATTCTATCGTATTTACTCTGGCTTCATTCAACTGTGATGTACTTTTTTTGCGATGATGGTGGTGGTAATAGGGGCAAGAGTAAATATTTGTTGGCTTACATTATTTTTATATATCTACCTACCCTCTGATTTTTGGTCAATTTTCTTCTCTGAAAATTGGTTTCAAAACGAAGTCAAAATTATCAGTGAAAATGTCAATTACGTTTTTTTCCAAAAATTCATATCATTATACTTCCTATTTCCATGATATTGTTTCCATTCTCCCTCCCTCCAAAAACCATAATTAAGTATAAATAAATAAGTTCAAACCGAGGAAGAAGTTAGCCAACAACTTTGAAGGAGCATATCTCGAGATTGGTTAGGTCTAAGATAAATCTGTTCATGCTGTTTTGTAGAAAATTGAAAGGAGATTCAAAATTGATAATCAATTTTTGAAAAGTTCAAAGTTGAGCTTTTGTGATGGAAGCTCAACTTTTATGATAAGTACAAAAGATGAAGGGCCCCATTAAAAAATCTAAAAAATTACTATGAAGAGAACTTTTAATGTATTTTTCAACTAATTACTTTTCAAGATGGAATCTCATTACCCCTGGGGGGGCACAGGGTCCTAAATGTTGGTCAAAATTTAAAAAAATGGAAAAAGTGACGTAATATATCGATTTCTACCAATTCGAAGGCGCTGAATTCGAATATGTGCTTAGTTTTTTCATTCGACCCCTCTGAACCCCCCTATCAGCCCCCTAATGAGGTCAAAATTCCAAAAAATTAAAAATAACGTATGACGTGTCGTTTGTTGGGTTTTTGAGGGCGCTGAGTCCGAATATTTGCTTATTTTTGGGAGTCGACCCTTTAGAGCTCCCCTAGCCCCCAATTTTGAAAAAACACATGCAAAAAAATGGAAATAGCATGTGTCATATCGATTTCTACTAATTCGAGGGTGCTAAGCTCGATTATCAACTTACTTTCTCGATCCGCCTCCTTCGTTCTCCACACTGACCCCAAAATTACTAAATCATTTAAAAAATCAATGTGTTTTTTCAAAATTGGGGGATGGGGGCACTAAAGTGCCGAATCCCAAAGATAAGCAAATATTCGAACTCAGCGCCCTCAAAAACCAAACAAACAACAAGTCATACATTATTTTTCATTTTTTTAAATTTTGACCTCATTAGGGGGCTGATAGGGGGTTCAGAGGGGTCGAATGAAAAAACTAAGCACATATTCGAACTCAGCGCCTTCGAATTAGTAAAAATCGATATATTACTTCACTTTTTCCATTTTTTTGAATTTTGACCAAAATTTAGGACCCCTGTGCCCCCAGGGGTATTGAGATCCCATCTTGAAAAGTAATTAGTTGAAAAATACATTAAAAGTTCTTTTCGTAGTAATTTTTTCAGATTTTTTAATGGGCCCTTCATCTTTTGTACTTATCATGAAAGTTGAGCTTCCATCACAAAAGCTCAACTTTGAACTTTTCAAAAAAGGATTATCAATTTTGAATCTCCCTTCAATTCTCTACAAAACAGCATGAACAGATTTATCTTAGACCTAACCAATCTCGAGATATGCTCCTTCAAAGTTGAGCAATTTCGCAAAAATCCCAATTATACGAAAATTACAAGGGCCACCCCCCCCCCCCCCTGAAGGATTAGGATCGGAATGACGGTGATTCCTTCATTAGACCATGGAGGAGAACTCGTAAAAAAAATTTGAGCGAAACCGGAAGACCCAAGGTCAAAACCTGGTCGAGCTATCTATTACATACAAAAATTTTCAAAAATAAAATTCTGAGGAAGTTTCATAATCAAAAAACTCGTATTTTGTTATTTTTGCCTAACATGTTTAAAGGAAAGCGATGGCTCAATTTTCCGGTGTCGAGGAGGGCTCAATTTTTTTAGGGAGTAATTTCATACCTAAATAACCCTCCATGTGAAATCAGTGCAAAACAGCTTTTTCCTCCATAAGGGACCCTTCCTCCTCCCTCAGAAAGCGACAAGGGTTTGGGCGGTGTGATTTAATCACAGGCTCTGGACGTGGACATTATATGGAACCTTTTTAAGCAATAAAATCGCAATTAACATATTTCTTTTTCCAAAGTACATTTCTTCTGGGCTATATAGATAGCGGATACTTATATACCTACAATCTACATTCTCAAAATCAAACACCAGTAACCTGCCCAGGCCACATTTACCAACCACTGTTCGCTCTACGTGGCGAACATCGACAATACAAAATATGAGAACAATCCAATCTTTAGATAATCGTCGTATAGCACCTTTACGACGGTGTAAAACCACTCGTGGTGACAAACCGATCGAGAGATTTCTCGGTAAAGTATTACTTATCGACGAAACTCGACGACCAAACCGGAGTACTATGTACTTATACGGCATGTTTTACGATGGGCTACATAAATAACACGCGTGTACTTCGCCACCTCCATTCCCTCCTTCGGTAAACTCGGAAAAATAAGTGAAAAAAAAGGAGAGGCATGAAAACACACACGAAACACGTTCTCGCGGCCATCGTATTATTAGTTCGAAATGACATCCACGAATGGAAACAATTTACCCAGAAGTTACGAGTACGTAGATAGGATGAGATTTCAAAGCACTCTGGAAGCTTCATTAAGTATAATTAACAAATTGAAGTATCGGTGGTTCTTTTTTTTTCACTTGTACAACACCCAAAAACCGCTGGCTCTCGTTCGAATACCATGTCACGAAATATTTCATTGTTGGTAATGTTCGTCAAAGAACACGGTGATAAATTTCCTTCGTGTGGATGAAAAGCTTATAGCAGCCTGGGTCCCATCTAGGTCGTCGTTTTTTTTTCACCACTTACACGAACGGTAGTTGGGTTTTATGAATCTCACACGCTGTCTCCGCTTTGGATGATGCTTTGGTTAAGATTCGTGTACGCAATTAAGATTTGAATAGGTAAACCATTTCAACGCCGACAAGTAGTTAAAGTCTTCTTAGAATGTCACTCGGCTTCTTTTTCTCCAATCTTTACATATCTCTGTAGGCCTACGTGTACTCGAACTTCAAGGTAATCTTGTGAATTTCGCACGGTCAACGTATTAGAAAAAAATCTTCCCAAAGTACTCTCTAAATCCATTATTTACGCGAATATGTAGGTAATCGATATTTACATATTCGTATGTTTCATCCTGTGGGTATAACGATGCGTTAAGTCAACAAAAACTATCGTCATCCCTATATTATGATAAAAACCCGCGATGCACGATGACTCAATGACCCCAACCTACCGCACGAGGACTAGACATGCCGGAAGCTGTACGTCTGGCTGAACTGTGTCTTACACATAATAAACACCACTTTTGTATTTCTTCCCTTTCATCCCTTTTTTTTTTGCGTCATAACCAAAATAAATCCATCGAGTTTGTACAATTCACCCGAATAAATCTCTTCTGGATGACTAACCTTGTATACGGTAATTTTCAAACACTTAGATCGGATACTTTTTCTTTTCTTCGCTCAAGTCTCCGCATCGCATCGTGTTGCTTGCTCGCGTTCGTTGTTTGTTTTTCAATTGATCATGTGACTTATTGCCGTACTCGAGATGAATGATTATACATTGTGTGTGTCTTTTTATTGAGCAGGGAGTCGGGAGAACCCCTTAGCAACGTTGGCTTCTGGTTTTTACTGTTTACTATTTTTTAGAATGAGATTTTCAGTGATGAATGAATGAAAGGTGATGAAGTTGGATTCAATTTTTTTTCAAGCTGAAAAGTTGAGTGAAGAATAAACTTACTTTTGTAGGGGGGGGGGGGCAAAGAGGTGAATTTTTAATGGATAAATTTAAGGGTGATCAAAATAAAAGTCAATGATTTGAAAACCACATAACAATGAAACTAATAAGGTGAGAAAATTCAGATGGCTGAATCATGCTAGTTTTTTCCCCCTTATTCAAACCCCTTTCTTGGATCAAAAGTCTCATTTAGGTGAGGTTGTGGGAAAGAGGGAAAAATCTTGAAGCAAATTTAACAATTTATTTTCCAAAAATTTATCACTAAAACCAGAACTTTTTTTAGAATTTGAGCATTGTGTAAAAATCGAAAGCTGAGTAAATTTTTTGCGAGGGAATAATTTTTGATGCAAGGGGAGGGAAGGGAAGGGAAAGGAAGAGAAACTTGGAGAACTCCTCGTTGAAGGTATTGCGAAAATTCCTCGTATTCTGAAAGCCATAATTTTGTGATAAAATTGTATGAATACAATCGTTTTATACAGTTGAAATTTTTTAAAATTATTGTTGTTGGTTATATTGAGGACTCGGGAAAACTAAAATTTTTGTCTGTTATCAATAGGTATAGAGTCTTTTAGGGTTTCAAAGAAGTCCCCCCCCCCCCCATCTTATTTAATACACTTAAATCCGAAGAATCGAACATGTATCTTCCAATTAAGATTTTCATGGAAAAATGGCCAAATAAAATCTACAAACTAGACACACTGTGTCAAAAGAGCGGACTTCCTATAATATACAAACTAGAATTGAACTTGTGAAGCTCAACTTTCAATGCACGTATCAACTTCAAAATTTAATCATCTCTTCCTCTATACACATTCTAATTACTACGGAAATTTCAAGTCGATCGATCAACTCTGACTTGAGTTATGGTGTCACAAAAAAGAACTTTAAAACTTCAAAGCTCAGCTTTCCGTGCTCAAAATTTAACCTAAAAAATTGGGTCTTCTCCTGCACGATCTACACGTACTGTAAAAATTTCAAAACGATCGGTTCAGTTAAAGGAGAAAAATAAATTCGGAAAAATTGACCTATTTCAAGCTTTTGAACTTTGAGCTCATTTTTCTCGAAAACGTGAGATTTAAAGAAAAATTCATGAGAAACAGAGCTTGAAATTCCTAACCATTTTTTTGACCTCTATTTTTCTCTACAATGCACCGTTTCCGAGATATTTTTGAATAACTGAATAAATTTGAGCTTCAAAAGCTCAGCTTTCTATGCACAGATCGCCTTCCAAATTCAATCAGATTTTCTCCTAAACACATTCTTATCACCATAAAAATTTCAAATCGATCGGTCGATTTTATTTATCTTTTCAGAGGGAGGTTTCAGAAAAATGAGCTTTGGAGTTTCAAAGCTCAGCTTTCTATGCACAGAGTTACACCAAACATAATCAGTTTTTTCTCCTGTACGATGTAAACTTACTGTAAAAATTTCAAAACGATTGGTTCAGTTGAACGAGAGAAATTGAGTCAGAAATATTGACCAATCACAACCCTTCCAACTTTCTTGAAAATGGTGAGCTTTTAAGAAAAATTCATGAGAATCAAAGTTGTAGAGCTTAAAATTCCTAACCATCCGTTTGGTCACCGTTTTTCTCTACAATGCACCATTTTCGAGATATTTTCGAAAACTAAATAAACTTTGAGCTTCAAAAGCTCGACTTTCATTGCACGGATCGATTTCAAAATTTAAGCAGCGTTTCTCCTGTACACGTTCTAACCACTGTAAAAATTTCAAGTCGATTGGTCAACTCTAACTTGAATTGTAGGATCACAAAAAATGAACTTGAAAGCTCCAAGCTCAGCTTTCTATGCACTGAATTGAACCAAAAAATTATCATTTTCTCTCTTGCACAGAATCTACACCTGCTACAGAAATTTCGAAACGATTGGTTTCAGTTACACGAGAGATATTGAGGTGGAAAAATTGACCAATCACAGGCCTTCCAACTTTGAGCTCAAGCCTGATAAGGAATTTTTGATGACGATTTTATCTGCCGACCACTGCCTCAAAGGGGCCATAAAATCAGTCTTTGTGTTGGTCTAAAAAACTGCCGACCCAGCAGGTGGTATTGCAAGGGTTCAAAGAAAATATTTTATCTGCCGACCCATTGTTGAGAAATATGATTAAATCGCATCAGAAAAGTTGACCAATCACAGGCCTTCCAACTTTGAGCTCAATTTTCTCGAAAACGGTGAGCTTTTAAGAAAAATTCATAAGAATCAAAGTTGTAGAGCTTGAAATTCCTGACTATCCTTTTGGCCTCCGTTTTCCTCTACGATGTGCCGTTCGCGAGATATTTTCGAAAAACTGGATAAACTTTGAGCTTCAAAAAGCTCGACTTTCAAAGCACGGATCGATTTCAAAATTTAATCAGCTCTTCTCGTGTACACGTTCTAACCACTGTAAAAATTTCAAGTCGATTGGTCAACTCTAACGTGAGTTTATCGCGTCAGAAAGAAATGCCCCAAAAAATGAGCTTTAAAGTTGAAAAGCTCAGCTTTCTGTGCACAGAATTGCACCAAAATCTAATCAGCTCTTCTCCAGCATGAACTACACCTACTGTAAAAATTTCAGCTCGGTCTGTTCAGTTTAGCGAGAGAAAATCGCGTCAGAAAAAAAAGGCTTTCAACAAACAAATAAATAATAAATAAATAAACTAGACACACTGTGTCAAAAGAGCGGACTTCCTATAATATACAAACTAGAATTGAACTTGTGAAGCTCAACTTTCAATGCACGTATCAACTTCAAAAATTTAATCATCTCTTCCTCTATACACATTCTAATTACTACGGAAATTTCAAGTCGATCGATCAACTCTGACTTGAGTTATGGTGTCACAAAAAAGAACTTTAAAACTTCAAAGCTCAGCTTTCCGTGCTCAAAAATTTAACCTAAAAAATTAGGTCGTCTCCTGAACGATCTACATGTACTGTAAAAATTTCAAAACGATCGGTTCAGTTAAACGAGTGAAATCAAGTCGGAAAAATTGACCTATTACAAGCTTTTTGAACTTTGAGCTCATTTTTTCTCGAAAAAAACGTGAGATTTTAAGAAAAATTCATGAGAAATAGAGCTTGAAATTCCTAACCATTTTTTTTGACCTCCATTTTTCTCTACAATGCACCGTTTCCGAGATATTTTTTGAATAAAACTGAATAAATTTGAGCTTCAAAAGCTCAGCTTTCTATGCTAGATCAACCTTCCAAATTCAATCAGATTTTGTTCTAAACACATTCTTATCACCATAAAATTTTTCAAATCGATCGGTTTGATTTTATTTATCTTGTCAGAGGGAGGTTTCAGAAAAATGAGCTTTGGAGTTTCAAAGCTCACCTTTCTATGCACAGAGTTACACTAAAACATGATCAGTTTTTCTTCTGTACGATGTAAACTTACTGTAAAAATTTCAAAACGATTGGTTCAGTTGAACGAGAGAAATTGAGTCAGAAATATTGACCAATTACAACCCTTCCAACTTTCTCGAAAATGGTGAGCTTTTTAAGAAAAAATTCATGAGAATCAAAGTTGTAGAGCTTAAAATTCCTAACTATCCGTTTTTTTTTACCGTTTTTCTCTACGATGCACCATTATCGAGATATTTTCGTAAACTAAATAAACTTTGAACTTTAAAAGCTCGACTTTCATTGCACGGATCGACTTCAAAATTTATTCAGCTCTTCTCCTGTGCACGTTCTAACCACTGTAAAAATTTCAAGTCGATTGGTCAACTCTAACTTGAATTATAGGATCACAAAAATGAACTTGAAAGCTCCAAGCTCAGCTTTCTATGCACTGAATTGAACCAAAAAAAAAAAGATCATTTTCTCTCTTGCACGATCTACACCTACTACAGAAATTTCGAAACGATTGTTCAGTTATACGAGAGAAATTGAGGTGGAAAAATTGACCAATCACAGGCCTTCCAACTTTGAGCTCAAGCCTTATAAGGAATTTTTGATGAAGATTTTATCTGCCGACCACTGCCTCAAAGGGGCCATAAAATCAGTCTTTGTGTTGGTCTAAAAATGCCGACCCAGCAGGTGGTATTGCAAGGGTTCAAAGAAAATATTTTATCTGCCGACCCATTGTTGAGAAATATGATTAAATCGCATCAGAAAAGTTGACCAATCACAAGCCTCCAAACTTTGAGCTCAATTTTCTCGTAAATGGTGAGCTTTCAAGAAAAAGTCCTCAGAACCAAAGTTGTAGAGCGTGAAATTCCTGACTATCCTTTTGGCCTCCGTTTTCCTCTACGATGTGCCGTTCGCGAGATATTTTCGAAAAACTGGATAAACTTTGAACTCGAAAAGCTCAACTTTCAAAGCACGGATCGACTTCAAAATTTAATCAGCTCTTCTCCCATGCACGTTCTAACAACTGTAAAAATTTCAAGTCGATTGGTCAACTCTAACGTGAGTTATCGCGTCAGAAAGAAATGTCCCAAAAATGAGCTTTAAAGTTGAAAAGCTCAGCTTTCTGTGCACAGAATTGCACCAAAAACTAATCAGCTCTTCTCCTGCATGAACTACACCTACTGTAAAAATTTCAGCCCGATCTGTTCAGTTTAGCGAGAGAAATCGCGTCAGAAAAAAAAGCTTCAACAAATAAATAAATAAATAAATAAAAAAACCCTTATGAACGCAATAGCGGATTCCCGCTAGAGCGGGAAGTCCGTCAAAACGATTGGTTCAGTTAAACGAGAGAAATTGAGGTGGAAAAATTGACCAATCACAGGCCTTCCAACTTTGAGCTCAATTTTCTCGAAAACGGCGAGCTTTTAAGAAAAATTCATAAGAACCAAAGTTGTAGAGCTTGAAATTCCTGACCATCCTTTCGACCTCCGTTTTTCTCTACGATAAACCATTTTCGAGATATTTTTGAAAAACTGAATAAACTTTGAGCTTCATAGCGAGAGAAATCGCGTCAGAACCAAAAAGGCTTCAACAAATAAATAAATAAAAAAACCCTTATGAACGCAATAGCGGATTCCCGCTAGAGCGGGAAGTCCGCTAAAAATCGAACAGGCATATAATCAAAGGCGAAAAATTGTCACTAAATCGACCGTTTGAATGCGAAAAAGGGGGAGAATTTCGCCATATTTGGCCTGGAGAAAAGGTACAAGCGTTATCTGAAATTACCTAAATTCAACTTGAACCTGAAGAGAAGTACAGAAAAATTTGAAATTAATATCTATCCACTAAATTTCAGTCTGATACAGGGAAAATTTAAAAACTCAGTCTGCAAGGAGGTACAGAAAAATTTTGAAGTACCAAAATTCAGTTCGAAGTGGGATACAGGAAGAATTTAAAATGATTACGATAATTCAGCCAGTACTCTCTCAATATTATGAATCAATGAAAATTATCGAAAATCACTGAGAAACAGTCAGAATTGCAGTGAAATTTCTTTATTGAAAACAAATCAGTGAAAATTCACTAAAAAGTCAGTAAAATTAATTAAATTTGCTGAAAATCAGTGAAAATTTTTGAAAAATCATAGAAAATTCGCATTTTCCCTGTGCTGCAATTCTGACTATTTATCAGTGACTTTTCACTGATTCAGAATGAGAGAGTAGGGAGGCCTAAGGGGAATTTGAAATTACCCAAATTCAACTTATAGGGAAGTAGGTAAAAGAGAAATTTAAAACTGGCAAATAATTTTCAGTCCAGACCTGCAGAATTTTATATCAAAACTACAAGTAAACAGTTGATTATTTCCCAAAAAAATTCTATCATTTAAATGATAGGTACATATTTAGGGTCTAAAGGAGTAACATTAGCTGATTAATAAGAATGCAATGTTGATTTTTCCATCCATTTAAATTTGATTTTTTTTTCTCTCCAATTAACATAAAATTTATAATACACAAAAAACAGAGGATCAAAGATCGAAAATTTTTAATAGAAATTTCAAAATATTTGGTGATTTGAATTTTAATAAGAGCTATTTCGTTGCAGCATTTGCTACAAAATAGACCAATTTAGTAGTTCTGTAAAGAAAAGTCCAGCGAAAGCCCTAAATTTCAATTTGAGAATTTTTTTTAACCTAAAAAATAGCAACGTTAGATTTCTCATAGAGGGGGGGGGGGGACGATGGCCGAAAAATGTAAATTTTCAAAGAGTCGAAGAAAAGTCTAAAAGTTGAATTTCTAAGTTTTTGGTAGACACCATGTTCAATTTTCGACGTTAAAAATACATTTTTTTTCTCCGATTTGTCAGCAAAGTATATTCAATACCTACTACTTATGGAAAATTCACAACTTTTTGCAGAAAAAACCAGTTTGTTTATTTTCCGAGCATAACAAAATTTTCTCAATTATAGTCTATTCATTTGGAGAAGGAATGAAGGATAGTGAACGTAGATGTACTTCAGCTCAAATTTCCTTCAATTTTATTTTGAATTTTTCATGTTGGATCATATTTTTCACCGGAAATGAAATTTTTGAATAAAATTTGGAAACGCTGTAATTATCTCTGGTGTGAAAGTACCTTCAATTTCGGAAGCAAAATTTATTGAAAATAAATTTAACTGGTTAGCGAAGAGAAATTTGACGCTTTAAGAGGTTGCCTTCTCAAAGTGAACAGAATAGATATAGAAAATCGAAAAAACGTTTTTATTAAGAACGAAACAGCCTAACAAAGGTATAAACAGACTGAAACAAGAATGACTGATAGGCTCAAACACACCTACGAAATTTCATATTGTAATTTTCAATACCCAAGTGGAAAATCAAAGTTGAAAAATTGCCTAAAATTTCCACTAAAAGAGATTTTTTAATGAAAAAATAAATTGTGGTTCAGATTTTTTTGAGTAAAAGCAAACAAACAAAATATTTCCATTTTTCATCAACTTCTAATTTGTGAAATGAGATTATTTTCAATCACTAATAAAAACAATGTTCAATGGCCATAAACACGATTTTTTTTTGGGGGGGGGGGCTAATTTCACCTTTCCTAAATTCACCTATGTCTTTGTGGCTTTCCATCTTTTTATCTTCTCTTTTAAACCACCTTCTGAATTGCATTATGATATAATAATCACTAAAATTAAACTTGGTAATTTTTTGAATTTCATTCATTTTTTCCTTTCTCCTTACACATTTCAATATCATAGAAATTGGATTTCAATTTTTATAAAAATCTTTGTACTGATTTGTCACGTTGCCATCACCTCTTGATTAAATTTTTATCAGAATTGGGTATCAATGCTCAATCCAGAAGATATGGGTCAAAAGTTCAAAAAATTGTAAGTTTTTACGATTTGCTTATTTTGACGATGTTAGGTGAATGAAAAATGAGCCTGATTTTATTCATTTTTTAAATGGAAAATTTGATCGAATTTAATTACCATTTACATTTATTTTTTTTCAAATTAAAAATCATACCTACCTCTTTGACCGCAGCATGCGTTCAAAACCTATTATCTCGACCATCATCGGCCGAATGACCATCTACACACGTAAGGTTTTTCGACCTTTAAAATTTGTTCGTAAGTTGTTTTCAATTTCATTATCATCGTACATCGTTGATAATGAATAATTAGCGTTGCTATAATTAAACCAGCTCGAAAATCACCTCATTTGGTACATTTAAACTCGCTATATAGAATTTTTCGTAAAAAAATTTCATACCTGCACCTTACAATCTCGCCAATTCGTTTTCACCGCCATAAACTTATGTACTTCTATTCGGACGTGAGCGTCATCCAGCTAATGAATAATTTAGCGAACCAGCCAGTCGAAAATTTAACCTCTAGCTACTGTCGTAAGTTACAGAGCTGGGCACTTAGAAAACCGTAATCAACGCTAATAATACCGACGCGGTGCGGTCATAGATTTACGTAATCATTTCGTATACTTTTCATAACGCTTTTTATATTCGATAACCTAATTTCCTATTCTTATAGAGTAAAGTCTTTTTAAAAAATATCAATGCTTCAATTCGAATATGTCGTTACGTAATTCGACTCAGTCGAGAATTGATTTTCGACGAACACGTTGAACAAACACGTTCAAAAGATAACGTCGAACTTGTAATAAGAAAGATAAAAATTGTTGAATGAAGTTTCCCCTTCTGCGGGTACCGGAGATATTGCGATTTTAAGAATCACTCGGTCATTATATATGCGCGTCGGGTTAATTAAAAATTAACCAACTGTTTAATTGTAATTATACCCTAATGCAATTCGCATCCAAGAGGTCATCGTGTTGCAGTTAATTGATAGCGCAAAAATATCAATCGATTAAAGAGGTCGCCGCATTCTAAACGTTTTCTCTCATTTTTATGTTTCAGGTACTACAGAAATTTCGTTTTATGCTGGTACGAAAAATTCAACTTTATATTTGGCAACGTCGTCGTACGCGGACGCGAAGCTAATTTATGGATAATTTTTTTGTCGGCGCGGATAATACACGAACTTATGGGACATATATGGGTATCAAATCGATGCTATTAAGTTTAAACCCTTTATACAGTATGACCCAGAAGTCTTGGTCACTTGAAACATTTCTCATCTCAGAACTGAAACGAAATATCAAGACGGTTCAAAATGTGTTTCTATTGATAATCAAATTTTCAGTCCGACCTATAGGGTGTCCACAAATTGAGAAACCGGTTTGGATCAAAAAATGGGGGTAAGGTTTTTTTTATTGAAATGAAGTCTACGCACTGGCGCGATTAGAATATGATATGTTTTTTTGAAACCGGTTCAGCGATTTCGAACTAGTTGTCAATAATATTCAAAAAAATGGAAATATCAAAAAAAGTTTGAAACAAAAGTTGTAGAGAATTAAAAAATGAACATTTTTTGTTTCATAACTTTTTTTCCATCTTGCAATGGAAAGAAGTTGTAGAAAAAATTTGAGTATAATTTTTTGTTTTTCAAGTTATAACTCTTCTCCATCGTCAGATGGAAATAAATTTACAGGACCTAAAATATTCAGTTTTTAATTCTCTACAACTTTTATTCTACACTTTTTTTGGTATCTCCAATTTTTTGGAACCGGTAGTTTCTTCGATCTTTTTTTTCAAGTTGATAACCGGTTTCAAAAAAGTGGAGATATCAAAAAAAGTTTGAAACAAGAGTTGTAGAGAATTAAAGACTGAATATTTTACTTCCTGTAATTTTTTTTTCATCTAGCAATGAAGAAGAGTTATGGCTTAAAAAGAAAAAATTATACTCGAGTCCTTTGTATAGGTACACCATACCTTCTTTCCATTGCAAGATGAAAACAAAATTACAGAAGGTAAAATATTCAGTCTTTAATTCTCTTCAACTCTTGTTTCAAACTTTTTTCGATTTCTCCACTTTTTGATAACAGGTTGTCAACTTGGAGAGAGATATCAAAAAAAGTGTGGAATAAAATTTGTAGAGAATTGAAAACTGAATATTTTATGTTCTGTAATTTTTTTTTTCATCTGGCGATGGAGAAGAGTTATGACTTGAAAAACAAAAAATTATACCTACTCAAACCTTTTCTACAACTTCTTTCCATTGCAAGGTGGAAAAAAAGTTATGAAACAAAAAATGTTCATTTTTTAATTCTGTATAACTTTTGTTTCAAACAACCGGTTCAACTGGTTCAAAACCGCTGAACCGGTTTCAAAAAATCATCACATTCTAATCACGCCAGTGCGTAGACTTCATTTCAATAAAAAAGTCGGACCACCCTCCTATTTGACCCAAACCGGTTTCTCAATTTGTGGACACCCTATAGGTCGAGCTGAAAGTTTGATTATCAATCTTCAATGTTCTCAACGCCAGGAACACATTGTCGTTTGAACCGTCTTGGTATTTCTTTTCAGTTCTGAGATGAGAAATGTTTCAAGTGACCGAGACTTCTGTGTCATACTGTACATTTAGATATTAGCTTAGGTGCATAGGCAGGAAATATTGACCTTTAATAGATCTCGTCGACGAATTTACATCAAGGTGATCAACGTGTATACGGAATAGAGATAAATTCGAATCGATTGATTCGGCAACTCTTCTGTACTTAAGTTTGGCATACTCGCTCAATCATTTGGAAATAAGCTTATCGACGATGAGATCTGAAATCTTGGCTTGAGAAGTGATTTTAACATTATTACGTTAAAAGCCTACCATATCGTTCATTGCCAATTAACACATCGACTCTATTAGACTTTTCACTTCCTTGATTAATTATTTATAATACGAGAAATGACGCTAATTGTCCATCTATTCGAGTACTAAACGAGAGATCATCGTATTATTCTCGAACCTTGGCGTGATATTATCTTAGAAATCATATAATTTCAAGCTATTGTGTATAACTAATGATGTGTATGTAGGTATTGCCCGATGCCCGTGTCGTCTAGTCGAGCTATAGCTCTTTCTCTCCGAGCACCATATGTGGATATGATTATGGTTTACATGTATTTTCAGTGATAACATGTATATTGTTTGGTGCCATGTATAACCAACAAACCTAATAATCATTTGAAAAGCACGACAGGGCGTACAATGTACATACATAAAATACTCCCACATTCGACTCGGACTTGGGCTCTTCCCCAGATTCTCGTAGAGAGTCGATTCCAGTCTTGTAATACGAATTATGTATATTTTTATCCTACTTTTTCTTCCCTGGTTTCCAGCCAGTGTCTGTATGGTGTACTCGATGTTCGAAATGTATTCTCATTAGCACCTTGACTCCGGAAAGTTAAAGGGTATCGCATTTCGGCATCCTCTTTGTTGTGTTTCCAAGAAAAATCCATGTTTTGGTTGATCCTTCGGGTTCTTCGAAGGTATTGCTGTGACCTTGCTGGAACAGCGAGTGTAACCTGTTTTATGAATGAAAATTTTATTCATGAGGGAATTGGCGGTTCTATTTGGCAAAGTTGTGTGTAAAGTAATATAGTTACTTTAGTTGTGTGGTCGAAAAGAGATATTAGACCTGGTTTATTCACATAATTGGGAAAATCTGCCGAAGAGTTGGCGATAAGTGCAAATCAAGTCGAAATGGACTATTTCATAATTTGAGCTAATCCATTGAACTTTATTGAAACATTATTTTAAAATTGGAATAAAATTTTGCCACAAATTACCTGTCTCAAAACCATTCTATAATAATATTCAAAAATTTTTAGAAAATATTTTGTCAATGTACTTTTTTAGATAATTTGACAAAAACATCTTCAAAATGATTCAGAAAAATTTGAGGAATTTTGAAAAAACTTTCCAAAGTGATTGTAGCAAATTTTTTCAAAAATTTTTCAGAAACCTTCTAGAGATTATGTGAGATTGTCCACAAAAAAAACAACTTTCGGTCATAGATAAAACTTTTCGAGAAAAAATGCGTTTAAAGTTTTGACAATGAAAACGTGTTTCAACTGATTATGAAGACGAAACATTCTGTTTCGTTTTCAACATTATTTTCCGAATTATTTTGACCAGCGAGATTAAAAGAATACCTACGCTTCCTTTATGCTCAAAAAATATAGGTACTTTTTTATTTGAAAATTCAAACTTTGGGTACCGACCTATTTGAAATGCAATTTTCTCGAATAAAAATTGATTTTATGTGCAAAAGAAAGCGTCTTCCAAAAAAATAGGTACTCGAGAAGGAAATTGTAGAGAATTCAAACAGCATCCTGCGAAGGCTATTAATTTTTCGCGAAAAAGTTTACTTTTCGAGATATACGAGGTCAAAGTTCAAATATGAATTTTAAAAAATTGTTTACAAATTTTGAGCTACTCTGAAACTTCCTTAACTCAGCCAAATTTTAAAGTGTTTTAAGGTGCGTGCAAAGAATTTAGAATGCAAAATAGGTGCAATTTATTTTATTTATTCATCACAAAAATCAATTTTTTCGACTTAAATGTTACAATAATGGAGTTCCGAGCGATGTTTTTTGCATTTTAAGAGTTCAGAGCACTTATTTTTATGAAAAAAAAAAACATTTTTTATTTCTATTACTTGAAGGGCGGGTTTTTCGTGGATGGTCAAGTACCTACATATTTCAAAAAAATATATTCATAAAGATTATTTCAAAAAAATTTAAAGGCATCTAATTTTCTTAAAAAATGATGACTATACCCTTCAATTCGAAAACTTTTTTTTTAAATCTACTTTTCACTGAGAAAACGTCTGAAAATTTCCAAAAACGAAAACATTCTAGAAGCATCTCGAAAACAATTTGAAAAGTGCAAAATTTTCTGAAAAAATTTAAGAAATGTACACAGATACGATGACGACAACAGGTAAATGTTTTAAAGCATTTAAAAAAATTTTCTCGAACATTATTACCCTGAAGTGTGCTATAAAAAGTTATCTAACTGTAAATGCAAGAAATCTAGAAAAAATGGCAAAATTTCGTCTAAATTTGCAAGAAAGCTAGAAAATGGTGAAATTTCTTAACAATTTCAATGCAGAAGCAGAATTTTCAACATTTCCCCTTCAATTTTTTGGTTGCGAGATGAAAAAATTTCGGACGTGCAACAATGCGCCCAGATTGATTAATCCATCAAAATCGTGTGTGAAATTACATTAAAAAATAAGTACATGGAAGGGAACAGGGGTACTTTTCCGGTAAATTTCAAGCTTGAAAAATTACATATATGAAAAATCCAGAAAGTAATAAAAAATTTTAATTTTTCAATTAGGTACAAGAGACATTTTGGTGGAAAAATAGTGTTTCTTAAGCTAAATATTTGGAAGTATTTGTGAAGATGTTTTTCTGGTATCTCTGACGAATATAAGTATTTTTCATGAAATTACATCGAATCAAATTATATGATTTAATACAATTAAGTAAAAAATACAAGAAGTGTGCTAAGAAAATTGCATACAATAGGGATCATATCAATTTTTTCAAAAAAATATATGTTATAGTCCTAGCCGAGACAAAAATTTTGACACCACTCCGGTGAAGATACGATCATTGTGAGCCGAGAAATAAATTCTCAAAGTCGCGAAAACGCGACCCTCTTAAAAAACGCAGTGATATCTTATCAACACACTGTATGACGTCAATATTTTGCAAGACAGATGATCATATTACTTATTTTTTCATTTGCATTGAAATAATAACTCAAAAATTTGAGTGAGGACATAGGTGTTTGAGGTAAGGAAAATGATCTACGTGAAATTCTCTACAAGATGGGACTGGTTTAAAAGTCGTGCAAACGATACTACAAAAGTTATGAAAGTTCAAAGCTATAAAAATACGTTTTCATTGCAAATTTTACATTTTTTTCCCCCTTTACATTTAAACAACTCGAAATTTTGAGTGAGGACATAGATGTTTGAGGTAAGGAAAATGATCTACGTAAAATTCTCTACACGATGGGACTGGTTTGATAGTCGTGCAGGCAATACAACAAAAGTTATAAAAGTTCAAAGCTAAGAAAATATTTTTTTCCCCCTTTACATTAAAATAACTCAAAATTTTGAGTGAGGACATAGGTATTTGAGGTAAGGAAAATGATCTACGTAAAATTCTCTACACGATGGGACTGGTTTGAAAGTCGTGCAGGCAATAGAACAAAAGTTATAAAAGTTCAAAGCTGTGAAAATATCTTGTTTTTCCTGTACATTAAAATAACTCAAAAATTTGAGTGAGGACATGGGTGTTTGAGGTAAGGAAAATGATCTACGTGAAATTTTCTACAAGATGGGACTGATTTGAAAGTCGTGCAGGCAATACAACAAAAGTTATAAAAGTTCAAAGCTATGAAAATACGTTTTCATTGTAAATATTACATCTTTTTTTCACTTTACATTAAAATAACTCGAAATTTTGAGTGAGGACATTGGTGTTTGAGGTAAGGAAAATGATCTACGTAAAATTCTCTACAAGATGGGACTAGTTTGAAAGTCGTCCGGACAATAGAACAAAAGTTAGGAAGGTTCAAAGTTGTGGGAATATCAAACGTTTTAGTACGTGCGTTTTAATACACGTGAATGCGCGGTTATGGACGCGTCGTTCGTCGTTCTGGTTTATGCAAAATATTGACGTCACGTCTACAGTGTGTTCCGCAAGGGTCCGTTTTTTCTGACAACAACATACAATCATCTATAAAAAATGTTGTATGAGGTCTTTTTGAAAAATAATTTCGGGAGTGGTTTTCTGGTATATTAGACTATATTTTGTCGAAGTTTCGAGTAAATCGGACTACCTGTATATGATCCCTATTGCACCTTGGTATAGTTCTCGGTGCAATTTTATTCAATCAGATTTATTTGTTTGGATTACATCAAATTACTTCGGAATTTTTTGTAGTTTTGTCATATTTAAACTGATGGAATATTGCATCTGATTTGTTACAATTTGATAACATTAGATTGGGACTTTTTCTCATCCGACCATACCTATTACCTATAGGTAAAATAAATTCGTCGATGATTTTATGCTTAGTTAAGTCGTTTTGAATAAAATTTATGTTATCTACTTACTTTAATCATAATATTTCAATTCTAATTAACAATAATTTAAATAAAAACGAGGGCGATGAGGTAATTCTGAAATTTCGAAAATTCGGGAAATTAATTAGCACCTGAAATTTTGGATATGGGGTTCTTTTCTGATGTACTTCTGATTTATTTTTGCTTTCGGCTCAAACTTTTATTTCCGGTCTGGATGCCTTCTTTGTAAAATGTTAAATAATGTTTTTTTTTTTTTTAAATATTTGGAAAGTTTTTGAAAGGTTCAACAGATTTTTCAAAACTTTAGAATATCTTCTTTACATTTGAAATTGATTAACTTCTGGAGGAAATGTCAAAAAATCAAGTTTTCAAAATAATCGTCATGAGCGGGGGACTTTTTTTGTAGGGGGATATCGGGAATAGGGGTGCGATTAGACCTCCTTGGCTTAGATCACAGGAGCACGCCACCACTCCCGGTCGAAAGGATGGCGCAATATTTCACTTATTACATTATTACGATAGTTTTGAACTCTTCAGGGGTGAAAATTTTTTATCGATTTTTTTCTAATATCCGCATCCCTATTATTGTTGTGATAACATTTATTATTATTATAAAAAATGGTGACTTTTTTAAACCAAAGAAAAAAGAATAATTCACGACGAAAATGTAGATTGCACGTCAGAGGTTATTAAGGACACTGATTATGCACGACACATTCGGTGGTTTCAAAAAGTAAAAAATATATTCAACAGACAAATAAATGTTCAACTATTAAAAAATATTTTGATCGACCATTTAAGCAAATTGGGTTCAAACAAATTCACACTTTCATTTAAAAAAAAGTGAACGTAAGCACATCCAGAAATTATGCAATGGAGGGGCTCAGATTTCGAGAAAAAAATGGGAGGGTGTCAGAATTCAATGAAAAAATGAAGTAGGTACCTAACCTGTTATGTCAGTGGGGTTAGAGTAATTGGGGTATTTTCAGAAGAAAGATAATATATATACCTTAAGATTTGAGCGAAGAAAAATTGAAAAATAACGAGATTTTTTCATTTCTTTTTAGTCAAAATCACTGATTTTTTCCGATAAAAATGGGAGCGGGCTCGAAAATTTATTTCACGAATCGAATTGGAGGATTTTTACCTATTATTCATAAATCGGAGCCTTTTGGCCTTTTCTATTCATTAATTTTATTGAATTGTGGAGATTTTTCTTACGTTCTATTTTCCCAAGTGAATTTTTATTCGAGCCAGAAGGTAAAAGGCGGAGACCAATCTTTTTTGGAGACTTTTTTGTAGATATTAGAAACTTTTTTTTAAATTGATGATGTAGGAATAAGATTGAAAAATGGTACCTATACCGAGTTACTGGTTCAATGTTTATTTTGTCGTTCAATTTTTGCTTCATTGTCGGGCACTTTTTTTAAAAATTATAATGTGAATTTCTTTGTATCTACTTGATTTGATTTAATAGTCGTTCAAAACACTTACTTATTTTTTAATTTTTAATCGATCAAATAGATCACCAATAAGCGTACTTAATAAGAGTTTTTAAGTGCTACAGTTCACCTGAGATTTCCAAAATTTTCTACACGCTCCAATTTTTTTTCATGATATCTACTATGAATTCATTTGAATGTGATTTGCTTTAGTAGTCGCTTAAAATATTTTTTAATATGTAGTTGAACATTATTTTCTTCGTCGAATATATTTTTCGACCTGATGGAACCATCAAATCTAAGAAGTACGCTGGTAACCTTTTTACATTTTTGTCGTGAATTCATTTTTTTTCGGGTTTAAAAATGCCACTTTTCTTTTCATAATAACGTAAACGTTATCGTAATCATACTAGGAATGCGATTTTTAAAAAAAAATTATAAAAAATTTTCGCTCCCGAAGACTTCAAACCTGTCGTAATATTGTAATATAGTGAAATCTTACGCTGACCCTTCGACCGGGAGTGGTGGCGTGCTCCTGTGATCCGAGCTAAGGAGGTCTAATCGCATACCCCGTAACGTATACGTTGCGGGAGCAGTTCGTTACCACGATCGAAAACGATCCGTGGCACATTAGCTATATGCAGCCGGCCGGCGTCGATTACTGGGACTCGTTAGTATCCCAACCTTGCGATTATTTTGTAAAAATTGATTTTTTGAATTTCTTTTTGAATTTTATCAATTCGAAATGTAAAGAAGATTTTTCTGGAGATTAAAAAATCTGTTGAATCTTTCAAAACCTCTCTAAAAATAATTCAAATACATCATTTAACATTTCATTAGGGAGGTATCCCCGTATCCCAACCGGAAGTAATCGTTTGAGCCGAAAATAAAAATAAATCGAAAGTACATCATGGAAGAACCTCATATCCAAATTCCAAAATTTCAAATGCTAAAGTTCATCTCTTGAATTATAGCGAATTTTCGAAATTTCATAATTACCTCATCGCCCTGCAAAATATGAAAATTTGATTTAGGTAATATGATCTAATCAAGGAAAATCTGAAATTTTGTAAATATCTTATTTACAACTTCCCGAATCGATTGAAAGTGGTTTCGAAAAGTTCCAGAACTTCCAGAAAATTTTGGAATTCTCCAGCACTGGAGAAAACTCCATAAAAACGGTCTATGTGTACTTACTTTAGTAATCACGGATTAAGTACACATATTGATGACCGAGGTCGAAATTTGGGTATCCAACAACACTTGCAGAATTTTACCTCAATGCGTACGTTGTCGGCGTATGTTTTAATTATTTCCAGAAAAAATTTTCTGCCAAAAAATATAGATTTGAACTAGAAGTTACGAATGCCAAGAACTTGTACTTTAATTGATCAAATAGGTCACCAATATAAATAATTAAGGGATTACAGATGCTGAAGTTCATATGAATCATTTTTATGGGGTTTTCTCCAATGGTGGGAAAATTACAAAATCTTCTAGCGGATCTGAAACATTTTGAATCCATTTCCAATCGATTCTGAAGGTTGAAAATAGGGTATATACCTACTTACCAAATGCCATCTTTTTTCATTAATTAGATCAAATTTTTATATTTTGCAGGGTGATGAGGTATAATTTTGAATTTTTAAAAATTCGCTGAAATTCGAGGAATGAACTTTAGCGTCTGAAATTTTGGTTATGCGGTTGTTATAATGGTAGCCAGGGTGGTTTTGGGTTCGAACCCCCCCCCCCTCCCCATAAGGTCAATAATCTTTTCTGAGTCATGTTACGTGAAAAATGCCTTTTTTGGGCATTTAAAATCCAATTTTTTCAAAGCTTCGCTCGAGTACGAACAAAATTACAATTATATGTAATCTATTTGAGACGATTATGCGAAAAAAATCTCCCTTTTACTTCCTCCTTCTTCTGGTATTCCAAGTCTCCATACCCACTTTGTACCCTCCCCAAAAAAGCTTCCAATGCCATTGCTTCAGGCATCATAGCGGGTCACTTTTTAGGGTGTTTGTCACTTTTTTCGACTTCAGTCACTTGTCGTTACTTTTCCCGTCTAAAAGGTCACTTTGGTTACTTTTTTCCACTCAGAAGTTACTTTTTCTTCGCACTTTCGGGCAAAAATTCAAATTTTCGCGTAGAAATTGCTATTTTTCAAAATTCCCCCACAAAAAATTAAAAAAATTGATTTTTGCTAGATTGTTTGTTGTTTTGATGAAGGAATTAATAAATTAAATTACGTATTCACGTCTTTTCAGTTGAGTTGTCTTTGAAATGTTTGCAGAAAACTACAGAAAAAATGCCCTCCCCCCCAAAAAACTGTAAATAATTGCCCCCCCCCCGAAAAATTGAATTTTTGGTTACTTTTGGTTACTTTTTGGTCATTTTTTGGTTACTTTTTGGTTACTTTTTGGTCACTTTTTGCTCAAAAAATGTTATTAAAATTTACTTTTTTCTTCAAAAATTTCGCTATGATGCCTGCTGCTTGGATTTGTTATTATTTTTGGTTTTCAAGGTCAAAATAATTGGCGTGAAATTTGTTTGTTCCAAAATTGCACTTCTGTCAAGTCTTTTTCCTAAATATTCTACACAAATCGCATAAGAATTGTATAACACTTGTGCAACTCCTAAATATTTATGAAAATTATTCAAATTTTGAATCACATGTTTTTATAGTAAAAAGAAATTGTGTGGGAAGAGAGAGGGCTGCATTCAAAATTTTCTCAAAAAATTATAAAAATTCTGACCCCTCCTCCATGAGAAATTCCTAACTACGTCGCTGAGTTCTTTTATGATGTACTTCTGATTTATTTTGGTTTTGTCTCAGAATTTTTGCTCGAATATTTAAATACCTTCCTTGTTAGAGAATTTTTGGAAAATCAACGTCCAAAAAAACATGTTCAAAAACAGAAATATATACCAACTGCGGAACAAAATCACCTGCTGTGCTACGTTCTATCATCGCTCGGATTTCTCCACGCATTAGCTAACAATCTACGTGCATTGTCGACTGCCTCGAAATTACTTACACAAAATCATAAAAACAAACCATCGTGTCGTTTAATGCTTACGAATTTCTCAACACCTTTTAATACCCGTCATTTTCAGTTTTAACTACGAAATTCGTACAGAAAAAATCCGGGTCACGTTTAAAAATTATCATAACGAAATTTTTTTTCCGCTCATCGTCGAAAGCCTCCAGCGTCGCGTCGGCTCATTTTGAGCATAATTTCGTCTTTTATTGCGCTCTGTCATCATATTGGCGGGTACCGAGTTACCATCGCGGTTGTATTTTCTCATCGAATTTCTGCCTTCATTGAAGTTTATTGTACCCAATTAAGAAGCTCGTAATTGCTTATAATACGACGTAATTAAAACCGAACAACTGTTGTACTCAACTGACGCCTATCGTCGTGAAATAAAAAATCCTCCCTTTTCACCCACTAGGCAGGGTTGCCAGATGGGTATTTCAAAAAATCCCTATTTTTAAAAAATCATCGAATTTTCGGGTAAAAAAATCTCCGAATTCCCCAAACTGACAAAAAAGAACCTATTTCAAAGCCTAAACTAGAGATGGGATTTTTATGCCTTTACATATTTTTTTTGGTTGATTGCCGCTAGGAATATTTACAATATCATTTTGCGAATCACAAAATTTTGAGTTAAATGAGCGCAATTTTTATGAGCATATTTTTACATAGATATTTTTCGTAAAAAGCATCTTACAAGTTACATATTTTCAGTGATTGTATCTGTTTTTTGACATATTTTGAGCATATTTTACCCTTTTTTCTATTTTTTACGACATATTTCGCAAAATACTCGAAAATCCACTTTTTCAAAGGCGAAAAAATTTGAAAAATTGACTTCGCCGAAATCTGCTGAGTTGGTCGTATTAGTGTTCTCCTTCAAAAACCCTGAATTTTGATACCCATATCCCCCCCCCCCCCCATTTATTTGACATATTTTGAGATATTTTCGGTTTTCTAGGAATATTTTTAACATATTTTTGGTTTTTTAGGAACATTTTTGACGCATTTTCGGGTTTTTGGGAATATTTTTGACATCTGACCGCGAAAAACATATTTTATGCGCATAAAACTCCCATTCCTGCTATTCGCACGTTTTTCCTGATTTTCCCGTTTCATTTAAAATTACTAAAAATCTCTAAAATCTTCAAAATTCAAAAAATGTTTAATTTCATCAAATATAGACATAGGTATGGTTTGATGATTGTTGAAAGAATTTTTTAAGATGCAAACATATTTTATGTGAGTGAAAACAAAAATACCACCCGAGTGAGGCGAGGGCAAAATTTTTCAGAAAAATGATAGGTACCTACTTGAAAAGCAAAAAAACGCAATTTTTCAACATTTGAAAAGGAATTTTTCAGTTGGCTCATTCTATGTCAACTCGACCAGGTTTTGACCTTGGGTCTTCCGATTTCGCTCAAAATTTTTTTACGAGTTCTCCTCGATGGTCTAATGAAGGAATCACCGTCATTCCGATCCTAATCCTTCAGGGGGCGGGGGGTGGCCCTTGTAATTTTCGTATAATTGGGATTTTTTGCGAAATTGCTTAACTTTAAAGGAGCATATCTCGAGATTGGTTAGGTCAAAGATAAATCTGTTCATGCTGTTTTGTAGAGAATTGAAAGGAGATTCAAAATTGATAATCACTTTTTGAAAAGTTCAAAGTTGAGCTTTTGTGATGGAAGCTCAACTTTCATGATAAGTACAAAAGATGAAGGGCCCATTAAAAAATCTGAAAAATTACTATGAAGAGAACTTTTAATGTATTTTTCAACTAATTACTTTTCAAGATGGGATCTCAATACCCCTGGGGGGCACAGGGGTCCTAAATTTTGGTCAAAATTCAAAAAAATGTAAAAAGTGAAGTAATATATCGATTTCTACTAATTCGAAGGCGCTGAGTTCGAATATGTGCTTAGTTTTTTCATTCGACCCCTCTGAACCCCCATATCAGCCCCCTAGTGAGGTCAAAATTCAAAAAAATGAAAAATAACGTATGACGTGTCGTTTGTTGGTTTTTTGAGGGCGCTGAGTTCGAATATTTGCTTATTTTTGGGATTCGACCCTTTAGTGCCCTCCTAGCCCCCAATTTTGAAAAAACACATTGATTTTTTAAATGATTTAGTAATTTTGGAGTCAGTTGTGGAGAACGAAGGAGACGGATCGAGAAAGTAAGTTGATAATCGAGCTCAGCACCCTCGAATTAGTAGAAATCGATATGACACATGCTATTTCCGATTTTTTGCATGTGTTTTTTCAAAATTGGGGGCTAGGGGGGCACTAAAGGGTCGAATCCCAAAAATAAGCAAATATTCGAACTCAGCGCTCTCAAAAACCCAACAAACGACACGTCATACGTTATTTTTCATTTTTTTGACTTTTGACCTCATAGGGGCCTGATAGGGGGTTTCAGAGGGGTCGAATGAAAAAACTAAGCACATATTCGAACTCAGCGCCTTCGAATTAGTAGAAATCGATACATTACTTCACTTTTTACATTTTTTTGAATTTTGACCAAAATTTAGGACCCCTGTGCCCCCCCCCCCCCGGGGTAATGAGATCCCATCTTGAAAAGTAATTAGTTGAAAAATACATTAAAAGTTCTCTTCATAGTAATTTTTTCAGATTTTTTAATGGGGCCCTTCATCTTTTGTACTTATCATGAAAGTTGAGCTTCCATCACAAAAGCTCAACTTTGAACTTTTCAAAAAGTGATTATCAATTTTGAATCTCCTTTCAATTCTCTACAAAACAGCATGAACAGATTTATCTTTGACCTAACCAATCTCGAGATATGCTCCTTTAAAGTTAAGCAATTTCGCAAAAAATCCCAATTATACGAAAATTACAAGGGCCACCCCCCGCCCCCTGAAGGATTAGGATCGGAATGACGGTGATTCCTTCATTAGACCATCGAGGAGAACTCGTAAAACAATTTTGAGCGAAATCGGAAGACCCAAGGTCAAAACCTGGTCGAGTTGACATAGAATGAGCCAGTATTCAATTTCTTGGGGAAAATCCACAGAAAATTGCAAAAAATGTGAAATTTCTAGTCACTTTTACTGAATTTGGTACCTAAATCTAGTGACAGTGGCGTCGTCAGAATCGAAAATTGGGGGGCACAAAAGGGGCCGTGTGTTGGACAACTTTTTTTTGCTTTTTCGAAATGGAAAAGAGGGAGGGGAGGGGGAGTGGAGACTGACTTTTTTCACCTGCTAAAAATGGGGAGGGGGTAAAAAGAGAGCCTTTTCTGCCCTTTCGCACAGTGGGCCTGGAGACCCCCAAAAACGCGCGAAATGCATAAAAAAAAAAGTACGTCGATTGTTTCAACGAAAGCGTAATATTATTGTCAACACCCCAACACATCCCAAACACATAAACAATCATCCCTACCCGCCCCACAACGACCGTACGCGTGCCGCGAACTTGGCGACGCGCTGTCTGTCAAGTGCTACTGTGAAACGTGTTTTTTAAAACAGGTGCTGTGCATGTTTGGTTTACGCGATTTTAAGTTGTAGAATATGGATCCGAATCCTGAAAGTAAGTACTTTTACGTGGTCTAGCTAGTTTTTACAGATTTTGATTACTCACTCGACAGTTGAGGTGTGAAAGTCGTCGATTTTCACACTAACTCCAAACATGCTTTGGAATATAAGTAATGAGCTTTGCCGAGCTTAGCGTTCTTTTTCGCGTAAAAAGTTATATTTAGACGTAGTGTACAAGGTCCAGTTGAAATTTTTTGCCCCGAGGTGCCCCTGTACCTTATAGGCTCGTTTTTATACAAAAATATGGCTATTTCAGTCAAAATTGTGATTATTTCAGTTCAAAATGTACTACTTCAACTTTTTTTGATTATAATACGTAAACAATGATCAAATACGGTTTATAGTACCGCGACACTTCGTTACAGTGTTGGCCGGGTGGTTAGGAACGTAGCTCGGTGTCGCTGAGGTCGCGGGTTTGAATCCCAGAGCTTCCAACAGTAGATTTTTTTTCATTTTTTAATATTTTTTCATGAAATTTTCTCACAGAATATACATATTTCTACTTCTAAGGTCAGTGAAGAAGCTCAAGAAAGCAGAAATAAAGATTTTTAATCTTTTCGCTTGAACTTTGCACAGAAATCGAGCAAGAAGAAGAATTTAGAAGACGTATTTTGAAGATTCATGATTTCAAGCGATCCGGTCATTAGCACGTTAATGAAAGATCGAAAGATACGTGAGCGTGGTGATCAAGATCTGGACATTTTTTTCATGTCAAATGCAATAGGTGAACCTGGACCGAGCGATGTTGAAGGTAAAGGCGAGAGTAAAGAAGAACGAGAAGAAAATGACAGCGCCGATGAAGAAATTGAAGAAGAAAGCGACAGTAAAGAAAGTGAAGAAGATGAATGTGACAGTGAAGAAAGTGTAGGAGAAGAAAGCAGCAATGAAGAAAGTGAAGAAGAAGAAGAAGAAGAAAGCGACAAATAATGACAGCGATATTACCTCGCAAATATAGTTTTTTTTTGAAGGCTCTGGAAATTTTTTTTAAATGTTCTAAGTAAAAAAATAATGTCAAATTCGTGTTCTACGACCTCAAAAACATACATAACGATAGTTTACACGTCGATATTCGTGAATTTTTGATTTTCTCCCCCTCCAGCCCCACCCCCCTCCACTTTCAAAAAAAAAGTAATGTCAAATTCGTGTTCTACGACCTCAAAAACATACATAACGATAGTTTACACGTCGATATTCGTTAATTTTTGATTTTTTCCCCCTCCAGCCCCACCCCCCTCCACTTTCAAAAAACAATAATGTCAAATTCGTGTTCTACGACCTCAAAAACATACATAACGATAGTTTACACGTCGATATTCGTGAATTTTTGATTTTCTCCCCCTCCAGCCCCACCCCCCCTCCACTTTCAAAAAAAGTAATGTCAAATTCGTGTTCTACGACCTCAAAAAACATACATAACGATAGTTTACACGTCGATATTCGTGAATTTTTGATTTTCTCCCCCTCCAGCCCCACCCCCCTCCACTTTCAAAAAAAAAGTAATGTCAAATTCGTGTTCTACGACCTCAAAAACATACATAACGATAGTTTACACGTCGATATTCGTTAATTTTTGATTTTTTCCCCCTCCAGCCCCACCCCCTCCACTTTCAAAAAAAACAATAATGTCAAATTCGTGTTCTACGACCTCAAAAACATACATAACGATAGTTTACACGTCGATATTCGTGAATTTTTGATTTTCTCCCCCTCCAGCCCCACCCCCCTCCACTTTCAAAAAAAGTAATGTCAAATTCGTGTTCTACGACCTCAAAAACATACATAACGATAGTTTACACGTCGATATTCGTGAATTTTTGATTTTCTCCCCCTCCAGCCCCACCCCCCTCCACTTTCAAAAAAAAAGTAATGTCAAATTCGTGTTCTACGACCTCAAAAAACATACATAACGATAGTTTACACGTCGATATTCGTTAATTTTTGATTTTTTCCCCCTCCAGCCCCACCCCCCTCCACTTTCAAAAAACAATAATGTGTCAAATTCGTGTTCTACGACCTCAAAAACATACATAACGATAGTTTACACGTCGATATTCGTGAATTTTTGATTTTCTCCCCCTCCAGCCCCACCCCCCCCCACTTTCAAAAAAAAGTAATGTCAAATTCGTGTTCTACGACCTCAAAAACATACATAACGATAGTTTACACGTCGATATTCGTGAATTTTTGATTTTCTCCCCCTCCAGCCCCACCCCCCTCCACTTTCAAAAAACAATAATGTCAAATTCGTGTTCTACGACCCCAAAAACATAAGAATACCTCATTTTTGCAAATTTAGGGGGCGTTTATGGTGAAATATTGCATTTCAGGCGTTTTGGAGGTTCTCAAGGCCCACTGTGTTTCGTCTCAAATAGATCATAGAATTGTGATTTTGTTCATGCCCGAGCGAAGCAAGGGCGAAGCTTTGAAAAAATTGGATTTTTAATGCCCTAAAAAGACACTTTTTTTCATGTTTTAATGCTTTGAAAATCCTATCTGATGTAAGTGTAATGTAAATTTATAAATACAACATAACTTTTGGGGGGCCAAGCAGGGGCCAGAAATTTTTCCGGGGGGGCCTGGCACCCCCGGGCCCCCCTTGACGACGCCTCTGTCTAGTGAGAATTCCTCAAGTCTGGCAACACTGCCACTAGGTACCTAACTTGCGACGAAGATTTTTCTAAATCAAGTAGAGGAACTTTCATCTCGATAATCTCGTAACCCTTCGACGTATTTTTACTATTCGAAAAATTAGCTCGGTTATTTTTACAAGAATCGTAGGTACATTGTATAGATTTTAGATTGAAATTGATTGTCGAATGGTATTAAAGTCCGCATGGTCCCAAAACATCGAACTATTATCGACCTTGTAGCGTAATAAAATTGATACGAATAATTTATTATCGAACGATTGGCAACATACTGAAACTTCTATTCTGACGAGTACGTTCGATAAAATTCGTAGAAAAATGAAATTTATTTAATTTTCGACCGTAGGAAATTTTTCATTTTTTCAGCCTTGTATTTTATATATGCTCTCCAGACGTCCAGACGGAAGACTTAGGTATTCGAATGATTGATCCTGTTGATTTTTCTTATCAGCATGTCGCACGAAACTTAAATTGGAATTTTTTCGTCGTACGGAGTAATTGCGACCGTTAGATCGCAGCGTGAAAGGAGCGATAAAAAGAGTTGGAACTCGTTATGGAAACGATCCAACGATCATGTTTTAAAAACAGTAGCGCCCATCACGTAGAAAATTAATTTGTATTAAAGGCATGTATTTAAAAATATGATCGCGTCATTAAAATACTAAACTGTATTTCTTCGAATTTCTCGTTTCGATTCGAATTTCAAGAAGAGGGCGCTCATCCAGCCAAGATTTTACTTACGCTAGTCGCACATACGTAACTTGAGAGAAAAAAAGACTGGATGATCCGTAGATGAAAATTATAAATAATTAATGATACGATACGAGTGTGTGTGGTCAACACGCGATGCTGTACTGACTTTGAAAAGCATACGCCCCATTTTACGCTGCTTCAAAAGGGAAATAACAATGTATTCGACGATCAAATGAAATATCGAGCACCGATACATCTTTGGGTACCTTTGGTACGATTTCCGTTTATAAATATTGCCTATATGCTTTGGAAGTCTGCGTCCAGACGTAATAACATGGCCGACCGTTCGAATGCCCTCGAGGTATCGTTTACCAACTTCGAATTAAGTCTTTAGATTTAAACCAATTATTATTTGGAGTTTTTAATTGGCCCATTGGATCCGGATAAATTCGTATTTTTGGTATGATGAATATGCTGTCATAATCTGTATCAATTATTCCAACAATTGCCATCTTGGTGGAGAAATTCGTGAAATAAGCTGCGGATCTTCGTGATCAGATACCATAGTGTGCTAAAAACTTACGACTGATGCGAATTCTCTCCTCGGATTTGCTTTGTGTGGAGATTCTAATTTGAACTTCGACCTTGGAGATTCGTGGGAATGCTCGGTTAATTCAATTGTGCCCTACTCTCTCGTTTATAAATCAGTGAAAATTATCGAAAATCACTGAGAAACAGTCAGAATTGCAGCACAGGAGAAAATCAGTGAAAAAATTCCCAATAAAAACAAATCAGTGAGAAAAATCACTGGAAAATCAGTGAAAAATCACTGGAAAATCAGTGAAAAATCACTAGAAAATCAGTGAAAATTCACTGAAAAATCAGTAAAATTTATGAAATTAGCAGAAAAATTGGTGAAAATTTTTGAAAAATTAGCGAAAATTCGCTAAAAATTAGTGGATTTCACTGATTTTTTCCTGTACTGCAATTCTGACTGTTTATCAGTGACTTTTCACTGATTCAGAATGAGAGAGTAATTTTGCAACTTCGGAAGTTGGAATTTTCGTGATTTTTGAGAATTTCAATTTTTTTTTCAAGAATTTTTTCATTATTGGTATTGAACTGACAAATTCTTCATTCGTTATTTCCGATTCATTAAACACGAACACGTTTCTGAATAAGGAACACCTATTTTGCTCCCATCTCTTATCACCAGCACCGAAACATCATTGTGAATTATTGCAAAACACTTTGGTTCATCGTAAACTCAGTCTTATAATCACGTAGCACCCGAGTCCGCACGTAAAATCGTTCATATCACGTAAATGGTTCATTAAAATGCTCGTTTCTTTTATCAACAAGTCGAAATTTCATCTAAAAACAGGCGCGAAATTGATTAAGCGAACGTTAAACGACCATTTTTAGAGAATACCACCTTACATGCCATTAAAAGTAAAAATTTGCTGGTCATAAAATCGTAGGTAAGTATTTTTGTAATGAGGCTTATCTACATTTTTGTCGATTTATAGAGGTACCGATGGCGATAAATAATCGATAAGATTTCCTACAGTGGTTCGATTCGCTCTAGTTCCATATTCAGCCAGACGATGTACTTTCATGGAAGAAAAGGGTATCGATGTTTATTTTGCGTTTTGTTTAATTCCGCGTGTAATTTCCGTTGAAATTTAAAATTTAGCTCATCGATGTACTTTTGTTTGATGAGTAAGATGGGTTTTTGATAATTGTTATAATTGGTAGTCAAAGTGCATTATGTTAAGGTTGGAGGGAAATTCGAAGAAAAATTATATTAGGAAATATTCGGTGAATATTTGCACAAAATGTATTATTAATGTTATGTCCACTTGAGAGGAAATGAAGAAATGTAAATTTCTCGGTAAAAGCAATATTGTGTTTTTCTATTTAAAATTATGTGTTTATTTGGTAGATAAGTAGGTTGAGACTTATCTTGATTGTGATTTTCGTTTCAAAAAGGAGAAATTCCTAGTATTTCATCCTAAACATTTTTTCGAGAAATGGAAGAATAAATCTCAAAACTGAAATAAAAAATTGCCTTTTAGTTTATCCAAAAAATCTCTACTTGGGCAGCATAGCACCTTCAATGCAACACAGGTTCGATGAGAATTTCTGATTCCGTTCTCCGAATTAAATTCGTACAGAAATGCAAAAAACTGAAAAAGTATTTCTCAAGAATTTTTTTCATTAATTTTTGTTTTATCAGAGTTTTCAATGGGAGAAAGAGGGGAGAGAAACTTAAGTACAACTGATGATGAAATTCTGAAGCTCCAAAATAATTTATTTTGCTTAAATCTCAAATTTCCAAGTGCATGGATAAGGTGGGGTGGGGTGGGAGGGGGGAGATAATAGAATAATAAAAATGATCGAAATAAAGCTCAATTGTAATGTAAAAATATTCAAAAGTGGGATCTTCTCAATCGCCACCCTGTGGTCAAAAACTAATGAGTCATTGCCTCATAGTCATTCTAATTATTGATTTTGAAAAATTATGAGTTTTTTTGTTTCTACTGCTCTAAACTTGATCCTTCTTTTGATTTAAAATACCTGCATAATTTCAGAATCTTAATTTTCAAGATCAAAAAATATAATACTGGATGTAAATGGCAGAGAATTTTCAAAAATGAACTACACCTGTGCCTCTTGGGAGTCAAGTTTTGATGTCCTGGGAGTCTCCCCCAGAAACGAACTAGCAGTCTGATTATTCATTTGATAGCTAATTTTGAAAACACATCCCCTTCCTTCAAGTTTGAGGCTGAATTAATTTCAGAAATGAAGTCAGAGATTTCTTATTCCCCTTTTAGTGATTTTTTCAGATTTCTGTCCGAATACATTAAAACATTTTATCTTTTCATTCTTTGTTTTTTTTTTCGACATCTATTTTCAATTCAACTACCATACAATAAGAGGAGTGGTCGGAAAAATTTTAATCCAGATAGTTTCTAGCATAAAAAATGAGAAAAAAATTTATTTTACAACCAAAAAGCTATTGAGATATGTACCTACTCGATCGTTTTTGAATCGTCGTCAAAGTTGTTGCAATCCTGTAAAAATTTCATGTTAAAATTCAAAAATTGGAAAAAGTTTTGCAATTTGCAATTTGTTAAAATTTTATTCTCATTTGAATTTTTTTTTTTCCAAAATGATTGTGTTGAAAATCTGTACATATTTGAGAAAGAGGCATACTCAATTTTTAAATTTTTTTTCAGTAATGGATTGTACTTTACTTGGTTATTATCTTGAAATAGGACTGTATATCCATTTTTCTTAACATTGGACATGTAATCTCTTTTTTCATGACGGATGGTTTTTTTTCATGCTGTCTGTCAATTGTCAAAACATAGTTCAATATAATTTAAAAAAATCGAGTTTTTAGTTTTTGTTGGGTTGAAGAAACTTGGCTAAAATAATTGAATCAAGTTTCTTTAAATTTAAATTCCGTAAGTTCCTTTTTTGGTTATGGTTTCATAGCAATTTTTTTTATCAATAGCATTTCGCCCCCACTTTTTTGGACCCTGTTTTCAAAAGAGCACAATGGTAAATGTATAATTTTCAATGATTAATCATGTTTTTTTCAGTTTTTTCCATAAGTGTTTGTCTTTTCGAATGAATTGTTAAATAATGCTAAAAGTGTTTTTTAGGTTTTGCTCATGTCGCGAAACATTCTTTTTTCTCTGTTTATGTTTGCTTTTGAGTCGTCACTTTTAGAAATCGACAATGCATTATCTGGCCCAACTCTCACTTTACGAGACGAGTTAGAATTTTTCTTTCAAGGGGATGAAATGGCGATGATTTTGAAAATTTAAGGATTTTAACTTTTTTGTTTATGATAAATTTTTTTGAATTCATTGTTACCATATTCCTCATCAGCGTAGATTATTTTCAAAATTGTAAAGTGATATTAAAAATATTATTTTTGCACGTTTTTTATTACAAATTGGAAATAATTTCTGATTGATTTTATGACTTGGACTTGTTTTTTTTGCAGGAGTAAAGAGAAAAAGGGAGGAAAATGCAAAAGGAAGCGGTTAAATGTAATGGAAATTTACATTTACTAAAGGAAAATGTTGATAATCCATACCCGCCACTCGAGCTGAAATTTGGGCCATTGTAAGAGCATGTCACGTCACCAGCACCTCAAAACCAAACTTTTAGCTGCTGAAGCTGATTTTTCGACTTTCGACAAATTATTTAAAATGACCAAAATGACATATTGATACCTTAAGTTTATGTAAATCAAGACGTAAAAATAGTAAAATCGGTTTAGATTATTCTAAAATCGACCCAGTACCCTCGAATTAGTGGAGACCATTTTCAAGCCAGTCTAGAGTTTCCAGCAAAAGTTGACTGTTACCCAGCGTACTAACTTGTGAAAAATTACTTACATTTTCCAACTCGTCTCCTCCTATTCGCAATTCCCCTGAATTAATCGATTGTGATGACGAAATTGTCAGCAGCTGAAATTAGCTATAGTGCCTTCGAGAAATATCCCAATACGCTGGAGAAAAGTCAAGTTTTTCTGCTCAATCGATTCAGGGGATTGATTTCAGTTTCCAACCCAATTTTCAGATTTTTGCCTCATGATTGATCAATTTTATGAAAAACCAACGTAAACCAATAGGACATTTCGACCATTTTCAAAAATTCGGTAAAAATTGAAAAATCAACTTCAGCTGTCAAAAATTTGGTTCTGAGATTTGAGTGAGATGCTATTTCAAGGAGCCAAATTTCAGCTCAATCGGTGTAAATGGATTCAAAATTTTTTTGTAAGAAATATTCCTTTTTTGGTTGATTTTTGTAATCTTTTAAAACAATTTTATCAAAATTTAGACCCTTTCCTTCAACTGAGAAAGTAAATAATTATTATTTACGAAATTCATTCCTTACCGTACCAACTGTTGTAAAACATCTTCGTCATATTTTTCCAATTAACTTCGAAGATATCCAAATGCCTTCCTTCATTCACTTCTCATTTCCTATCCATTAATCCGCCTCCAGCCCCTTACTCGCGCCCCACATCATAAGAATCACATATGCATATGCATACGAATTTATGCAGTGGAACAAAATAATACGTAATATAGGTAATCGATAATCCACTCGATCTCGATCGTCACCGTGAACCGTGATCTTGGCCATTAAACCAGATGATTTTTTCGATTGGAATTATAAGGCATGGTCGTCGTACGATACGATTACCACATGTAGTTTTTATTTTGACGCTGTCGTCATGACACCTGTTGACTACACACGTTTTAGATTCATTAGCATTTCGTAGACGTCCTCGCCCATACATACAAATACTTACGATACGAATGCATACTACATACCTATATCGTATCGTACATTTAAGACCATAGCATAACACTGCGAAGACACTCCACAACCTGATACTTTTATTTAATTAAGCGTCTTACAAAATTGTACGTATACAATCATTAAGTCGAAAATAGATGTACGTAGGCTTTTTTCCCTTCTAATAACTCTCTTCGCAGACGATACCTATGCATGTGATGATGGTACACATACGAACGACCAGGCTACCAATACGAATAATCCGTATCACTGAGTTGATTTATACATCTGAGGGAGGCAATTCGGTAATTACAATAATTCCAGAGTTAATCGTTATTCCAAGATGTTAAAAAAAGATAAAGATAATAATTATTAATCCGGCGATACCTACCTACGCGTAATGAAATACACCCGCAGTTGAACGTTCTACGTACATCGATTGTATGAAATAATAACGAGAAATAGGGAGAGAAAGAATGAAAAAAAAGGAAAGTCGGCGCCTCGATAAATCAGACTTAATGAAACACTCGATCGAAAATAATCAAGAATAAAGAAGTCTCTACGTGCAACAATGACGGCGATATACATAATAATATCGAGGATTAAAACCATGGAATTTTTATCACTTTCGACGATAAAAATTGGTATAAAAAGGTGGTTGATGGTTGAACGTTTAACTTAAATCTGCGGTTATTTGGTCGATTGAGAAGATTATCACATTATCAGTAACTAAGGATGGATACGAATCGATGGTATTTTCCACGAGATACATCCAAAAAGGGAATACACGGATGTTGTTATTGTTGTTATTTCTACATGCTTAAGTGAGCATGAAAATTTACGATATTTTTCAAGTCTCAAAAAATTTTTCCAATTCAATTTTCTCAAAAATAAAAAATTTTCTTAAAATTCAATTTTTTTCGTGTTTGAGTTAAATTTACTTACTCTATTTTCCAAGCTTAATATCTTCAAAAAAAATTCAAAATCATTTTCCTCAAAAATTCTAGTTCCATTTTTTCAAAATTTAATATTTTTTTCGTGTTTAAGTCAGATTTATTCAATTTTTTAAAGCTTAATTTTTTCAAAAAAATTTCAAAATCATTTTCCTCAAAAATTCGAGTTTAATTTTCTCAAAATTTGATATTTTTTCGGATTTTAGTCAGATGTGTCCTTTCTTTTTCATTTCTTCAAAAATTTTTCAATTTAGTGTTTTTCAAAAATGTTTTCAAATTTATTGTTTCAATGTCCCAAATTCAATTTTTTTCTCGTTCAAATTTTGAAAATATTTTCAAGAATGTTGAGACATTCTGTAAACATTTAAATTTGAAAAGGTTGGAAATTTTCATTAAAAATTCAAGCTTACAAGGGAAGTGCATGAAGTGTGACACAAATTCACAGGTTTGTAGGTACCTAGGTATATCATCACAAGAAATTTCCACAGCCAAAATTTTAGTCCGTGAAGTTGTCGGGGGGGGGGAGTTTGAATTCCGAAAAATCACCCAATACACCGAAAAAATCACAAACATTTCATGTGATAAATACAAAAATTAAAATAACTTAACAAATTTGCAGAAGGGGTAGTCGCCTTGATCTGCATGAAATACCTCGGGGTGAATTTTCACTCATTCTTATTGGATGATTTTTCGAAACTCCATCCCCCATAACCCCTCCTCCCGACAATTTCAGGGGCTAAAATTTTGGTTGTGAAAGTTTCTTGTGATGCTCTACAAGCCTGTATATTTTTTGGCAAGTCACACCTCGTGTCCTTCTTTTTTGGAAAAATTCTAGGAAAAAAATGTCTCCTTGCCAAAAAATAAAAATTTGATCGAATAATTTAGATTTTTGGCTGAAAAAATTGATGGTTATGGCACTTACTATACCTACCTGGAGCAATTTTTTTCATTTTTGCTAAATTCTGCATTGTGCTGTCAATAAAGCACTTTTAGAGGGCAAATCCAAGCATAGAAGATTATTGTCAAAAATAGTTTCCCATCAACATACTCTGACTCGTCACACATTTTATTCTACATCAAATTTTCTATCAACCATTTTTGTAACTTTAATAGGTGAAGAGCAGTGGTATTTCAAAAACTGCGGGTTCTGGATTTTTTCGAAAAAATAGAGTGAAAAAAGTACTTGAAAAGGGCCTAATTTTTGTACCTATGAAATGTTCTGTATGATTTCTAGAAAGTGTGGTAAAAATACATCGCTCCAACCCCGTTGGTTTCCGCTGTAGAGGCACAGATGCATCCCCACCCTCGTTTTCACGAGGAAATGAAAAAATTTGATAGTATTTTAGGGAACAATGGTTCAGCCTCCTGGTGTCGTGGAGGGAGAGGGAATTTACCAATAAAAAAAAATCGAAAAGTTTATGAGGTAGCGACTGCTACCTCCGCTACCCGCTGCGGGCGCGCCTGTTTTTATATGGTATGAATGGGGAAAGGTAACAAATTTTTGAGAATTTTTTATGATTTTTTTGAACTTTTTTCGATTTTAATAAATCTTAAAAAGTTCTCAATGTTGATTATCATTCCCCATATACAAAAAAAATGAATTTCAAAAGTTTGGTTCATTAAGGTACCAAAATGGGATTTTTTGACAAAACTAAATATAATATTAGGAGGATGGGGGTGAAACTGAGTGAGATGGGAGGTGGAATATGCATCCTAAGATTTTTTTTGGAGTCCTTAATTATGTGTGGTGGTTAGTTTCAAAAAGTAGAACGAATGTCTGCCTTATAGTTTTGGAATTGGAGCAATTTTAAAAGTTCGAGGGTCGGTTTTTGGCTGGAATGCATTGCAAAAAAATCATAAAAAATTCTCAAAAATTTGTTACCATTCCCCATTCATACCATATAAATTTTTCAAAATTTTTATTTGCGTGAATGACGAAATGAGCATTTTTGAAAAAAAAACCGCATTTTTTCGTCTGTTCTCCCAACGCTAAAAATCTTAAAAAAATATCATTATATTGTACCAAGGTAGGACTATATTTGTGCCAAAAAGAAAAAATGTATGTCTTTTAGTTTTGAAATTAGAGCGATTTTAAGTTTTCAAAGTGGGATTTTGGCTAGAAGGCGGTGCAAAAAAATTTGAAAAAATTCTCAAAAGTTGGTCACCATTTCCCGTATACACCACATAAATTTCAGAATTTTTGGTTCATTAGGTTCCGAAATAGGATTTTTTGACGAAAATTCGACATTTTGGGGGGTGGGGGTGAAGGGGAGTGAGGTGGGGGTTGAAAATACGGCCTAAAATTATTTTTTGGGGTCCCTAATAATGTCTGATGGTCAGTTTCAAAAAGTAGCTCTTAGGCCGATTCACCTATCTTAACCGGGGGTACCCTTTGAGCTAAATCGCAACAAAATTTTTTTTTCATCTCCTTATGAAAATGGCGATGAGGAGCCAGGGCCTCTCCAGCGGATGAAATAGAAGCCAAAAACTGTTTGGGGTGGGCTTTAATCCACCATGGAGAGGATAAGCAATAGGGTGGGTGGGACGAGTCAAAATATGAGGAGCTGAGAATTAAAACTCACTTTTTCCAGGTAAAGGCGTTTCGAGAAAAACGCAAAAAACTGATTTAGTAAAGTTACCGACCATCGAGTTTGCTATAAAATCATCTTATATTGTCAAGAAAGCCCTGAAAATAGGATTCTCTAATTTTTGTTTTGACACCATCAACCCCTTTTTTTAAAGCTACAGAAAAATTTTGTAGAACAAAATTAGTAGAGCTTAAAAAAAGAAATATGCTTTGTCTCTTGACTTTTTTGCCCCAGATCAATCGTTTTCGAGTTATAACCCAGTTTCGAAATGCATTCCAAAATTAATGCATTTCAAATCTGATGCATAACTCGAAGATGATTGATCTGGGGCAAAAAAGTCGATAGACAAAAAATGTTTCTTTTTTTAAGCTCTACAACTTTTATCCTGCAAAATTTTTCTTTAGCTGGCAAATGTGAGTTATGATTCTAAACCCTGCTTTTGGAAGCATTAGCCACGATGGAGACGATTTCGGCAAAAACTATTTCAGCCATGTTGTAGAGCGTGAAATTCTCTATCACAATCCGTAAAAAAAAAAGTTTCCTAATTCTTAGCAGAAGTGAGTTTTGATTCTCAGCTCCGCATATGTTGATTAGGGGACCAGTTTTGACTACATTCAGCAAAAAACCCCCTGTTACTTTCCATGTTTGGGTTTGCCCTCTAAAAAAACTACTTTATTGATTGAACTAGGTATAATTCAAATTTCAAAATATTCCTTTGATGATTTCAATTCAAACTCTCGGTGTCGAGAATTTTCTTAAGAAAAAAGTTTCTCAAAAAAATTTTGAGACAGAATTTTTTAAAAATTCGTTTCAACTCTAATTTTTTTTTTGACTTGGCAAACTTTTGTTGCAACTTGAAAAAAATCCAAAAATCGATTCTCCCATGTTCATGGAAAAAACAACACCCTAAGTGAACCTTTTCTCTCTCTTTTTTGATAATTCATCTCTGTCTTGCGTTCAAGTTGCATCTTCATTCTGGATCTGGTATTCGCTATTTTTCAACGAACCGCAGAGACAAGATTAAATTTAGAAGTGACCAAAGTCTAGATACGGAATGTGGTCACACCTCCGCACACTTGCGTACATCTAAGTGGCAAGATGCTGGTGCGATTGCGTATGCGAACATTAAAATGAATAATTTCACCGAATTGTATAGGTTTTATGTAACTTAATGGTTGCAGATGCGGATTTTCGATAAGGTAATTTATCAAGTGGCGGACTACGCCTTGAGCTAACGTGTCAAAAGAAAACCTGGTAAAAGCGGTATTTTTTTAGGATCACAAATAATCACCGTGTTTACATTGGATCCCCTATCATTAAGGTTTCATTAATTGGAAACTATGGCTATAATCGTCTAGCTAGAATAATCAGACTTATTATGCGGTGTGATGAAGTAATATAGTCTAAGCATGGGTCCCCGTGACTAGATATTGTGACAGGATGAAAAAGGAAACCATGATTGGCGTTTAGAGGAGTCTAGAGAACCCATTATAAAGATTGTTTCGAAGTAAAGAAAACAAAAAAGGAATCCTGTAACACAAAAAAGCAGTCGCCTTAATGAAGCCATACCGAGGTAAATTTTCGTCCAAGAAATTCTCTTAGGTTACCACCGGCGCGGCGCGTTGATATTCGAATTTCAAGCACCGCGGCTCGAACAATGATGAATTTTGATTAATTCCTAAAACTGGATCTTGTTTTGATAAATGAACTGTCTAAATGATGAGAACGAACGGAGTCACGCGACTAAACCAGTTTCGCTGCAACGTGCAACTACTTTTTATGTATTTTTTATGCATGGAAACTATGCCTAGGTACGTTTAATTCGACTTCAATTACGCGTCTGCGATTTACGACCGACGTAGGTTATTTTGTCACATTTTCCACTCGATTCCCGGAGGCTGGTTGATTGGTATAGACGTCGAAGATCGTGCTGTCGACTAGTTCATTTTGGCGAATTAACTAATTAAGTCGTACGATTTTAATGGTATTAAACCGCAGGGCCAATCGTGCTTTGTCAAGGCTGGTTTGGTGTTTTTCTCTCGATGTGAAAATATAACAGCCTAGGTGATAGCGTGAGTATACATAGAGGCATAAACTAGAATTTGTGATCTACTCAAAGTGTAAACTGTAAAGTGCCGAAAGGCTGATGTTAGTTATGTCAAGTAGGTGGTAACGTACACGTGAATGTGGAAGTTCAAAATGGTACCTATATAAAAACCTCCATCATCGGCAGCGTTTTTAAAACTTTTTTCTCTCCTTTTTACGACAAAATTTTTATAGCGGTGTTTATATTTTTAATGGCGAAAATAAAATTTATGAATATTTCGGTAGAAGACCAGATACTGCTAAAGTATTTATTATCGTTTCGATTTCTACTTAATGGATCGTTATGGAGGTATAGGGTGGTTTGTAAGGTATGCCTTGCCGCCTTGCCCCATAGAGTCCGAACGAGTTGACCTCAACGTTTAACCTTCATATTGGATTTAGAAAACGTGTTTGAGACATTTTCGTTTTGCACGTGGACCTTATTTTAATTTTTTCGGCGAAATCAATGAAGAAAATGGGTAGTCTTTAAGGTTTTATGGTGTTTTAATGGTCGCATATTCAAAGTTTGACAACTTGATCGATATTTTTTCATTTTTTTTATACCGATTGCTGAAAGAATTGAGTTTGGAAATTTTTCAAGGTGATTTTTTGAAAGAAAATGGATATTAGATGTCGAATATATAAATTTATGATTTCGTACAATTTTTCATTCTTGATGCCGCCGCTGAAAAAATAACTGCATGGTTTGAAAGCTTGTTTTAATTTCATTTGAAAAAAAATCTTCAAAATTGATTCCTTCTTTTGGCAAAAATTGAAAAATATTTCTGAGGGTGAGTTCTAAATAAGTAACTGTCATAAAAATAACACCCTAATTAGCCCATTTCAATACGAAAATATAGGTATTCTTTATTTTGACGTCGGTACTTAGCTACTTACCTGTAGAAATTTTTCGTGAATTTTTTTGACACCCCCTCCCGCCCCCTCCAATTTGAAAATGTCCAAATATCACATTTTCAACGGTTGAAGTTGATTTATTGAATTTTAGACAACAATTGGAAAGTATCTAAAAAATTTACTGAACAACTACCTACATAGGTACCTATAGGTACCTAAATCACTAAATAAACATGATACAATTTTTTTAAATGAACTAAAATGAAACCTGATTATTTGAAATTTACATTTCAGTGAAAAACTGAAGTTAAAATTATGAGTAGGTATTAGGAACAGAGAGCTAAAAAAAATGCAAAAATTCCCACTCTTGGAAATTTTCAGATTTTTCTGACTCAAATGCGATTTTTCAATAGTTTTTTTCAAATCAAAATGTAAATTTTTTCAATTCACTGAAATAATCCTACTTCAACGTATTTTTCCATAAAATGAATGAAATTCCGATTTTTTAGAAGGTGGTAAGCAGAGGCGGTTCGAACACATTGGGGGGGGGGAAATGAGGTTCAAAAATGTCGACCAAAAAATTCAAAATTGCAGACTAAAGATTTAAAAATATCAATCTTGCTCATGCCTGAAAATTTTTCTGTCTGTAATTTCATTGTACATAGTACATAGTTGAAAAAATCTATGAATATTCTTTATTAGTTCGAGTTCCGAGCGAAGCGAGGAGGGAAAATTTCAATAAAAATTACGATGTACCTACTTGATTAAAAAATAATAGTTTCAATGTGAATATGAGAGAAGTGAATTTGGCCCGAGCGAAGCGAGGGCGAAGGAATTTTAGAAGACCAAATTCAAGGTACAATAAAACAATGTTTTAAATTACCTAATAAACTTGAATAAAAAATCGGCCAACTTTAACTTTAAAATTATTAAGGGATGAATACGATCGGGCCGAGCGGAGTGAGGCCAAAGCTTTTGAAAAATTTGATTTCCAAACATCGAAAATGAGTTTTAAGGAAAAAAAATTTAATAAAATTAGTTGAAACAATTTTGAGGAAAAATACGAAAAAATCACTCTCGTAGGAATTGGTTTATTTTGAAATTGTGGAAGGAAAAATTCAATAATAGCCAAGCACAGCGAGGCCAAAGTTTTTGAAAAATTTTGATTTCAGGAATAAGTAAATCCTTTAAAAATTACCGAAAGACCACAATTTCCGTTCCGTTCGTAATAAATTCATATTCTTTTTCATTTTCATCAAAAAATAAAATTGAGTTATTTTTCATTACTTAGGTATACTATAAAATTTCCAAAAAAATTTTAAATTTGCCGAAATTTTCAAAATTTGTCCGAATTACCTGAAATTTTTGAAATTTTGCCGACTTGAAACCGACTGGGAGGGGATTACTCCCCCCCATCGCGCCGCCCCTGGTGGTAAGTTTCTTAAAGCAGTAAAATGACATTTTTTGGAATGAACAAAAATCAACTATGACAATGAAGAATTTTTACCAAGGGAAAAACTGAAGTTGTCATGCAAAAAGGACTTGAAAATAGAAAAAAAACTGCATTCTTGCGGAATTTTTTCAATTTAAATGCAGTTTTTTTGAATTTTTTCGACTGAGAATGCAAATTTTTCCAATCCACGGAGAAAGTCATCCTTTTTGGTAATTTCCCAACTCTTAACGCAATTTTTTCAACGAAATTCCCTCTCCCCACCCTCGTTTGTTTTGTCTCTGCTATTTAGTCTTGATTTCAGAGCTATTTCGGTTAATTAATTCAGTTTCTAGAAGAAATCATTTGTGTAATTTTAGATACTTAGCTTACCCAGCCAATACTCATTAAAAAAACTGATTTACCTTCAAACATTTTTTGAAGAATCAGATTATCTATATATAATATAGTTCATAGAGATTCAAAGCAGTTGTCAATAAAATTTTCAGAAGCCCAAAATTTTTGGAATGTCGAAGAAAATGAAGATTTTCCTTTAGAACCTTTAAAATTCAAAATAACTTGAAAAATTGTTTAAAATTGACTTTTTGGCTAAAAACGTGGTATATGATTTTTAAGTACTAAGTAATTCGTCTTATTTATCCAATTTTCGAAAATTTTTGAAAAACTTTTTTCAAAAATTAAAAATAAATTTTGGCTTTTGAATTTTTGTTTGACTCTTGCTGCATCTCATATTTGATGTTTTTTTTCAAATTCATTATTTATGTCAAAAATGAGACGATCGATTATTTTTAATAATATACGATGAATTTTTTCTGAAATAAGGTAGAATCAGTGAAATAAGTGATGAGCTTTTTCTCAATGTCAATTTAATCTCAAGTCAGTTTCAAACCGAACATGAAAGGAGAACTTAAAAGGGACTGCTAATCAACTCTTCTAATTGTAAAATTGCATTTTGTAGTTGAGAACTTTCGTATGAGCTGAAAAAAAAAAAGAAAAATCATGTTTCGAGTGAAAAAAATCATAAAAATTTCAATTTCAGTCAGAAATTTAAAAAGTCTGCTGTGATTCGTTTTTGTCTTTAATTTACATTTTCGAGGAATTTTTTGGAGGGGGGGTGGTAAGGAGAGATTCTACTGTCTTATCACTTTTATAGAAAACCTAAAGAAAATTTTTCAATCTTTTAGACATTTTTAAACAATATTGCTGAACTTTGCAACTAATTTGAGGATGACACGAAGAAACACTACAACTACATATAAAAGCATTGAGGGGGGGAGAAGGAATGGGATACAAAAACTGTTTTTATGATACCTACTTTATAAAAAAATTTAATAATTTTTCTTTATATATTTGGTCGGGGAATTATCGACCGTGATTTCGACCAAATTCACGCTAACATCGCGTCATACTTTCCTTTTTTATTATAGAGCAGTATTTTTACACGAGCTGGTATATTTTTTTGATCGAAATCTCCCAAGTTATTTTCGTACTGTAGTCACTAATGAGTTACCTCTGGAAGACTCGAAAGATAATTTTATTCAAAATAGTTACCGTCCAGTATCACACACTTATAGAATTGCTTTTATCCGAGCGATAACGTCGCAGAAAAAAATTCATTTCGTTGTCACCACCTCGGCGTTATCTTGATTTGAAAAAATGTACCAGCAATGGTAACCAATTTAATAAATTGCTACAATGATTTATCAACAAGTTCTTCGGCTCATTCGACGTTAATTTTCCTCAGACGTCGATTTGATGTACGACATTGCGTATCGTTCTATTGCTTTTATCTTTGGTGGTACGCAATATTCGAAAAAATATAACAAGAGGGGTTACAAAGTTGTAAGTTTTATCGTTTCCGGCTAAAATATAAATGGAGCTTTCCCCTACTGGAAATATTTTTTCGAAATGTTTTTATCAAACGAAATTTGCTGAAGGCTGCTTCGAAACCAATACTTACATTATTTTTCATGCTTTTTATTCCCGATATAAAGTTTCAATTGCGATAATAAAAATAAAAGGATGTGAAGTGTAGACTGTAGAGAGGCAACAGGTTATATAGGATATTCGATGTATGTATGTAACCGGTAACAAACAATACGAGTATCTATAACTTGGTGGCCGATAACACGGTGATAAAAGAATGCCATTATCAAATATACTAGTTTATTACCTCTCTCCCACGTACCTAGATATACGTTTACAGGTGCACGATGTGTAAAGATTTTATGCAACCGGTACTGAATCGACTTTTTTTTTACGACCGATTTCGTAATTCGTCCGGTGTAAAGCTGATTACAGTTTGACAATAGATAATGAACTATGATACTCCTAATGAATATTGACATCGAGGATTAAATTAAAATAGAAGTGGACGAGAAAATACTCTAATGAGACTGAGAGATGAAACAATGAGGAGGGGTCCATCCCTACTCATATTTTTTCTAAAAATCAAAAAATTTTGTTGCAAACTGGTACGAAAAAATAGGAAAGTAGAAAAAAACACAAGGGGTAAGTACTTACCTGTGGATAAGATAGGCAAATATGCCCCAGAGCTGAAATTCGAAACTGCTGAAATTCGAAACTGCTGAAATTTAAAACTACCTACCCGACGAAATTTTGTACTTTTGGTCGGAAAACCATATGGAAAAATTGTTGCCCCCTTCTCCTCTCCTAGCCCTTGTTATAGGGCAAAACGTTTCTTTTTTCAACTTTTCCATTAAAATTTTTTATTTCCGCGAGTTTTCAACCAAATTTTTTCAAATTTACGTGGATAGTGCACCATACTGAGGGGCATTAGTGGGTGGATTGAAAAAAAAAATTTGCCTATTTTTTCTAACCGAAACTCGTATTTGAAAACTTTTAATTGAGCTCTCTACATGATGTTTCAGAGGTGCAAATCTGGAAAAAATATATTTTGTGTATCCAGTTTCTATGTACAACGTGATATTTTTTCCAGAATTTTTCAGGTGGTAAAACACCTTGCAAAATGTGAAAACCCATTTTTCCAATACGTTTTTCACTCATAAAATGGTCATTTTTGACCGAAAAAATTTCTTCTCGTAATTATACCTCTAAATACGTATTTTTTAACCACTTTTTCGTGATTTTTGAAAATTCAAGTGCATCCGTATATGTAGGTATAGCAAAAGGCTAAAAATTGAACACCCTCACTTTCTTTGTACGTGCACGAAATAGTCAAACGAAAAAAAAAGCAACAGATTCGTGTTCAGCAGCTCAAAGCTCAAACTTATTTCCATAAACTCCATTTGCATGATCAAAATGCTCAAATTTCGAAACTAGATAGCATAAAAACACGAAAAAATTACGAAATTTTGTAAAAAAAAAGTTCGAGAAGTACGAACTTTAAATAATGGAATTTTGTCAGACAAAGTATTAAAAAATGAATTATTTTCTTTTTGAAAATCATCAATTTTTCAAATTTCAGCCCTTGCTTCGCAGGAGCATATGAAGACTACCCTTTCAAGGCCCTTTCAATATTGAAATATTGATTAAAAAATTAAGAAATTTCAGCTTTTGGATGCCTTTTTTTCGAAAATTTTTGTCTTCGCTACACTTGAGCTCGTTGAATTTACACAATTCATTCTTAAAATGATGGTATGAACCCTCTTCCCTTTCACCCCAGACAACTGAATATTTTGAGGTGAAAAAATTTGTCCTCATTTATGAGGAGACTTGATGGTGATCTCGAATGGTACTTGATTTTTTTTAGAAGGGGATGAGGAGGTCATTAAAGAATATAGTTTTTTTTGGTCAAAAAAGTAGCACGAAAAAAACACGAATTTTTGTTTTTTGATTTCAGTAGACTGGTCGATAAATTTCTCTTTTTTGTAGATTTGGACCCGGAAAAGTTCTCCTTTTTTAAGAATGAGTAAACCAATTTCTCCTTTTGACATGGATATGTCTTTAGGCCTGGGGGGTAAAATTTTGAAATTGTTACGCTAGAAAATTCTTACGCTAGAAAATTCTTACGCTAGAAAATTCTTACGCCTGAAAATGGTTACGCTTGAAAATGGTTACGGTTACGGTGGATCAAGACATTATGACATTATGTTGGACTTAAAAAAACTTATAAATAAAATTAAATATTATATTTGAACATAATAATTTGCTGATATCCTGTTAGACTTGGACGAGTTACGGGTTATGTGTAATGATCACAGTGGATCAAGACATAATGACATTATGTTAGGCTTGAAAAAACTTATAAATATAATTAAATATCATATTTGAACATGATAATTTGCTGATAACATGTTGGACTTGGAGAGACTAAAGTCGGTCAAAAAGTCGGTCAAAAAGATGGTCAAAAAGTCAGTCGAAAAGTCGGTTGAAAAGTCGGTTGAAAAGATAGTTGGAAATCAGAAAGATGGTTGGAAATTCGATCGGAAATTCGATCTGAAAGTCGATCGGAAAGCCGGTCGGAAAGCCGGTCGGAAAGTCGGTCGGAAAGTCGGTCGGAAAGTCGGTTGGAAAGCCGGTCGGAAAGCCGGTCGGAAAGCCGGTCGGAAAGTCGGTCGGAAAGTCGGTCGGAAAGTCGATCGGAAAGTCGATCGGAAATAGACCGATTATTATATGGAAAGTTAGAAGGAGCGTTATATGGAGTTTTAAACAGTTACATTTTTAGATTATGACATAATGACAATATGTTAGACTGGAAGAAGTTAGATGGAACGTTAGATGGAAAGTTAGATGGAGCATTATATGGAGCGTTAGACAGTAACATTTTTAAATTAAGACATAATGACATTATGTTAGACTCAAAGAAGTTAGATGGAGCGTAAGATGGAATGTTGGATGGAAAGTTAGACAGAATGTCAGACAGAAAGTCGGGAAAGATTGCCGGAAAATGATTGTCTGAGAGATAGTAGTTGGGAAGATGTGCGCTAGTTTAGTAGAGGCACAGCACTAGAAGCTGAGTAAATGGTGCATCTCTCTCCTTGATGGTAATCAGAAGTGTCTTTTGACCTGTGTAATAGCAGTAACACAGTAACTAAATGAAGCTGTCATACCTTAAGGGCATTGAAAGAATATAAGTTGATGAACATTCTGAAGAATTATATTAAATTTGAGAGTATGGTATATCTTACTGACATATCCATGTTCTAAGATTTTTGCTTTAAAGCAAAAAACGCGTTCATTTTTTTAATAATTTGTGGCATTTTTTTAGAAAAAAGAACCACTTAGTCACAAAAGTCATTTTCGAGATATTAGCATTTTCCGAATCTGCAAAAAATTACCTTTCAAATGAGCTATTAGTGACTTTTTTTAAATGAAAAATTGACGGTTTTACAAGGATTTGAAAAATGTTGGAGAAACGTACTCTCTCAATTATAAATCAGTGAAAATTACCGAAAATCACTGAGAAACAGTCAGAATTGCAGCACAGGAGAAAATCAGTGAAATGTTTTCACTGAAAACAAATCAGTGAAAGAAAATCACAGGAAATCAGTGAAAATTCACTGAAAACTCAGTGATATTTATGAAATTCACTGAAAAATCTGTGAAATTCTTTGAATAATCAGTGAAAAATCACTGAAAATCATTGAATTTCGCTGATTTTTCCTGTGCTGCAATTCTGACTGTTTATCAGTGATTTTTCACTGATTCGAAATGAGAGAGTAGTTTCGAGAAAAACGCGTTTAAAGTTTTTGAGTAAAAATCTTCGGTAAAAAACGAATTCATGGGGCAAAAATTCGTTTTTTTTATTCTCATGGGAAATTTGCTGTAGAACCCGAAAAATTTGGTTCAGGAGCTGTATCAGGCTTCCAAGTGTTCCCAAAATAACGCAATAAAATTTTAAAAAAATTTCATTTTTCCAACTCCTAACGGCGTGTTTATACTGTTTAAAACGTGTTTCACGAGTTCCAGACTATCTTACGTGAAAGTAGAAGGACCATAGAAGACAAATCCATCAAAAACAAAAAATCAATATTTTCGACCCTAAATCACATTTTTGCGTTTTTCTCGAAATCAACCGTGTGACCAAGTGGTCCCTTTTCCTAAAAAATTCCACATATTCGTCGGAAAAAATTACATCCACCACCGAGATTTTTACCCACGTTTCATTTCTAACCCCAATACTTCGGTGAAAGCGTAACCTCAAAGGGGTACATACCTACATGGTAAAGTTTTCAGAGCTTTATGGGACCTAGAGCAATAATTGCAGGGCATGACATCGATGATCTATGTGGTAAAATAGCTTGGCAAAAGAGGAGGAGAAACGATGACGATATCTGTACGTATGTGTTAGATTGTTCGGCTTGAACGCATCGCTGATCCGCAACTTAGTGGTACGGTCACCGCGATCGAAATCGAAAAAGGATATAATATGACGGTAAATGCAATAAATTATTGTAACTTTATACCCGGAAATGAATTTAAATGTAATTAACTTTACACGAATGTGGGCGTGTTCACGAAAAATAACTCCTCTGGTGCTTTGGTGTAATGAACTTTTTTTTTACCATCTAGTTGATAAATCTGGTAAAGCGTTAAGATTCCGCCAGGCTGCGTGAATTTATATACAATCTATCACCGGCTGGATTTAATTTTAGGTATGGTTTTTTTGTTTCTTCCTAAAAAAAAATTCAGCACGTGAGCGGAAACGTCATTTTCTTATGCAAATAACTAAAACGTTTTTATTCTGCTTTTTTCATTTCCAAATTACAAATGCCAGAGATAACAACTGAGCTAACAATGAAAACGTGTTGTTTCATTGTTGCTTCTTTACCTATCTGTGTAGTGTATGGATGTTTTGTGTATGTGGTGACTGCTGCAGGTGACTGAGGTTGTTGGCGTGCTGTAGTCGCGACGAGGTGATGTCTTTGGAAGAAATATTTTGTCATCGCGTCGCGAGTACTACCGGTGTATCGTTGATCTATCTTGCCAGTTATCGCCGCCGGATCTGTTTCGAAGAGTTGAAGAGGATGTGATAATGAGATAGGAAGTGATGACGGTGGGAGGAAAGGAAGTTTTTTACAGGTGGAGGTGAGAAAAAGTGACAGTTTGGAGATTGATTATGGTTGATTATTTTTTGAAAATTTTTTGTTTCGAGTCTGGAGAAGTGTTTGTGAAAAAAATACAGCTTTTCCGAATTCTAAGATGATTAAAATTTCAAAAAGTTGAATAAATCCTCGAAAACTCGAACATGGAGTGGGAGGGGAGGGGATATTTATGATTCTGAGGTTTGGAAATTTTAATAGAGATGCCGAAATTTTAGTTTTGAGGGTCCTGATTTCAATTCTGGGAATAATATTTCAGTCCATTTACCCAAAATTGATTTTTCGTCGTTGAAAAGCAAGAGTCAGTATTTTGATAAAAATTTTGATAACGAAAATATTTGAGGACAGCGATGTACGTCATCATTGAATCTATGGGACCTTAAGTTGTGATTACAGAAAAATTTTATTCTCGAATTCAGTTTCAAAAATACGGCATTTTAAAATTTTACTGTAGTAGGTAGGTAGGTATGCTTTCGTTATGATTATTTTTTTTATTCCACCTCAATATTGAAATCACAAACGTTTATGACCGTTCAACATTTTATGACTTAATTTAAAATTTCATTTCGGAAGACTTTTAAAATGATTTTTAAAGTTTTTAGACTCTGAAGCCTCATTTTTGACGTGCATTTAAATTTTATACAAAATTTTTCAAATCGTAGAACTTGGATAATTTTGGTTTTTGGGTCAGTGGACAAAATAGTTTCAAAAATCAAGACCAATCAGCACCTTCGAGAACGAAAATTTTTACTGCTTGAGTAGTTTCAGATTTTAATTTTAGAGGCATCCCAGGGGAAAATCTTCAGGCATAGGGAGGCCTGAAAAATGACCAAATTTTAGCAGGTATGATCGAGAAGTCGATATTTAAAGGGAATTTAAATTTCATCAAGTTTGGTGAAGAAAATTCCATTTAAAAATATCACATTTTCATTGAAAAAACAGTTTTTAAATTTTCAAAAATTCCTCAAAAATCGAGATACCAACTTGGGCAGTTGAAATTTTGGCTTCCGAGATTTTAAGATATGCTCTTTTCAAAAACTAAAGTCTCGCTGCAATCAAAGTGGAGCAGTTGGACCCGTCAATGTGGTTCCATTGTATTACTTTAATCTTGTGTTAAGAAGGGTAAGGGTGGTGACGGTGGAGTCGGGGAAGTAAAAATTGTTACCAAAGAAACAAATTGAAAAAGAAGACGAAAAATGATTGAATACCCAACAATTATTCCTAAAAAATTAGGGGATTTTTTAAAAAGAAGGGGATTTTTTTTTGAATGGAAAAAATTGGAAAAATGAAAACTTTATAAGTTTTTCTGTGTGCAATGTCTCTCAAAATTGTAACAAACTTACTTATTTAATGTAAAAATGTCTAAGATACATTTATAAATTTTATTCAAAAATTTTATCAATTTTTTTTTCAATTCTAATAGTAAAACGCCAATATGTCGCAGATCATAAAAATTCAATCAATAAAATTTTAAAACGTCAATATGTCGCAGATCATAAAAATTCAATCGATAAAATTTATTTAAAAAAATTAATCCTAAAAAGTCAAAATTTAAAGAAAATTGAAGAAACATTTTTAAATTTTTTTTGTTGTTTTCAAAAATCAAACAAAAAGTACATTTGTGAAAAAATCTGAAAAAATTCTCAAGAGTGTAAAATACATTGGGAAATTTTAATTTGAAAAAATTTTTTGAGACAGCTCCAAATCTGTGCTCCCCAGGGCGATTTGAAATTTTCAAAGTCAAATTCAAGGTCATTAAAGTGGTCGAAAAAATCTGAAAAAATTTCAGAGCACTCCTCTCTAGTACCTCTACCTTTGTGCCAAGTTTGAGAAAAATCGGTTGAAAACTCGCGGAGAGAGAATTTTTAGAAGTTTTTAGCTTTAAAATCACGTATTTTGGGCCTCCAGCCCCCCAGGGGTGAGATAAAAATTCGCTCGTGCGCTCTAAAATCATCTTCTACCAATCCAAATCGAATGGCATAAAAATTTTTACAAAGTTCCACTTGAGGCCAAATGACCCCCTTATTGCACTAGAGCCTTTTCGTTTTCTTTGTTTTTTTTTCGTAATATCGAGTCGACATAAATATTACTACATGTACTATAGGTGGCAAATTTCACGCTCTACAAAATTGGTCACTACACTTTTTTCGTAGGAAGCTTAGTTTTTGCATAAAACGCGAAAAACGATTTTATGATACTCAAAAAACACAAATCTGCACATGTAAAAGCGAGGGTGGGGAAAGGAAGATGGCTTCAAATCGAAAAACCGATCGCACAGATCGACGCAGAATCTCAAATTGCACCTAGAAACCGACGTAACGAGTTTTGTTTGGGGGGTTTCGGGATCAAAAACGCGAAAAACCGCGTTTTTTTCGAAAATGACCCCTCTTTGAGACCCCCTAGCTCCCCTCCAGAGTGACCTAGGGGGCTAAAAATTTGTGTGGGGAGGTTTCAACTCAAAAGGAACAACATATTAAAAAATGAGCAAAATCGAAGACCATCGATTTTTTTCACTCCACCCTAATACCCATGTCAAAAAAAATTCAAAACGTACATGGACCACCCAAAACTTAATCTTATACTGATATTTTTTTGTATTTTCTTCTGCTGAGGGTGGCACACGCCATCCTAATTTGAAACAACTTTTAGTGACAGAAGGGAAACTTCCTAATTGAAGCGTGGTATTAATCAATATCGCTGTTGAAACGTAATCAATAATCCAGTTTTTTAGTCCAAAGCATACAAAATTGATTACATTGTCCCTTTTTTTCCCTCCTCAATATTAATTTTTTTTTAAATTGATTCATTCAGAAACCTTTGAATAAATAGACTTTTATGTTACCTAATCTTGATAGCTTCAAATAATGAATATCTTAATCATGTAAGTGAGATATATTTTTTATATAGGTATTAGGTATAGGTACCTACCATTAAAATGTAACATTTTTCTAAAAATAAGCGTCTTAATTTCATAACGTCGATTTCGGTGCTTCCAGTACCTACAATAAGTAAATACACTCGAGATCGATAATATTCCTCATTCCTGCATAAAATTTCCTCCAAAGTTACCTCACACCATCTTCGATACCAACATCTCGAAGGCAAACCAATCGGTATATTTTCATCCATAGGTAATAATAATACATTAATCCGAGATAACCACGTGGTTCGATATTCAGGTACCTTTAATGACTATAATTGTGCGTTGTGCGTCGCCCATCCAGCACATTCGTAGCGTCTGGTCTTACTTCTGGGCAGCACCTTTGCCTAATATTTTCACCAGTCGCGATGAAATTTCATACCTCGACTACCCATTTCATGTTCGCCACCAATAAATCACACCTCGATCGATCCGGCGCGTCGATAATTAAAACACAGCGTAATTATACTCTTTGCTCGCTGTGGGAGCATGCTAGAGCCAGACATTGTCGTATGGGGCACAATGTGCCAAAATATCAACCGCAACACCGCAAGACTCGCAATTAACGTCGTCCTCGCCACCGCTCCGTGGCAAGAGGCAATGTATCGAAAGAAATCATTATCATCATATTCATACGAACACGTACCAAGATATTATGAATACGAATACAATGCATACAACTGTACTCGAGCGTTCAGCTGGTGGCATGGCGTGTAGCCGAGACCCGAGGTACGAGCGAAAGAGTAGAAGAGATCAAGCAGCTGCCACGCATCGCCAACAGCTGCGCAAATATTACGAGACAAGTCAAAAATAGTATAGGAGATGTGGAAAAACCGTTTAAAATACATTAATTTTATGCACCAATAGAGCTCTCGGAGCACTCGACAATCGAGTAATGAGCTTAATTAATCTATCTCGAGATGAGTTCGCCCATAAACAATGAATAGTGTGGAAATTGGAATTAGACTCGTCATCGAAATTAAACAGACGAAAATACCTCAGCCTACGAACCGAAAGGATGATTTTCGAAAACAGAATTATTTGAGAGGAAACTATTCCAATCCTCGTGTTACTTTATCGCAAATTTACGATCCGGGCTGCGTCGACGACCGTGAACTATATGGCACGAACAGGGATTATTTTTAATTTCGAAAAACCAACTGGTTTCTTTTATTGCCGCGTGCGATTCTATTCCGACTCCGGGTGAAATTTTTATTATGATTATGATTTACGATCCTGCCTATATTTTGTTGCCCTGCGCATTTGCCTGTTTGCATTAGCCACCAATCTCGTTGCAATCTGCCCATCGCAGATAAAAATCTCATCTTCAGCTTGCATCATTAACTGTAATATACCTTCTTGAGACTTCAAGACAAAATAGATGCAATAACGACGCAGAATTTAATGCAATTAATCCACATCAGCGTGTTTTTTTTCCCATTCTTCGATCATATCTACCGGATGAAAAAAACCTATTCTTTGGTATGCTAACGTAGGCAATTTTTTATTAACCGTCTCGTCGGCTAGCGCGGCTCGTTTCGAGTGATTATGAAAATACCCATTCCCACGTTTCTTGGTATGATACGATCGACGGTGCGATTACGTATAAATAAAAAATGCGTTGTAAGGCGATTTTTGAAGTTATTTCTGGTACAAATAATGTCTGGAGTCTGCGGCGAGGGGTTTTCCTGTCTGCTGGGTTCTTTTTCCAATTGAAAACGAAAGTTTGAATGGGAATTTAGTGCGGTAGGTTTCTGCGTTGTAAAATTAGGGAACAAGGTCGTTAAATGAGGCTTGATGAGGTGAATTTTTTAAGGGGAATTTTTTCAGTGCCTTTGGCAAAGATGGTGTAAAAAAAGAAGGCTGAAAAAATTCTCTAAATTATGTTAAGGAAGGGAAGGAAGAGGAGGGAGATTTTAATGGCAATGGAATATCGTGTGGTAAAAAATAAGAACTTATGAAGGCGATTTCTTCGAATCCTCGAGGGTTTTTTGAACGAGGGAGCATTTTGGAAAATTTCAAAGGATTTTTGTTTTAGTTTTTTTGAACTTTGGAATTTTTTTAGTACATATGTGACCTTCCAGGAAGAAACCGACCTTCGGTCCGAAAAAAAATTTTAAATAAAAGTTTCTCAATCAATCCAAAACAATGATTATCATTTGTTTTGGATTGATTGAGAAACTTTTTTTTAAATTTTTTTTCGGACCGAAGGTCGGTTTCTTCCTGGAAGGTCACATATAATGATTTCTCAAAAAATTGTGAGAATTGTATTTTTTTTTTTTATAATGTTCATTTACTTTTGGAATTGAAATTGGAAAACTTGAATTAAATGTTGAAGGCGCTGGAATCAAACAGAATGTTTTTTTGATTTTTAAATCGTAAAATAACACCTGAATATCTCAATTTCAATTTTTTCGACACTTTAACGAGAAACCAGTAGATTAAGAAATTATGTAGGTCAGTTTCATTTTTATGACATTTTCAAATTTTTATTTTCTCTTTTCTTTTCATTTTTTGTTTTTTCTCATTTCTTTGAAATTTTTAATCAGGAGAATTTTGCTTATTATCCCTCCTCTCTCCTCCACCCCATAGTCAAATTAAAATTTCAGAGAATTTTTTACCTGAAAAAAATTCAATTAAGTATTTCAGTTCTTGAAAAGATGAAATTTTTCAGTTTTTTTAACCGTGACAAGTCCTAGTGAGCCTATACGAATCCCCTTAAAAATCACGGGTCCGGGGAAACCACCCGCCCCCTCACTTCTACACAGGCTGGAAAAAAGTTACTCAAAATCGTTACTCGAAAAGAAACAAATTGAAAAAACATAAAAAAATTATTCCAAAAAAATTCAGGTATGCTTTGAAAAAAAGGTTCCACATTTTAGCTGAAAATGTCACGATTAAAAATTTATATCACTAGATCATGATTTTTAATAGGACGATGGCTTAATCTGGATTTTCTTCAATGGTGGGAGGGGAGTTAGAGAAGGGTAAAAGGAAGAAAACAGAACCGCGAAGAAATCTTAAAAATGGTTGAGAGGGAAAGTGAAATTTGACAACCGAGTGCAATTTTTCCCAAGACAAGCTGCAATTTTTCAAAAAAAAGTTCAGCACTTGGGCATATTTTCCGACGTAATTCTAGTTTTTTTATTAGGAAAAAAACAAAACAAAAACTATAAAAGCAATTTTTCACCCCCCCCCCCCCCCCTTCAAGTCGGTTGGGTCCGTTTTCAAACATGAAAAGCGAAGGTAAAGATTTTCAGAAATCAATACTGCTGTTTTTAAAACATCTCTGAATAAATTATTTTTGAAGTCAAAGAAGAATTGGCATCCTCCACTCAGGGGTTCTTTACTCTCTCAAAACTAGAAAATAATTTTTTTATGTATGTCAGTAAGAGGGATTTTTTTCATTGTATTGAGGTCAAATTTTTTTTTGAAGAATCAAACACCTAGCTATTCATTTTACAAAATGAAAGGTGCTTTTCTTTTTATATCAACATTTTTGGTCAGATGTTTCAACAAAATGGTGGACGTGAATTTTCATGAATTTTGAATTTGTTCTTTTATTTCTCTTTAGACTAAATAAAAAATAGCTCTTTGTCCAAAGAAAACTAACAAGTTTGAACCCCATGAAAATGCAAAAAGAATTGGTATGTCATCCGACTTGGTAAAATTTCGCTTTTTGCAGTTTGAAAAATTTTGAGAAAAAATTTTAGATTTGGAAAATTTACGTGGAAAAAATTTTAGATTTGGAAAATTTACATTGAAAAAATTTTAGATTTGGAAAATTTATATTGAAAAATTTTAGATTTGGAAAATTTACATTGAAAACATTTTTTAGTTTGAAAAATGTTGAGAAAAAAATTTCAGACTAGAAAAATTTACGTTAAAAAATTTAGAGAAAACAATTTTAGGGTTGAAAAATTTACGTTGAAAAATTTTGAGGTTTGAAAAATTTTAAGAAAAAAATTGTAAGAAAGAAATTTCAAACTTGAAAAATGTATGCACATTGAAAAAATTTTAGACTTGAAAAATTAACGTTGAAAAAAAACAAAAAATTTTGAGAAAAAATATTCCGAGTTTGAAAATTAACGTTAAATCTTAAATCAAAAGGACTCCGAAAAAAAACCTCTAGTTGAAAAACAGAACGATTCAGTCGTTCGGTGGGTATTTTGTACTTTCGTGCCTGAAGCACAATCCATATGGATGTATAGTCGTACGTAAAAAAACTCATATGTGAGCAAAAAAAAATTACCTAAAAAAAGTATAAATTAATCCATACTTATTTGGAAAAAAATGAACTATGAGTGTACTTACGCAAGAAGAAACAAAAATAACCCTATTCATTTCGAGAAAAAAACAAATAAGCTTATTTAGTGAGGAGGGGAGAGGAGTAAAAATTGAAAATTTTTCGCTGAGTTCAAATTTTTTTTATTTCTTCAATTCAACCATTATTAATATACCTACATGAAGCATAGGTACGTTTCCAAACTGCAGCAAGTCCATTTTCATGATTTTCGAGTTAGGAACGTCATCTGTCGTAGAATTTTCTCGAATGTAACAATTAACGTCTCGTTTTTTATGAAAAATGAACATTTCTCTTCCAAAAAGGGCAATAAAAACCACGTTTCCTATTTCTGTGTTTCCACAGTGCACCAAAATACTGATGACAAAATTTTTGGTCTTGGTGCAGCTTGGAAACGTAATATGCTTCATATATGCACAACTTTTCTCATTTGTCATTTTTTCTGATTCGATATGAAAATTTACTCAAAAAACATCACTTTTACGAATTTTTTGACTAAAAACTAAAAATGCAATTTTGTAATGAATAGGAAGAGTACTTACTACTTACCTATGTAAGCAGTACCCACTGCCCCTCCCCATTTGTTCCATCTTTTTCTTCAATTGACTGTGATGAAAAATAGCAATTAATACCTAAAATTGATCTTTTGAGAGGCCTAATTGGAGAAAAAGTTTTGTTTTTCACTTTTTCTACCAAAGTCACGTAAAATTACCTCAAAGATAAAATGAAAGTGGTTTTAGATCTCCAAGTTGAAAATTCATCGAGATATTAAATATTTTTGTTGGTGCTGGCGACTAAAAACTTGAAAAATTCAGAAAAGTGCACTCATTTTTGATCGAGATATCCCTTGGTATTTGTGCCCTTAAGTAATTTATTTTAAAAAATTGAAAGAAAGATTCGAAAAATATCTCAATTTTTGATAATTTTCCCACATAATTAATTTTCACATATTTTTTTTGTAAAAATCCAATGTCCAGTATATTGCAACCGTATCCAACATACCAGGTACCCCTTCCCACCCACCCACCTGGTGTTATTACATTATCGATCGAGACTACTTATTTACGTAATCGGGTACCCTTTGACATATTAATAAATTGTTAAAGTCGTAGGTAAGTTTAAAAACGTGTATACAAATTTGACAAGTCTAGCAAACCATGGGTGGTCCATATGGGTGCATCGCTATCGTCGGCAATTCGTGATAGCTTTGTAGCGTATCTCGGAGGTAGCTAGTACATATTTCGCAATACAATAGCACGGGCCAGTTTATTGTTTTCCAACAATTAAATATACCTACTGCATACGACCAACACGACGTTTGAAAAATTATAGCTAAATTTTACCTACCCGATACCTCGGTGCATACTCGTACTCGGTCATTTACCGGACACCCGGTGGTTGATTGGTGAAAAAAGTTATTACTGTCTTTGAAAATGATAACAGCTTGATAGACGAACGAGTTCTGCTGCGTGGCCCACGTTTAATCGGATTCTGTCTGAGGTACATTATCGAGAGAAAAGAATGAAACTCGAATTAATTCCGAATCGATATGAAATCGAAAATTCATTTCGGGCGCGAACGTATCTCGATATTCATTAATTATATTTCTATATATTTAATCATAAACATCGCCGGTTCATGTTTGATAGGTCGTTAACCTTGCTAACCTTAAAACCACGTGGTTATTTTACGTAGGTTTTTTTGTTTTTGTTTTCGGACCGAGAATTATATTTATGTGGTTGATGGATCGTGCGTTTAGATGGGCATTCTCGCTAGCATCGTAGTCGTGTAATTTGTTGCATATGCATATTCGAGCGCAGCAACGTAGAATTGTCGGCTGTTTGAAGGAAAGTGAAACTCAAGTTGATGCTTAATTACCTACTAGGTAACGTTATGGAAATTACCGAAACATTAGTGTCAGCAGATTTTGTAATAGGGGATACTCTGACGTACTGAGAGAATGAATTATTCGTTTTGAATTTTTCAAATTACCTTCGTAGTGGTTCCTTTCTCCTTTGGTTTGTCAGGCAGGCAAAATCTGAATCTGTGGATTTCTAATTGGGAAAATTAGTTTTGATTTGTGAAATTGAAAGAAAAATTATCCTAGTAGAGGAAATTTTTGTGAACCTTCATGCTTCAATTTCAACGAAACATTGACTTTCGAAAACAGCAAGTGAGAGAATCCATAACCAAATTTCCAGCTACCCATATTGGTTTTCCCGTTTTTGAAAATAAAACTTACTCCAAGTGGAAAAAATTCCAAATTTTGAAAATACCTACGCTATTTTCCACATAAATTGCTGAAAATTTAGTTTCAACCTAAAAAGTTGAAAATTTAACGAAGCCATATGTATTGAACTATTGATGCTATGTTACCATTTTCTGAAATTTTGAAGTAACCTAAAAATTAAAATAAGGGTAATTTTTGACAAATTCGAAGACTCCCTCCCTGATTTTTTGACCATTTTTTCGTGAGTTTGCTATTGTTTGCGAAAAAATGGATTTTTAAGGTATTTTTTTAATGTTTTGAAGATGGCTCACTGGGCAAAATTTAAAAAAAATTGTTCACAAAAACTCATCTAAACACAATACCTATTTAAAAGATATGAAATGTTTTGTTCTTATCTTTTTTGGTGTTGCGAAGGTATCGAGATTTCAAAAAAATTAGTGATTTTTCACTGATTTTTCAGTCAAAATTATTGATATATTCTGATAAACTGGGAATTGATTGAGAAATCAGTGATTTTTGACCGAAAGATCATTGAAAAATCATCAATTTTTAAAATAGAAAGACTAAAATACTGCTCGAGCGAAGCGAGGGCGATTTAAAAAAAAATCACGTTTCAAGAGCAAAAAAATTCACCTTTTTTCACATTTTTGTAAGCGGAGGGGGGGGGGTCAAGCCCCCTGAGCCTTCCCCTTGGGTGCGCTTATGATGTCTCATGTATAAATTTTCGATAGAATAACTTTTTTTTTGATATGCATCGAATCAATACAACATTTTTCCTCCAAAATTCACGTTTTTTATCCTCAATTTCAATTGCAGCCAAAAATCTCGTGTAAGCCCTCCGGCTTCTATCGCCTGGAATTGGGTATTATTCGATTAGGCTGCTCGAAGGTGGACGGATACCACATTGTTTGCTGCCTTAGTTGATTTTCAAGCGTTCTAGAGACATCTCAGTAAGCCAAAGAACATTCATTTTTTTCTGAAGGTTTCACGATGATCAGAAAATTTATTATATGGTTTGTGAGAAATCCATACGGGGTGGAAGTAGAATTTTACGCACTCTCGTCAATTTTTGTTCCGGATTGACGATTGCAAGAATCTTTCAGCTGGAATTTGCAGAATTTGTTGATATTCGACTAGAAATGAATTTCTTGAAAGAAAACGGATGCCAAATTTGCATCTGTCCAATTTGAACGAATAAAAAAAATAAAGATAACTGAAGAAAATCGATGACCTGAAAATGTGAAAAATCATGGTGCCCACGGGCAACAAAAACAAGAAAAACGAAAAAATGGAAAGAATTTTAATCATTTTGCTGCAAAAGCAAGAATTTCTAACATTTTTCCTCTTTTCTTAAATTTTTAAATTAAAGGATAAAAAAGGGGTTTCTTTTTTGGCAAATTTAAACCAAAAAAATTCAGAAAATTGTAAGAATTTCCATTTTTTCAGATCCAGTAGACATTATGAAAATGAGTGGGGGAGGGGGGAGTCGATATGAGATAATAGAAACAAAATTTTCAGCAAATAATTTCGAAAATGTCGTAGGCATTGTACTTTCAAAATGAGTTGAAAATTAAGGAGGATTATTTATTTCAATTTTGACTGGTAAAATTTGATGAAAATCAAAGCTTTTTGAATTGGAAAAATGAAAAAAAAAGCATGTGAATTTAAGAATGGAGAACTTTTTTTATTTTATTGAATGATATAAAAATAGGTCGCGAGAAAAGGGGAGGGGGAGGTCTAAATTTACTCGAAATTAAAAAAAATTGTTAAAGTAGAGTGTCTTGAAAATTTTTTCGGAAAAATGTTTACTCTCGTTTCATTTAGGTACAAAACACCGAATAAATTTTACGAAATTAAAAGTATTTTTTAATTAAAATTTTATGAAATTATAATTTCGGAATTTTTTCTTGTTAAAAACCCCCTCTATCATGCATATCTGACTGAAACCTTTGCTTGGGCTAGACTTTGGTAACCAAATTGAAGGAAAGGGGGTACATTGCTCAAATTTATTTCAAAACAGTGGAAAAATATTTTGAAGATGCAACAATTTGTAAAATGATGGGCGACCAAGAGTTGAGGAATCAGGGAAAATTTGTCCATTCAAATTTAGGAGTGTAAAATTTTTTCCAATAACTTGTGATGGGAGGGGGGGGGGGAGCCTAGAATGATGAAAAACTGATCAAAACCGAAATAAAATCGACGAAGAATTGAAAATAGCTCGAAAACTGAATATTTTTAAATTAATTTTTCTGGGGAGAAAAGGATGAATTTCGTGACATTAATTTTTATTGCAATTTTTTTCGCAACAATTACCTACACAATTTTTAAATCATTTTAATCCTTGATGATTATTGCTTTAAATCCATTCGATGATTACCCAGTCTCGAAATTGCTATCGATCCCTTAAAACTACTGATACCTACTAAAAGCACCAAGTGTTGTCAACCTTTCGGGAGTTCGCATGTTTTACGATATTTCGCTTCCTCTTTACACGTCTATTTCCTCGCTTTAAATGTTTTAACGCCGCGGTGAATCGGAAATTCGCAATTTGTTTATGACAACTCGAGCTATATTTCTGAATAATATTGATCCCGTATTAAAAAGCATCGCGTCGTGTACCCGTCACGAAGCAATTACATTGTCAAAATTAATTAGAAAAAATCGAGTTCGCGTCTGACGAAGACATTAATTCGTCACGAGGGTGTGGTCGGCTGCGCCATCGCCGCCGAAGTTTCCTATATTTTCAAGCTGGAAAAAAGGTCAATTCGAAATACTAACGTGAGATTTTTTTGGTTTTGTTTTAGGTTATGGGAGACCTTCAGAAGCAGAAGAAGAGGAAGGCCAACAAGCTGATACCCCGCAAGGAGATCCTATTTTCACGACACGTCCTCAAGAATTCGTTGCTACACCTGGTGCAGACTTGACCCTACCATGTGTTGTTGAACATAATGGTAAAAAATCATTGTTTTTTACCATTATTCACATCTGGGTAGAGTTTGGAGGTGCAATTTTGTTTTTTTTTTCAGAGGGCGAAGATTCAATTGTGTGGGCTCATAACAATTTCACGTTTTTCGTCGATTCCCATAAACTGGGTGAAGCGAAAGCTTATTCGCTACAAAATGATTCCGTAAATCACACCGTGTTTATAAAAAGTTATACCCCCGATTTGGCCGGAAATTACACGTGTTGGATACCCGCTAAGAAAATTGGCATCACTCATGTAGTCGGACCAAAAGGTACATGCGCTTATCTATGGAATTCGTTGTTCATTATAATTATTGAATTAGCCCTATTAAACGTCAAATTTTGTCCTTGTGTTTTAGAAAATGTTGTCATCGAATCTGTAAGTTCGAAAAAATTTGTCGAAAATCTATCCGAGTTGAGTATCCAGTGTCGCGCCAAAGGATTCCCATCGCCTACCATTTCTTGGTTTAAAAAAGTAAGCGTTCTTGGTACATTTTTGGTCGAAATGAAAAAGACTTCGTCGTTATGAACGAATCAATGTAATTTTTTCACAATTTGTGTTTTTCACAGAGTTCCGAAAACTCGGTAGAACAGGATTTGAAAATAAATTCGCCGAATTTACTGATTCCAGCGGCTACTTTCAGCGATACCGGTATTTACACTTGTAAAGCAGATAATGGTGAAACATCGGAAATGAGATCGGTTTCTATTAACGTCATTAGTGGTACGTATGGCATACTGAAAAAAATCAACTTCACTGTAAATACAATAGGTAGAAATTATTCGAAAAAAATGTAAATTTCACTGGTATACTGGATGGGCGCCTTCGACGTAAGTGCAAAATTTTTCAATTTCAGCTACAGGGTGTCCAAAAAATCATAAAACGTACTTTTTCTCAAAAAAATTCCGATGAAAAGGGACTTTTTATAATCAGTTCCGTAGCTTTCAAATTATTACTCATAATTACTTTCAAAGTGATGAAGATTCTTCTCTTCTTAAGTTCTTAGGTAATGTAGAGCTGTCAAAAATATGCACTTTTTTCACTGAAATATGCGCATATATATGCATTCTTAGATGCCTGAAATATGCTAAAAATATGCATTTTTACCCAAAATATGCGAAATATGCAGACTTGACCCTACCATGTGTTGTTGAACATAATGGTAAAAAATCATTGTTTTTTACCATTATTCACATCTGGGTAGAGTTTGGAGGTGCAATTTTGTTTTTTTTTTTCAGAGGGCGAAGATTCAATTGTGTGGGCTCATAACAATTTCACGTTTTTCGTCGATTCCCATAAACTGGGTGAAGCGAAAGCTTATTCGCTACAAAATGATTCCGTAAATCACACCGTGTTTATAAAAAGTTATACCCCCGATTTGGCCGGAAATTACACGTGTTGGATACCCGCTAAGAAAATTGGCATCACTCATGTAGTCGGACCAAAAGGTACATGCGCTTATCTATGGAATTCGTTGTTCATTATAATTATTGAATTAGCCCTATTAAACGTCAAATTTTGTCCTTGTGTTTTAGAAAATGTTGTCATCGAATCTGTAAGTTCGAAAAAATTTGTCGAAAATCTATCCGAGTTGAGTATCCAGTGTCGCGCCAAAGGATTCCCATCGCCTACCATTTCTTGGTTTAAAAAAGTAAGCGTGCTTGGTACATTTTTGGTCGAAATGAAAAAGACTTCGTCGTTATGAACGAATCAATGTAATTTTTTTCACAATTTGTGTTTTTCGCAGAGTTCCGAAAACTCGGTAGAACAGGATTTGAAAATAAATTCGCCGAATTTGCTGATTCCAGCGGCTACTTTCAGCGATACCGGTATTTACACTTGTAAAGCAGATAATGGTGAAACATCGGAAATGAGATCGGTTTCTATTAACGTCATTAGTGGTACGTATGGCATACTGAAAAAAATCAACTTCACTGTAAATACAATAATATGTAGAAATTATTCGAAAAAAATGTAAATTTCACTGGTATACTGGATGGGCGCCTTCGACGTAGGTGCAAAATTTTTCAATTTCAGCTACAGGGTGTCCAAAAAATCATAAAACGTGCTTTTTCTCAAGAAAATTCGAATAAAAAGAGGCTTTTTATAATCAGCTCCGTAGTTTTCAAATTATTACTCATAATTACTTTCAAAGTGATGAAGATTCTTCTCTTCTTAAGTTCTTAGATAATTATCTCTTACCCACTGTAAGATAAAAAAAGAAAAATTGTAGAATAAAAAATTATGGTTTTTTAATTCTTACGATTTTTGTTTTGAACTTTTTTCGTGTCATGATTTTTGATACAAATTAAATTTTTTTGGGACACCCGGGTGAAGAAATTTATCAAAATTGAAGATACGAAAAAAAGTTTCGAACAAAAGTTGTAGACGATAGAAAATCCAAAATTTTTTGTTCTACGATTTTTTTCTCTATCTTGCAGCGGGTAGGAGATAATCTTGGAAGAGAGGAATTTCTCGTCATTTTCAAGGAAATTATGAGTAATAATTTGAAAACTAATGAACCGGTTTCAAAAATTTTTGGTCTCATAAGCATTATCTTAATTCTTACTATGTTTAGACTCAATTAAAGTATCCCCTACAATTTGAATTTAAAAAAAAAAAACTTTTGTTTTATGATTTTTGGACACCTTATAGATAGTATCTGCTGAAAAATTTTGCACCTTCGTGGAAAACGTCCATCATAAAAAATCCAAAAATGATGAAATCGCTTCGATATCTCCATGTAATGAAAAATAGCGACATTTTTCAGGAATTTTTAAATACGCTGTACCTATAGTAAAATTCAGTAGAAATAGGTATTTAGAAGTTGAGCAATTTCATTTTGAATAGTTCTCAGCAACTATAATTTTTGTATTTTATACCTAGTAAACGGTAAAAAGTGAAAAAAAATTCAGGTAAAAGCCTGTTAACTTTAACATTTATATCGATGAAGCAACCCGAATAACTGGAGTGTAAATGGGTTTGATGGCATGGAAATTTGAAGGGGAAAAATCACAATTGTTTTACTTCAGAGCAAAAGCTTCTAAATCATTGATGTTTTAAAAAAAAATTTTATTGAAAAGTCAGACAGGTATTCAATTTTTTTCGATTGTTGAATTTTTGTTTGGAAATTAGATATAATAAGTTTTTTTTTCTAATTTTCAAAATTGTTGAGCAATTTTAATATTTATCTTTTCAAAACTTAAAAAAATATTGAAATTAGGTAAATAAGAACACAATATAGTTGAAGGAATTTCTTTTCCAAGAACCGAGGTATTCAACGAAAGGGCTAAAAAATTTTAAGTTTTTTTCAAAGCTTTCCGAGTCGATTTCTGGCTGATATGGAAATACCGAAAGTTTCGATGAGAAGGTACATAGCTACATACCTACTACCTACGTGGATATCATGAATTTCAATTTTCTGGAACTTGATAAGTTCAAAATATACTAAGAAATTGGGGCTTGTAACATTCCATCTAACCCTTAAATGGTTTTTTCCCTTTGGTAAGTAAATTTTGAAAATCAATGTTGCCGGCCAGTTTTATCTGAAAAATTCGTCGCAAAGCATAACAAATACTTGGGCGAAGATTTTTTTCAACTGGAATAAGAAATTCTAAAACTTGTGATTTATGACGAATTTTTCCCAAAAATTTTCAAAAATTCCTTTCCGTTCACTATTTTACAGATCGTAATTTTTGAAAATTCAACATCTTTAGTACCTACTTTGAATAGTTTTCATCGTAATTTAACCTTGTTATTCGAATCGTCCTTGAAAATGCTGGAAAAGTTCGGCAAAATTTTTTAAAAAACAGATCGCAGGAGGATAAATGAAATTTTATTTTGAAAATCGTTTGTATTTATTTTGAGGGTCCGTTAATTGATTACATGTACAATATCTGCCTATCGGCCGAAAATTTCAGGGTGGAAGAATTTTTATGCCAATTTTTTGGGGAGATTTTCTCAAGGAGAGAGCAAAATATGTGAATTGGTGTTGAGTAAAAATGTATATGTCGAAAATGAAAAAAAATTTGTTGCGTTAAAAAATAGAGAAGTGGCAATATTTGGGAATAATTAGATTATTTTCAGAAAAAGCTTCCAAAATTTCGGAAGGATGACCCTCCCCCTCCATAGATATTCAAATTTCACTTTTTTTGGAGGGGGGGATTGGCAGAAAGAACGTGTCATTCTTTTTGCATAAATTTTACACAACACACTTTCATTTTTTCAGAAGCAAATTCATTTTCAAACATTTTGTTTGTACCATTTTTTTTTAAAAGAAGAAATTATTCGATAGGTACTTTTACATTCTTAAAAAAATGAATGAAGTTTGAAACAGAGGAATGCTATAGCTGATTTTTTGAAGTCGCTGAAAATCGGCCGCTTTCAACTGAATTAGAATTGATTCTGACGTCATCGTCATTGAAAAACACTAAACAACAAATCGTGAGATTTCCCGCGTTTATTCGCCTTGCTGCCGTATTTCAAACGTGATAAGATTTCTTTGCCATCTGCTCGGTTTTTAATTGTTATTGTTGAATGAAGTGGGCGTAATTCGCACATGTTTCACGTAGCACATCCGCTCAAAAAAACGAGTTCATTAAAATCGACTTTTTTCTCTTCAGGTCTTGCTCCAGAATCGCTGAAGGTATTTGCCGGCCAATCGGAGGGCAGTAGCAAACTCTGTTGTGTTTTCGATAAGTCTAGAAAGGTATGTCTGCTTTGTTTTGACTTCATAGACTGAATCATTTCAATTTCTCGAATTGTTGGAATAACTACGTTGATTATTTTTCTTAGGTAATTTGGCTAAAAGAAGGCAAAGAAGTGACGGTGGTGGGAAGCGACCGATTTGCCGTTGAATCAGAGAAGCATAAGAGCTGCCTGGTTATTAAAAAAGCCAAAGAAGAAGATCTCGGAACATACACCTGCCAGACTGAAAAGAACGCCATAGAAAACGCCCAAGTCGAATTGAACGGTTAGTATAATGCTTTTTAAATACATATATCTTCGTCGTTACGATTTTTAGTAATTTTAATCCTGCATCTTGAAATTTTCAGGCGCTCCTGCTAAACCAATCGCAAAATCGATTTTTTCTAATGACGAATCGAAAACTCCTAACATTACGTGGGCAATCACTAGCGTATTCCCGATCTCAGAATATAAAATATACACTAGAAAAGCCGAAGTACGTAAACAATTGGGGCATTTTATGCCAAATTAAGGGCCTTTTGTACTGAGATCTTCAGATTATGCTCAATTTTTTTTGAAGAAGAAGTTCTCCAAATCGGAAGATTAGAAAACCATCGTGATTTTGATTCCAATTTTCCCTTCCACCCCGTGGGCTCCGAAGAGTAGCTTTGTTATTTTTTTATCTTTGCGATTTCACATAAAAATTCCGAACTTCGATATGTTTTGTATTTGTATATTTTTTGGTTTCAATATTACCTCCTCACCCCTTTTCTCGCCACAAATTGAATAATTATGTACTTCAAGAAAATAGGTAGAATGTAATTTATTACTTACCTATGTTTTTTTGGGTCGTTGTGTTCAAAAATGAGATTCATTTTTGGTATGACCCGATTAGAGCCTCTGGCCTCTTCTCTCTTATGCCAGCAACTGCATAAATAAAATTCAAAAAATTACGAGGAAAGGCGGGTCTCAACATCGTAACATGTCGTTTGAGTTTTTCATTTTTTGAGTTTTTGGATCCCTATGAAAGATGGGGTGGGGGGGAGGTCAACTGTGTGTCAAGTGTGAATTAAAATTTTGTCCAACATTTTTAGACACCGTCCCCCCCCCCCAGGCTTTGGGCAAAGATCCCATCACGAAAATTATTACGTTCGAATACTAATGTGAAAGTTTGTACACCGAATTTTTTTAGCAGATTTTTGAATTAGGTATGTCTTTGAACTTTCGATGTATCACTGAGAATTAAGCTTTGAACTTTGAAAAATTTTTATAAACGATTTTGAATCTCCTTTTAATTTTTTTCCAACTACGAGAGCTAAATTGCTCCAAACACCGCCAGTTTTGTGACACATGGCATCGAAGTTGGGTATTTTGTTGTGAAAAAATCACACAGCCAAGAAACAATAATTTCTCCCTTCGGAGCTCTGAAGGGGACTGGGACCAAAATAACGTTCGTTTTCGAACCCTCGGGATGAGAGAACTTCGAAAAAAAGAGAAAAATCTGAAGACCCGAGTTCAAAAACTGATTGAAACGATCCAATTCAGCTAAAAATCTAAGCACCTACTGAATCTCCTACGCCAAGATCTTACTACGCAAATTCTTTAATTTTTCAGGAAACCGAATGGAAAGAATTAGAACGCAAAACGTTGACCGAGGGAGATAAAAAAGACGAAATCACGTATATCTTTACAAATTTATCAAATGGCCGATACAGCGTTAAATTAGACGTCAGTAATAAATACGGCTCAAACGAATCTATAGAAAATGGCGCCATTATTGTCGGTAAGTTGAAAAAAATGAGATATTCTTGAACCCCTGATGAAAGCTCAACATCAACGTTATCTTGGGTAAATTTTATTCTTCGAAAAAATTTTCTTTTGTTTTTCGAAAAAATTTTCACGAGACGAAAATACAATTGGAAATACAGCTCAGACTATTCGCTTATAAAATACAGTTACTGTATCAGTTTGAATGCTCTGTCGAAACTTGGCTTGATTCTGCTTTTTTATATTTGTTGCTTTCCTCAACCTTTCTACTCTCTTTTTTTATCTCGTTGTGATTTTATTTTACTAGGTATAATTGTGGCTGTTTAATTTGCGTATCTTTGGTTTTATTTATTCCTTTGAAAAATTTATACCGCTGGGTAGGTGCAGCTGATTTTCGAATTACTGCAAAATCCTAGTTGAGAAATTTAAACAGCAATTTTTTGGTGGGAGGAGGGGGGTCTCAAAATTTTCCTCATTAACACTAAAGATTTTAGAAATCATTAAGCAGAGGATCACGTGCTTTATTCAAATATCAATACCCATTTCTACCTATACTTTTGTAGATATCGTTCATCATTTTGGTGTTTAGAGTGTGAATTATGCACATTGGATCAGGTTCACATTTAAATGTTTCATTATTTCAGTGTTTAGAAAGGTGATAGACTCCTATGCCTAATTCTGCACATTGGATCAGGTAAACATCATTTCATCATGGTTTTGGTTTATACTCTGTAGGTCGGATATGGGTCTATTTTCTACTTCGGTTGTGGTTTCATGTTTCATTATACATACATTGTTTTTTTCATACAGATTTTCGATGAGTTGAATTACCTATCGAATAAATGATAAGAATATTTCGTAGAGAAACTATTTATCAAAAAATATATATAGATACTTAGTCGATAACAGAACACGAACAAAACCAAAATTTGCTGAAAATGAAAGTCAACTTACTTCTGAAATTCGTGAAATTAAATTATTGATCTCTAAAAATTGGTAAAATTAACCTCTTCTAGAACAATTTTTCGGGAGTTGGTGAGTTGATTCCCTAAATGCATTATTTTGTTCCAACTTGATTTTTTTTTCTCAAAACATTTTACAATTTCAACACCAAAATTTTTGCCAACTGAGCACACCGTTCTTAATTTTTTTTCAATTTCATTTTTTCAAATTTTTTTCAATTCAATGTTTTTGTCCACTTTTAAACAACTTTAAATCCTAAAAAGCTGTTTTTAAATTGAATAGAAATAATTTCAGAGTTGAAAAAATTTGGAAAAAACGTCGCGAGTTCAAAAAAAATACAACAAAATTTAAAGTAGAAAAAAATTGGAAAAACATTTTTTGGAGTTGAAAAAAATTCAAAAAAATTTCAAGATTGAAAACAATTTTGAGAAAACATTCAGAAAAAGTACAAACATGAAAAAATTTGTGGAAATTCTAGGTTGAAAAAATTTTCTTGTTGAAAATACCTACTTGAGACAAAAATTAAGGAATAAAAATAGGTCATCGATAGCATCCTATTTTGATCTTAATTTCGACGAAGTGTTGTTTTTTTTACAAAATAAATCAAAATTAAGTGCAGGTTTTAGTTGAAAACGTTTCGTAATTGATTCCGAGTTGAAATATTTACTTCTTTTGAGACCAGGAGATTCGTTGTGGTCTCCATATTCCATTTTTCTTTTTGGAGTTACACGTGTTTCAATATTGGTAGCGAAATTCGTACGATTGTGCAATTATTTGGATAAAAATTCAATTAGTACCTATGAATTTTTCCCATTTTATTTCAAAAAATACGATTCAGTTACTTACCAGGGTCGACATTCGTTTCTTCTGTACTGCTTTCCATTGATTTTTCGTTAAGATTTTCGAAATCCAGACTTTATTTCGGCCTGGACACGATTATAAGTCACTAACCATCAGGGTCGATTTTTGTTCATTCGGTGCCTTTTTCCAAAATAACTAGGTTGCAGGCTTTTGATTCTAAGCTCCTTTGTGGACTTTGAAGTAATTCAGAATCGGCTTCAAGTATACGGAATTTTTTCGAAGTATTAAATTTGCGACAGCTATTAGAGGAAATTTCCAATTAATACAAATCACATACTTAATTGTTATTCAATCAATTAACAACAGTACAAGTTACTAACTTAAATTGCTATAGGTATTTGGTTTCTTTTTCGTCATTATTCCATGCACCTTCGTTATCATCATTACAACTTATAAAATTTTCAATAAAATGCTGCGCAGTTATTGAAATTGAATTTCAGTTAATATGAGTCACAAAAAGGATTTAAAAAAACACGATCAAAAATAATTTACCATTAGAATCGGTTTTTGTTTCTTTGGCATCATCATTCAAAATTACAACGTTACACAGGGTGTTTCAAGAATCGTCTGCCAAATATATTTTTTTTGATACAACCGGGTACCACTAAAAAAAACTTGAGATGGACATGTTGCCTATTTTGAAAATTGAAGGGGCAAAATGCTGCTTCTAAAAAAATAATGTCAAAAAATTTTTCATCCATGGGAATGGGTAGTACATTGAAAAGTAAATAAATTTCAATTTTATGACTTTTTGCCCCACTTTAAAATTGAAGGGACTACAAAAAAATTGTTCAAATAAATTCTAAACAAATAAGTAAATTAATCAAGGGAATGGATAGTACGTTATAAACTGAAATAAATTGTTCTGTAGACTTTTTGCCTAACATCGAAAATGAAGGGGCTAAGGGTCGCTCAAAATAAATAGACTTCGAAAATTTTTCAAATTTTCTCAATTTTTAATAACCCTAAGCTCCTTCATTTTTGGTGTTAGGCAAAAAGTCTACAGAACAAAATTTCTTTAGTTTCAACGTACTACCCATTCCCTTGATCAGTTCATTTCTTGAAAAAAATTTTTGAACAATTTTTTTTGTAGCCTCTTCAATTTTAAAGATAAGTAAGCAAAAAGTCATGAAGTTAAAATTTGTTCAGTTTTCAAAGCACTATCCATTCCCATGCTTGAAAAAAAATGTTGACATGATTTTTTTAGAAGCAGCATTTGCCCCTTCAATTTTCAAAATTGGCAACATGTTCATCTTAAGTTTTTTTTAGCGGTAGGTACCTGGTTATATCAAAAAATATATATTTGGCAGACGATTCATGGAACACCCTGTATGTAGTTTTCGGATTCCAAACTGGTTTTTGGATTTAGAGGTGCTTCAGTACTGACTTCGGAGTTCGTAAAATTTTCAATGATGCGACAGCTATTTAGGGGAAATTTTAAAGGCCAACATGGAAAATTGTGTTCGAAATTTAATGGGTGATTTTTATCGTATTTTTCGCGCTGATCACGAGAAAAGAAGCAAAAAAATTCCATCACCCAAAGATTTTTCACAATTTGAATTTTTTAGTTGAACATTTTTTAATTATTTTTTGATAATTTTTGACACTGGAAGTCAATTTTTTGAGCAAAAATGAATAGAACTTTAATTGAGAGTGTAAAATTTTCTTTCTGTTCCGTCGAATTAGTTTTTTCTTAGGGGGCTTAGCTTTTGAGATATTTTAGTTGAAAGTTGAAAGTTCAACTTTTTAAAATTGGAAATACTTAAGTATCTCAAAAACTAAACTTCTTAGGAGAAAACTAATTAAACTTTATAGAAAGGAAATGTTATGCTCTGCAATTTACGTTCCATTTATTTTTTTCGTTGAACCCTTCCTTTGCTTAAAAAATTAATTTCAGGTGATAAAGTCATTAAAAAGTGTAAGTAAAAAGAATGTTTAACAAAATATTCAAATTGTAAAAAATCCTTGAGTGATGGAATTTTTTACTACTTTTTTCGTGATCAGCGTGAAAAATACTATAAAAATCACTCATCAAACTTCAAACAGGATTTCAAAAGCTGAAAAATGTCGACCTGTGTTTTACAAGATGCTAACCAAATTAATAGGTAATTGGTTTCTTCTCGCCTGTTATCTACTAAATTTCCAATCAATTATTGCTCAGTTTTAGAGGTAAAATTTTGATTAGTATGAAATATCGCCCCCCCCCCCTCCCGGTAAAATACGATTACACATTTCGAATCTGAATTCTGAGTCAGTCGTTTCTTCTGCTCTGTTTTTCAACTCATTTTCCTTGAGACCTTCCAGATAAGTGGTTTTTCCCGGATTCACAAAATTTTCGTTCTTGTTTCCACATATTGCATTAGTTTCCTTCAACGATCGAACACATATTTCGATAAAAAAATTAATCACGGCGAAATTCGAATTTACTCGATATAAGATCTTTTGGAAGTTTTTCCTCGTCATTTCTCAACATATTTTCGTCACTGTATCCAGTACTTATTGATGCCAATTTCGTCCAAGATTGTTCAGCTATTTGGAAAAAATTATAATTGGATGGTATTTAGGTAATACGTTTTACGAACAGTGACATAGGTACATATAGGGGGTCAAACCCCCAAAATTTAAAATAAATTTTCCAATATGTTTTGAAAAACAACCTACTGTATCCATTACTGCAATAAAGACGATTTTATTTGGATACTCTATCTAATCTTACAAAAATCTGACAATAAATACAATCAAAGCTGTATTTTCAATAAATTTCTATCTTACTTACTACCTTTTCATATTAAGATGGAACCAAAATAAAAATGTAGGTAGGTATCTAAAAGTACGTCTAGATTTTTATTCGAATTGGCGAAGTATCTACATAGTTTACTTTGAGTGGTAGACTTCTCAAAAAAATTTTGAACCCACCAGTCGAAGGAGATAGAGGTAGAAGATCTCAGTGGGGTTATTTTTGAAAAAAATGTGATTTTTTTTCTCACTTTTGAATAGAAATTGAATACCTATTTTTTGCCCTCTACAAGGAGTTGATAGGTACCTTCGTTTCAAATCACAAATTTTATGATTTTATGATTCTTACCAAATTTATATTGCTATAAGAGGGCAAAATTTTTTTGTCACCCAGAATAATTTTTTATGATTTTTTGAAAAAATTTCACGATAAAACTGCCAAATGTCTACTGCACTTTAATTTATGCAGTTTTCTTAAAATTTGAATTGTTTATTCAGTGGCTTGAAAAGTAAACCAAAAAAAATGTTTGGTCATTGAAATAAATTTTAAAGAATTTTTTAGGCATTTTTTATGGCAGTGCTGCCAATTAAAATTGGATAAAAATTGCGTATATCAAAGCAGTACTGCCTTGAAATTTTCTCATGAAATTGCATCAAAAAGTAGGTATTCCAGATTGCCAAAAAAATTCTGACTTGATTTTATGGTGTTTGAATGAGCAGTTTGAATTTTGGTAAAAATCAAACAAATCTTCGAACGACGACCTACAACTTTTCAACCCTCTTGTAGATTACAAAAAGTGGTATCCAAATTCGAAGCCAGTGAGCGAGGGAGGAAAGGAATTCAAAGGCATACCCGAGGTTTCTGGCCAGTAGCACTACCAAAAAGTGGCAAAAATTGCGCTTTTTCGAAAATGACTCCATTTTGAGTTTTTTTTTAGCTCTGTCTCTTTTTGGGATGGGAATTTCAAAATTTTTTCGGAAGGTCTTTCACTCAAAGTAACTACCTCACAAATTTTCGTCGAAAACCAGGCCATGTTTTTTTTCATCAATCGACATTATTAATTTGTACGTAGACGTAGGCATCCACTATTTTTATTCATAGGTATACTTTCGTGTACCTACCTACTTAAAATTCAGAATGAATCCGGTAAATCGACCAGAGTCCAGATAACGAAAAAAATCTGCCCATCGTGGTTTCGCATTAGCTATTTAACAAACTTTTCTAGCTACTTGGACTACTTCGCTTTGATACTTAATTTTTGCTTTTCATTTTGATTTTGCAGATCGCATTGATCCTAACGTCATTATGTCAGGTAATTGTGTTGGCTTCGAATTAAATACAATTGGATTTGCATGTATTCCATTGATAAATGCCAATACACTGTGTACATACCTCTAAATTTCCCATCTACCAACATTATGAATATGGTTGTGGTATTCAGTATACATTTATTCACGCAGCAGTAGAAGATCTTTTATGGCAAAATGCACAAACGTTTTTACAAATGCACCCAACGTCGCATTTTTTTCGCAGCAACGCAGCAAATACTTGAAATTCCTCTATCTACGATGAAGATTAAATATTTCTATGAATTTGCGAAAATTTTCGTTATGAAGGTTCATGGTCAGCTAGTAGAGATAAATGTTCGGGATATTGTTTGAATTCGTAATTTACTCGTTATACCAACGAATTTTTTTTCGATGAGGAGTTTTTTTATGGGTTTAGCATAGTTTTTATATAAAGTTATTGAGTAATTGTGGGAATTTTGAAATTATTTTCACGTTATTGGGAGTTGAATTTTATTAACTTTATTCATAAGCGTAAAGTAATTTTACAAAACGAAGGGCGATAAAGTGCACTTTACAGGCCTCTCACTGATCGCTCGAGTCGTTAAAATATGTGTTTAGGCCTATCTCCTTCGATTACTTAAAATATATCTAATACCAAACTGGAGGAAAAAATCATTCCAGGCTCGTGTGAATTATTTTCTCTCCTTCGCACGGCAACAAACCACACGCTCGTCGAGAATCTTTTTTTTTTACTCCCCCAGTTAAGTACGTATTATATCAAAATTGACAGTTTTCAGTTATTTATCTTGGTGGAGGGAGGGGGCGGTAGGCTCTCGACCTATCCACCATGAAAATATATAGTAGGAAAAAAATAGTACCTACCTAAAATTTTAACTTTTTTGAGGACGTTTCTTCGAAAAATTTCAATCCTACTTTTGCCCAAGTTCAAATAAATTTATTAATTTATGCCAAATAATACCTATGGGTAAGTATTTTAAGAAAACTTTCAAAATCACTGTATGATGGAAAACTTCTCATCGAATACCTTTTTTTGGGGGGGGGGGGGGGAAGGGTGAAAAATAGACACTAAAACCGATTTTTCGTTTTTGATCGATATTGATAGAAGAAAGTATGCTCCTTCCAATGACATAAACCACAGACTCCAGATTTTAATATTTTTGCTGTAAAGTACATTAGTTTTTACCAAGAAGCTTAATTTTAGGCACATTTTCTATAAAAGTGAACTTCGAACTTCCGACTGAAATATCTCGAAAGCGTAGCTTTGTAGAAAATTACTAATAGCACTCTACAGAAAGTAAATTTTACGCTCTACAATTTTTGTTCCATTCTTTTTTTCCGTAGAACCCTTTCTTTGTTCAAAAAATTGACTTCAAGTGACAGAAATTTCAAAAATATGGAAAAAATTTCAACAAAAAATTGATGACTTTTGACACTTGAAGTTAATTTTCTGAGTAGAGAAAGGGTTCCATGGAAAAAATGAATAGAACATAAATTGTAGAGCGTAAAATTTTCTCTCTGTAGAGTGCAATTTGTTTTTTTTATAGAAAGCTATGCTTTCGAGATATTTCAGTCAAAAGTTCAAAGTTCAACTTTCAAACCGATTTGTATTTTTGACCGCGTTTTTCTTGGTGAGTTGATTTTGGGCAGCGGTACCTTTTCGTAGACTAGGTCACATATATTCACCGTAATTTCCATATGTTTACCATAATTTCCCAATCATTACCGTTATTTCCATATCTTTACCGTACCTTCCCAATAATTATCGTAATTTTCCAATAATTACCTACAATAGTTTTCCAATAATTACAGTCATTTTCTAATATTTACGGTAATTTTCCAATAATTACCGTAATTTTCCAATAATTACCGTAATTTTCCAATAATTACCGTAATTTTCCATTAATTACCGTAATTTTTGTAAATTACGGGTAATTTCCATAAATTACGGGTAATTTCCATAAATTACGGGTAATTTCCATAAATTACGGGTAATTTCCATAAATTACGGGTAATTTCCATAAATTACGGGTAATTTCCATAAATTACGGGTAATTTCCATAAATTACGGGTAATTTCCATAAATTACGGATAATTTCCATAAATTACGGATAATTTCCATAAATTACGGGTAATTTTTGTAAACTACGGGTAATTTTTGTAAATTACGGGTAATTTCCATAAATTACGGGTAATTTCCATAAATTACGGGTAATTTTTGTAAACTACGGGTAATTTCCATAAATTACGGGTAATTTTTGTAAACTACGGGTAATTTTTGTAAATTACGGGTAATTTTCACAAATTACGCGAATTTTCGAATCTTAAAATTATTTCAAAATATCTGCGGTAGTTCATAAAAAATGATTTTAAATTTTAAAAAAAACGGTAACTACCAAAAATTACGGCAATACTGAACAAATTACAGTAATTTTCAAATGTACGAAAATTACTAATACTCATGACAATAACGAAAAAAAAACTGCGGTAATTTTCATATCAATCACTTTCTTAAAAAAAGTACATATGGCAATTTTTACAAACTTGGAGTAAAACTCTTTTCTCAATGTAGTCACCACATATCTCCCATACTCAGGTGCTATTTTTCTCTCAATCTAAATTTTATAGGAACGTATCACCCATTTCCAAAATTCTCTTGTTTTGTTCAATTTTCATATTTCTGTCCAATACAACAATACAATGATCAAAAGTACATGCAGATCCAAAGCTTTATTTTTTATTTAGAGCTTTTTTAAATTTATTTTTTACTTGATAAAATTATTTTTTGAAAGCTTAAGTTAAGTAGGCATTTTTTGATTTTCAATCTTCCATATACATAATTTAATCGTTTAAAAATTTTATTTTGCAGCGAAAATAAACAGCGGAAGTGGAGCCGATCGTCATTACAGAATATCCAGTCTTTGCGTATTATTCGTTATTTTAATGAGATTATGGAGCTGCTAGTGCTTATGGTGAGTAACAAACCAGCAATATTTCAATAAAATTCATCGATTACGATTATACATTTACCTTTTTTTCGCAGTGTTCCAAAGAATTTTTAAAAATATATTGCGCTTTCTATCGCTTCCACGAGAAAAAAAACTTCCTCGAATTGTGTTCGAATATTATTAAAATATCATCCGGCACGAAATTTTTTCCGCGGAAGTATCAGCCCCTAAGTGTTACGTGTTTTTTTTTCTCTTTTATATATCAAAAATTACATATATATTGTTTCACCAAAATGTAAATGCATTTTTAAATTTTATTTTAAGTTCCTATATATATGTAAAAAAATGTATATTGATTTTTGATTTGTTATATGATTGATTTGTGTACATTTTTAAGAGTTTATAAATTTTGCGATTGATGAAATTTTAAGAGATTTTACGATTTTTCGACCAGAATTTTTTTTTTAATTCGATGATATCATTCCGTAATTATAATTATGTTTTCTCCTCATTTTACATCCGCCGTTTACACCATATTTCTATACCTATTTTTACAGCATAAAGTCACATAGTCAATCGTTGAATTAAAATTATTTATATTCGATTTTACATAATATTATTGTCCAAAATGCTAAGTCGCGTTTTTTCAAGTCTTTTCATTGTTAATATTATTTAATCTTATGAATTTTTTTATTTATTTTAATTAACATTTTGAACCAAATAACCGTCGTTAATCAAATACGAAAAGTATTTATAATTTTTGTACTAGTTCGCGTAAGATATGATTTTTAAAAAAATTGTTTTTTAAGGTGCTTTTGTGTAAGATCGTGGTCGTTACATTTGAAATGAAAACATACCCAGTGAATGTGATAATAATGGAGAAAAAATTGAGAATACCCGGTGTAATTTTTTTTTTGAAAAAATGTAAATAAGGATTATCAAAAGCATCTTAATTATTAGGGTTACCTTTTTTTCTATAATTATTTTAGTAATAAGACGCTATGTTATGAAATCATTTAGCCATCTAGTTTGTTATTTTATGTGTGTACGTGTACAATCGAACAATACATTTAAAATCTGTCCCTTTGTCGAGTATTATTATAAAAATCAGCTTTGATATTTCATTTTATGTATATTTTCTATCTGCGAGTATTACGATACCGTGGATTAGATTTGAAAAAAAAAATCCCCTGTTAAAGTGGTAAATTTTTCTAGTTTACTTGTTTATACAGCGTGATGTTGATTACCTATGTATTAAGTCGCATATGCATATTTGTTTTGTATGTGATCGATGAATTTTAATTGAAATATATGAAATGAAATACCAAAATTTTGTTGCTTTTGTACTTTTTCTTTCTTAATGATGTGCCTATATTTAAATAATTGAAAAGTTGTTCTCCTTCTTTTCATTTAATTTCACGGAAATGATTTGGTTACCTTGTTTGGAAGGAGGATCACGATGAAAAAAGTTCGTCACCTATTTATCTGGTTATTTTTTATTACATATCCTACCATTATTGACCTTCTCCAATTGAAAAATGTGTGATATTTTAAACGACGAAAAAATCATTTCACTCTGGTTCATGTTCGAGGGAGTTGGAGAATTAAATCGACACAAGTCGACATTTTTAATGGATGATTTTTATAGTATTTTTCACGCTGATTACGAAAAAAGTAGTGAAAGAATTCCATTGCCCAAGGATTTTTCACAATTTAAATTTTTTGTTGAACAGGTTTTCTACTTTTTTTGATAACCTTTGACAATTGTCAATTTTCTGAAAAAATAAAGGTTTCTACGAAAAAAAATGAATGAAACATGAATTATAGAGCGTAAAATTTCATTTCTGTGGAGTTCGATTAGTTTTTTCTTAGGAAGCTTAGCTTTCGATTTTGAAAGCTCAAAGGTACCTAAACTTATTTTTTTGAATTGAAAATATCTCAAAAACTGAGCCTAATAAGAAAAAACGAATTGAATTCCACAGAAAGAAAATTTTACGCTCTACAATTTATGTCCCATATTCATTTTTTCGTAGAACCCTTTTTTCGCCAGAAAATCGACGTTAAGGGTCAAAATTTACATTGAAAAAATGTAAAAAGAATTTTTAACAAAACATTCCAAATATGAAAAATTCCGACACGATGGAGTAAAACTGAAATTATATTCGAATCCAGCACTAAAAAGTAAGTCAGAATTACCAATCAGATTCAATTACCTACGCAGAAAAAAATTGCTGATTTACCGGGCCTTGATATTTCCATTGTTACAAATGGGAAATTACAAAAAATCGATTTTCTGGGAAAATCGAGCCTCCAAAAAAAAAAATTGAATAGAACATGAATTGTAGAGCAAAAAATTCCCTTTCTGCTTAGTCCAATTAGTTTTTCTTAGGGGGCTTAGATTTTATGGTATTTTCAATTTTTTTAAAAAATTATACCTAGTTTGAACTAAAATATCTCGAGAGCTAAGCCTTCTAAGAAAACACTAATTGAACTCCACTGAAAGAAAATTTTACGTTCCATAATGTTCCATTTATTTTTTTCGTAGAACCCTTCCTTTCTTCGAAAAATCAACTTTGAGTGTTAAAAGTTATCAAAAAAGTAGAAAAACTGTTCAACAAAAAATTCAGTGCCATCCAGGGCTTGAAAATTCAACTTGAGGTAATAATTCCATAATATTTTGCTTTTGGGTTTATATCTTCCATTCACGATAATGCGTCCAATCCAGCTGACGATTCGTCGATGAGGATTCCATTACAATTGATCTCTCCTATGGCTCATCTCCATCTGATTGAGTATAAATCACCCTCCTCCACACAATACCTAATCACCGAATTCTTTTCATGCTAGGAAAAATTATAGGCTTGAGTAGCAGATTTGCTAAAAAATTGTGACCTTTTTTTGAAAATCAACATTTCAAATCAAAAAATTTCGGAAAGTTTATACTTCGAGTCAAAAAATTTTATTTGAGTTTCCATTTTTCAATTCCCCCTCTCTTATAATCCGAACTATCAATTTTATTTTAGTCAATATTTGATTCCAAATGAAAATCCAAACTCCAAAGATTGTAGAGCATGTCATTCAATTTACCACATTCTTTCAAAAATGTAATGAGGAGGGAGCAAAAAAAAGGAATTTCGTACAGATCTCAAAAAAGTCCTGTTAAAAATTATACTTTCCTAACTCAATCCCTACTTTCCCATTTCATTCTTCAGACCTGCCTATATTCAAAATTTTTTGAAAATTTTAAAAATTTTTCGTAGAATGAAGAAAAAAAGCTTGGTTACCTAGTTTATTTTGAGCGAAAAACTTTCGGAAAAAATTTAAGCCTCTGAGTACTTAACGAAGAAGTGTTGCTAAAAGTTATTGAAACTACAGGGTGTTCCATGAATCGTCTGCCAAACATATTTTTTTTGAATATAACCGGGTAACACTAAAAAAAAACTTGAGATGAATATGTTGCCTATCTCAAGAATTTAAGGGGCAAATGCTGCTTCTAAAAAAATCACGTCAAAACATTTTTTTGACCATGGAAATGGATAGTATTTTGAAAACTGAACAAATTTTCACTATATGACTTTTTGCCTAACTCAAAAATTGAAGGGGCTACACAAATTGTTTTTCAAAAATAATTTTTAAAACATCAACTAATCAAGGGAATGGATAGTACGTTGAAAACTGAAGAAATTTTGTTTTGCGCACTTTATGCCTAACGTCGAAAATGAAGCAAAATACGTGGGCATCAAAAATTTTTCGAATTTTCCTAATTTTGAATCACCCTTGGCACCTTCATTTTTGATGTTAGGCAAAAAGTGTACAGAACAAATGTTTTTTCTGTTTTCAACGTACTATCCATCCTCTTAATTAGTTTATCAGAAAAAAAAAATGTTGAAAAAAATTTTTTGTAGCCCCTTCAATTTTCAAGTTAGGTAACAAGTCACATAGTGAAAATTTGTTCAGTTTTTAAAGTACTATCCATTCCCATGGTTAAAAAAATTTTTTGACGTAATTTTTTTAGAAGTAGCATTTGTCCCTTAAATCCTCAAGTTAGGCAACATGTTCATTTCAAGTTTTTTTTTAGTGGTACCCGGTTATATCCAAAAAAATATGTTTGGCAGACGATTCATGGAACACCCTGTATAACGTAAGACAATTTTGAGAAAAAAACAATACCTTCGGAACGTTACCTCGATAACTCCTCTTGGTCCTTTGGAAATACTGACCTTTGAACTTAGATATTCCTGATTGTCCTTTATATAAGAAGGTAGCAAAGGTTGCTGATAGCAAATTCGAAGATTTCTTGATTTTCATTAAATTCAAATCGACTGCTCGAACGCCCTGAATTTGAGTCAAAAAATTTTCATACCTCCAAGAATAATATTTTTTGATAAAATTTTCCAATTATCATTTTTAAATGTGAATTTTGATAAGTTTTTGACGAAAAATTATACTTAGGTACCTAAGTATATGTAGGTAAGTATTTAATATTTTTTATTGATTTTTTGAAAAAAGTTTTTCTCTTTTTTGAGGGGCTCAAAATGGGGCTAAATTTTTTTTCGAATTTTTAAAGTATTTTTCCCGGTTTCAGTGTGTCGAAAACTATAAATGAGAAGTTTCTCAGCAAAAAAAATTCATGCATCCTAGGGTTAAACATCTCAACTTTCACTTTTTCTGCTCTTTGATTAGTTTTGCGGTTCATGTGATCGTGATGCCAAACAGTCATCAACACATGATTTTTTTTCAACTTGGAAATTTTTTTTAAATACACAAATCCTTTCGTTCAGCTCCGAGGTTTATTCTAACACCGATATGGACTTGGACACAATTAATTTTATCCACCTTCACGAAATCGAGAAAAAAATTGTCATCCAATAGTATGCATATGCATATCTATACTTAAATATTCACTCATTCAATTTTTGCATTTACGGATATCGCACCGGATTTTTATTACGATTATGTTATCAAAATCCGGAGCGATAACTGTAAATGCAAAAATTGTATGAGTAACTTTTTTATTGACAAACATAATAGAAATAAAAGAGGAATATCAAATAATAAGTTAAAAGACACAAGACACCACTTATATCGCTCAGTTGATTATTAGTTATACCATGAACTTGACGACACGATGGTCGATTTCGTCGATGCTTCGAGATTCGTAAATTACCATAGTAAGTAAGTTTTATTTTGTCAGTTAATCTTTCAAGACTAGGTACCTAAGTGGCTCTTTCATACGTAACCATTTTATACCTTTTTTTAAAAGTGCTTTGTAGCTCATAAATTTGCAATATTTTCAAAGTTAAAAAAAAATCATTGATAAAAGATAAGATTCATGTGAATCGGAGATCCAATCAGAAGGCAGAAAAAGTGAACGTTGCTAAAATGTAAGTATGTAGGAGATGCTTTAATGTCGTTAAATTCGGTATAGATACAGGGGTGCGGTGAGGGCATATTTTTGATGAGCAACTCATCGTTGAAATTTTTTTTGGGGGGGCTTATTAAATTGCCAAGAATGAAACTTTAATTAAAAAATATTTATACAAATTTCAATTTTAAATAAAAATAAAAATAAGAGTATAACTTGACAAAAATTCATTTAAAAAGACCCCCTTATAATTAGGGACCCCATAATAAGACCGGACCCCCCTCCCCCCCCCGGTAATAAGACCAGACCCTCTCCCCCAGAATAAGTTTTTCAAAAAAATTCGCCCTCGCTTCGCTCGGGCCAACTCATCGCATCAATATACCTACATACAATTGTTTAATTACGCTTCAGGCCTTTTCCTGAACATTTTTTTTCTCAATTTTGGATTCAGTCTACATAGTACACCAGCTCACGCCATCCCACCTCCCCATGAAGAAGAAAATATCTTGTTCAATGCTCAATGAAGAATACTTAGCAATTTTTTGCAGTTTCAATATAATTTTTTATAAAAATTCTCGCCCTCGCTTCGCTCGGGCAATATTCATTCATTCATTTTTTATAAACTGATACCCATTTTTGCAACCCCCGCCCTTTTTTTATAAGCATGCTAAAGCTTGAAAAAATAAGGATATTGATGAAAGTAATGGGGGCCTGCTGCTTGGTGAATTTGGGGGCACTCATCGTTGACTCAGGGGGGTCACCGCACCCCTGTATAGATATAGGTAACTATTACCTAAATGTAATTTAATGATGGGCCCTCCAATTTGTAAACAGGTACGTGAAACTGAACAAATTGAATTGTGCTTGGAAATTCGTTTCTTTTGAATTTTTGATACTTTGCATAATTATTGGTGTAATAGCGACCGATGCTGCTGGACAGACTGGTAAGTTCGTTACAAGTAAGAATTATTTAGCTGCTCGATTCCTTCATTATTTCATACCTATTTACTGAAAAAATTGAGGCGCTTGGTGTGAAAGTGAGACATACGCCATTTCGTGAATTGAGTAAATAACTGCATTTTCCGTCGCCGCTTCATGAAAAAAGTCGGGAGTGGAGGATACGGTAAATATTTATTTTTCATAGTCTTGTTAGTTAGTATCACTACTAAAATTCGCCAAATATCTCAATTTTTTTCCTCCCTGGGAATTTTTGTACTGAAAAACATCGATTTTTTTGTGGCGTTTGTCTCACTTTGATACCAAGCTCCTCAACTATTCTCCGATGTTGATAATTATTGATTGATACGAAACATTTCTTCGCGTCGCGTCATATGGATTCAAAATCGAATGACCACCCAAGGGGAGGGGGGGGGGGGTAAAATTCAAAATATTGAAAATTTTCATGTTTGATGTCAAAAAAATAGGGTTTTCTGCATCCCGATCCCAAAAAGTGTGTAGGGTTTCTCAAATTAACAAAAAATTAACAAATAGGTGACTGGCAATTAGGAATTTCGTTTCAATTTTTCAAAGAAAAAAAAATGTTTTGGTTGTTTCTTTCCTGCCTAAATTTTTTCATTGGTAACCCTGCAAAAAGTGTCATGATATAGTCGACAGACAGTACCAAAGTCCATTTTAAATTATTGTTCGAATTTTTTTATTGCCGGTTTAAAAGGGTGCTTCATGCATTGCGACAATTAATTCTGGCCTATCTATAACTTACAGGGCAAGGTGTGAAATGATGAAAATATGGGCGATGGACGAATATGTTTTATACTCGTACGTACGTAAAAAGAAAAAAAAAGTACTGAAAAGTTTCAATTGCTAAGTACTATAATTATTATAATAAAAATTAGAAGAAATGCCAGATTTGGTGACGGTTTTTGCAAAAATTCTTTGAGACTACTGAATCAGATTTGTTCGAATTTCGATATGTTATGTGGTAAAGCATTCCAAATAGCCCAACAGAGCCTTTTTTTCTATTTTCAAAAAAAATTAAAATTAAAATATTTTTCAAAATTTGAAAAAAAATGAAATAAAGGCTCTGTCATCCCGTCAGAAATGTTTTTTTTTCATAACATAACTAAGTTCAACAAATAATCTGGCCGAATAAGAGGTGAATTTAGCCTCCGCTCCGTTTTTCGTTCAATCTCCTCAAATGATGTCCCTTGGTGTAAAAAAATCTGGAAAATTTTTTGATTCCCCAACTCGGCCGCACCATCGGCGCTGAAGTTTCCCATGTTTTCGAGCTGAAAAAAAGCTCAATTCGAAGTATTAATGTGAAATTTTTTTGGTTTTGTTTTAGGTTATAGGAGACTTTCAAGAGCAGCAGGAGATGAGGAGTACGAACAAGCTAATACTCCGCAAAGAGTTCCTATTATCACGACACGTCCTCAAGAATTCGTTGCTACACCTGGAGCAAACTTGACCCTACATGTGTGTTGAACATAATGGTAAAAAATCATTGTTTTTTACCATTACTCACATCTGGGTAGAGTTCGGAGGTGCAATTTTTTTTTTTTTTCAGAGGGCGAAGATACAATTATGTGGGCTCATAACAATTTCACGGTTTTTATCGATTCCCATAAACTGGGTGAGGTGAAAGCTTATTCGCTACAAAGTGATTCCATAAATCATACCTTATTTATAAAAGGTTATACCCCCGAGTTGGCCGGAAGTTACACGTGTTGTATACCCGTTAAGAGAATTGGCATCACTCATGTAGTCGGACCAAAAGGTACATGCGCTTATCTATGGAACTTGCATTGTTCATTATAATTATTGAATTGGCCCTATTAAATGTCAAATTTGTCCTTGTGTTTCAGAAAATGTTGTCATCGAGTCTGTAAGTTCGAAAAAATTTGTCGAAAATCTTTCCAAGTTGAGTATCCAGTGTCGCGCCAAAGGATTCCCAACACCCACCATTTCTTGGTTTAGAAAAGTGAGTGTGCTTCGGTCGAAATGAAAAAGACTTCATGTAATTTTTTTCACAATTTGTGTTTTTCGCAGAGTTCCGAAAACGCACGAGAACAGGATTTAAAAACAAATTCGCCGAAATTCCTGATTCCAAAGGCTACTTTCAGCGATACCGGTATTTACACTTGTAAAGCAGATAATGGTGAAACGTCGGAATCGAGATCGGTTACTGTTAACGTCATTAGTGGTATGTACGGTATACTGAAAAAAAAAATCAGCTTTACTATAAATACAGGGTGCCTCAGTTAAGGTGTGAAATATTGAAACCTCATATTCTACTTATCAATACGAACAAAAAATGTCATATTCAACATGGGCCCAAAACGCTTTCTTTCTGAGATATTGCCGAGTAAAGAACTGGAAATTCGGCAACGTTGCGCATCGCGACGCCCGTAAAATGTTGCGTTTAACGAGACGAGCGTCGGGGTTACTTACGCGGAAGTTAATTACAGCGTTGCCACAAAATAAATTATGCTGAAATACCCTCCATTTTTTTGATTTTTTAGAAAAAAAAATTAGGTGAAATTTTTTTTATAATAATGAGGAATCATGAGAAATCATTAAATTCGATTTTTATTGTAATTTTGTGGGATGGTCGAAATTTGATAAATTGATTACTCAGCATCCAATAAATAAAAAAAAAAACAGAAATTTGGGTTAATAGGTGTTAAATAAGTAGCACTACCCCTAAAAGTGAATAATATTTCAAAAAAATGATTTCTTGTTCTTGTTCAACCATTTTTCTGGTACAGAAACACATTTTTTGCTTTAAAACACTTACTTATGAACAAAAAAAAATAAAAAATTGGTATACGTTTCTATGGACCTCCTTTCACTTTTTCCACCACCTACCCCCTGAAAATTTTCACTGCTAGAGCAAAAATTGCCAATTTTGGGTGAAATCTGGGCCCCCTTTAAAGGCGAATAACTCAGTAATGAAGCGTTTATGACCCATCATGTATATAACATTTTTGACTCCAAATGATAAGTAGAATACGTGGTTTTAATATTTCACACCTTAACTGAGCCACCCTGTATAATAAGTGGGAACTATTCGGAAAAAACTCAAATTTTGCCGGTGGTACTGGATAAATTTTATACCTACGAGTAGTAAAACTTTCCAAACAGTAGGTGGTTAAAATTAAAAAGTTCTGAACGATGTTGGAAAAAAAAGTAGAACAATAATTTTAATTCTCTACAATTTTGGTTTCAAACTTTTTTCGTGTCATTATTTTTTATATAAGTCCAATTTTTTTTGGAACACCCTGGTGAAACTTTTTATTAAAATTGAAGATACGAAAAAAAGTTTGATACAAAAGTTATAGAAACTAGAAAATTCATTATTTTTGTTCTACAATTTTTTCTCTACCTTGCAGCGGGTAAGATAGGTATATTTCATTATCTTGGAAGAGAGGAATTTCTCAACATTTTCAAGGAAATTATGAGTAATAATTTTAAAAACTAATGAACCAGTTTTAAAAATTTTAGTCTCATAAGCACTATCTTAATTCGTAGTACCCCTTACCATTTGCAGGAATTGCTTCCATAAGTATCTGAATTTAATGAACAAGCTGTACCTATAGTAATATTTACCAGAAGTATTGGAAATTTGGGAATTTTTGTTTTGAATAGTTTCCAGCTGCTATGTATTTTTTTAGTAAATACTTAAATAGTAAGAAGTAAAAAAAAAGTTCTCAGTAATTAAGTACATTTTAATGGTGAAAACCCATTGACTATAGCATTTGTTTCGATGAAGCACCCCGAATAACTGGAATGTAAATGGGTTTGATGGCTTGGAAATTTGAAGGAGAAACCCCAAAAATTTTACTTTAGAACTGCTTCTAAATCATTGATATGTTTTGTGTCTGATATTTAATTTTTTACGGTTGATAAATTTTTGTTAGTGTTTAATGTTTTGACGAGAAGGTAAGTACCATAGGTATCATGAATTTCAATTTCCTGGAAATTGGTACCCAAGTTCAAAATGTAGGAAATTGGGGCTTTTAACATCTCATCTCACCCTTCGAAGTTCTGTTTTATCCAAAAAAATGTTACTATTATAATTTGTATCAAACTAAAATCGTTTACATATCGTAATTTTTGAAAATTCCACATTTTTAGTACCTACTTACTTTGAACAGTTTTCACCGTAATTTAACCCTTTTTATTCAAATCATCCGTGAAAATGCTGGAAAAGTCAGGCAAATTTTTTTGAAGAACTGACTAAAGGTGGATAAATGAAAATTTATTTTGAAAAAACCGTTTGTACTTATTTAATGGTCTGTTAATTGATTACATGTAGCAATATCTGCCCATCAATTGGAAATTTTTAGGAGAATGAATATGTGAATTGACGAATAGTAAAAATATAAACGTCAAAAATTAAATTTAAAAAAAGAAAATAGTCCGGGAGCCCGAATAGGACATGGATTGCACCTCCCCCCCGCCGATCCTCTAAAACGTGATTTTTCTTGAATGGGGCATCCTAAGCAATATTTTAATCGGTTGTATTCAAAAAAAAAGTTGGCTGTACTTACAAAATGACGACCATTTTGATTGGCAGGTCCGCCCAAAATTGATATTTTCGTGTTTAACTCATTAATAATGAGACCTACGGCAAAATTTATAATAACAAAAAATATTTGTAATAAAATTTAGAACATTTTATGTTATTAAGCTGAACGCGTGAAACGCTCGCATTCGCGAGATACACGCGCGTGAAGTTGCGCATGGCTCTCAAAAATGAAAATCAAGACCAAAAAAATGGCAAAGCGCGGAAAAAATTCCAATCCGAGTTTTTTTTGACTTAATCGACTGAGGACACTACGTCAATGAGTCCCAGTCTCCAAAGAACCCGAGTGGGGGGGGGGGTCAATCCCCCTTCTCCCAAATATTTTTAAAGTCGCCCTGTCTTTATGACTGCCTTCTTGTATAAGGATTTTTTCCGGGGGCGTTCATGGCCTCAATACGCGTTACACACAAAAAATGAACATGGCTATTTTTTTGGAAAATTAACATTGTTCTTACTAATTTTTTGATAATGACATTTTTTTCGCTCCATGAGCAAAACCCCATTTGGGAGAAGAGGGTTTGACACCCCCCCCCCCCCCCTGGGTTTCATTGACGTAGTGTCCTCAGTCGAATTAGTCAAAAAAAAACTCGGATCGGAATTTTTTCCGCGCTTTATTGCCATTTTTTTGGTCTTTATTTTCATTTTTGAGAGAGATGCGCATCTTCACGCGCTTGTATCTCGCAAACGCAACCGTTTCACGCGTTCAATGTTATGACATAAAATGTTATAAATTTTATTACAAATATTTTTTGTTATTATAAATTTTGCCGTAGGTCCCATTATTAATGAGTTAAACACGAAAATATCAATTTTGGGCGGACCTGTCAATCATAATGGCCGCCATTTTGTAAGTACAGCCAACTTTTTTTTTGAATACAACCGTTTAAAATTTTGCTTAGGATTCCCCCTTCATGAAAAATCATGTTTCAGAGGATCGGCGGGGGGGGGGAATCCATGTCCTATTCGGGCTCCCGGACTGAAATGGCAATTAGTAATTTTCAGAAAAATTTTCCGAATCACACATTTCTTTTATGCAAATTAAAAAAAAAATCCGTTTAAAAACATGAAATGATCATTAAAAAATATATATTTCAAGCCCCTCCCCCTTCATAGATTCTTAAATTTGACTTACCTATCTTAGGAAATGAAATACTGGCAGAAAGAACATAGGTACCATTCCAGATTGTTTGTATTCAATTTAAATAAAAAGAAATCATTCAATACTTTTTCATATTTTCAAAATAAAGTACGTTTGAAACAGTGGAACGATGAAGTTGTTTTTTTGAAGGCGCTAAAAATCGACAGTTTTCAACTGAATTAGAATTGATTTTGACGTCATCGTCATTAAAAACACTACACATTGTCCAGGCATTTTAGGAGTTGAACTCCCAAAAATTAAAGCCTGATTTTTTTTTTCGCGTTTTACGATCGCAATGGTTCACTACACAACATACTAAAATGGACACCCCACAACCCTCCGCTACACCCAGGGGAGGGGTAAATGTCCGCTGAAAACCGTTTTTTCGTGAATATCTCCTCAAATAAGCCTCAAAATTGAAAAGTAGTTATGAACAATCTTATTCTACGCGTAATTTCCTATCGGAAGGGTTTTTTCTTTTTCAAAAACACTCACTTCCTTGACCAAAAATTAAGGGTAAAAAACACCTATTTTCAACAATTTACAGCATTTTTGGAAAAAATCGAAACTTGGGAATATCTCCTCAAAAAAGCCTCAAAATAGAAAAATGGTTATGAACAATCATGTTCTACGTGTAATTTTCTATCAAATAGGTTCGTTTTTTTTCGAAAACATCCGCTTCGTTGCCTAAAAATTAAGGGTGAAAAACGCTTATTTTTCCAATATTTACAGTATTTTTGGAAATGATGGAAATACGAAGCTGAAAATATTGTTTTTGAATCCTCACGACGCAGAGAAATGTTTCGTATCACCAATAATCAGCAACAACATCGCGTTTATAGTACTTTTTCTTTCCACAACTTCGATTTTTTAAATGCAGTATTCAATTTCAATAACCTAGGTGCCTTATAATTAACGGTAAGTAGGGGTTGAAATTTTTGCGGTGACTTTTTTTGGAATACCCTCTACCAGCATGTATAAAAAAAATACTCATTTTGGGTACTTTTAGCTTCGTATTTCCATAATTTCCAAAAATACTGTAAATATTGGAAAAATAGGCGTTTTTCAACCTTAATTTTTGGGCAAAGAAGCGGGTGTTCTCGAAAAAAAAAAAAAACGAACCTGTCTGATAGGAAATTACACGTAGAACATGATTGTTCATAACCATTTTTCCATTTTGAGGCTTTTTTGAGGAGATATTCCCAAAAGTTTCAATTTTTTCCAAAAATGCTGTAAATTGTTGAAAAATACCTAGGTGTTTTTTACCCTTAATCTTTGGTCAGGGAACTGAGTGTTTTTGAAAAAGAAAAACCCCTTTCCGATAGGAAATTACGCGTAGAACAAGATTGTTCATAACTACTTTTCAATTTTGAGGCTTATTTGAGGAGATATTCACGAAAAACCGGTTTTCAGCGGACGTTTACCCCTCCCCGGGGGTAGCGGAGGGTTGTGGGGTGTCCATTTTAGTATGTTGTGTAGTGGACCATTACGAACGTAAAACGCGAAAAAAAAATCAGGCTTTAGTTTTTGGGGGGTTTGGTACATTTTTTCTCTTATTTGCCTGGACTAACAACAAATGAGACGCAGCCAGGGATACCCCACCATATGTCGGAAAAGTAAATTTCGAGAAAAACGCAAATTAAGAAAAAATGACCAAAAATATGGAATTTTTTTTTTATCAATTTGTATATTATGAACCCTCTACTTTCATATGAGAATAGGTTCAGGTCCCAAAAGTGTCATCTTCTTGGTTAAAAAACGAATTTTGCTGAAGGCCTCTGAGAAATTGAAACCATACCATATGTCGGAATTTTATAAAAATATGTTAAAATTTACAACTTTCATTATTATTGAAATGTAGTAGTGTTCAACAAATATCCGGATATCCAAATACCAAATACTATTTGGATTATCCGGATATCACACGGAAATTGCCGAACCGCTCCGAAAACATCCCGAAAACGGTTGAACTTTTCCGAGAGTTCCCGAAATCTTTCACGAACCCTCACAAAATTTAAAGGTCGATTATCGAAATCGAAAAATCGAAATCGAAGAATCGATTATCGAAATCGAAAAATCGAATTTGAAAAATCGATTATCGAAATCGAAAATTCAATTTTTTCCCGTTGAAACTCTTCATTGCGATTATCCGGATATTTGTTGAACACTAATTTTCAAAGCATGATTTTCACAGTTTGGTTTGTAAAGTTGTTTGACTTGCACTATAATTTCATTTCTCAATGCACGTAATTTCAGGTTCGTTTTAATGAACTACAGTGGTGTACGATTATAAAAAAAACAAATTTTGTACCAAAAATGTCATTATTTTTTGAAAAAAGATGATTCCCGACATATGGTATGGTTTCGATTTTCGATGCCGGCAACTTCTGGAAGGGGTTAATGACCTAAAGTGATGTAAGAGGACGTAAATAAACCATTTCCGATGAGAAAAGTCGTTTACAGAACATAATTTTTTTTTATTCATTGAAAACAGTTCCAAATTTTGTTTTGCGTTTTTCTCAAAACTTTGATTTTTGAAAATCATTTTTTGACAAACTTTGAAAAATCATAGAAAATTCATTTCTCAACCTTTTTTAATGCGGTTTGCGCTATTCGAAAGGTACAAGTCTGTACTACTTAAAGAGCCAAAAAACGAAAAAAAAAATTTCCGACATATGGTCGGGTATCCGTGGCTGCGTCTCAAATAGTGAGATTTTCCGCGTTTATACGCCTTGCTGTTGTACTTCAAACGTGATCAGATTTCTTTGCCATCATTCTTCTCGTTTTTATTTTTAATTTTAATTGTTATTACATTACACGTTTCACATCCATCCAAAAAAACAGGATCATTAAAGTTGACTTTTTTTTCCTCAGGTCTTGAACCAGAATCAACTAAGGTATTTGGCGATCAATCGGAAGGCAACAGCAAACTCTGTTGTGTTTTCGACAAGACTAGAAAGGTATACCTAATATTTTTCGATTTCGTGGACGAAATCATTTCAATTTCTTTAATTATTAGAATAATTATGATGATTCGTTTCAATACCTAGGTAATTTGGCTAAAAGAAGGCACAGAAGTGACGGTGGTGGGAAGCGACCGATTTTCCGTTGAATCAGAGAAGCATAAGAGCTGCCTGATTATTAAAAAAGCTAAAGAAGAAGATCTCGGGACATACACCTGCCAGAATGAACAGAACGCCGTAGAAAACGCAGAAGTCGAATTGAATGGTTAGTTTAAGTACCTAATGCTGTTTTCGTCGTTACGATTTTTAATACTTTTAATCCTGCATTTCGAAATTTTCAGGCGCTCCGGCTAAACCAACTGTAAAATCGATTTCTTTTAATGACGAATCGAGAACTCCTTATATTACATGGACAATCACCAGCGTAATTCCGATCTCAGAATATAAAATATACACTAGAAAAGCCGAAGTATGTAAAGAATTGAGGCATTCCATGCCAATTTAATGGCTTTTTGTGCTGGTATCTTCAGATTGTGCTCAATTTTTTTTAAAGAAGTTCTCCAAATGGGAAGGTTAGAAACCCACCGTGATTTTGATTGCAATTCTCCCTCCTCCCTGAGAGCTCCGAGGAGTAGCTTTGTCATTATTTTTATCTTTGCGATTTCACATAAAAATTCCGAATTTCGATATGTTTCGTATTTGTATAATATTTTTTGGTTTCAATATCACCTCCTCCTCCCGTTTCTCACCACAAATTGAATAATTAATTCAAGAAAATATCACGTGGCATGTAGTTAATTACCTATGTTTTTTGGGTCGTTGAGTTCGAAAATGAGCTTCTTCTTTTGGTATGACCCCCATTAGGGCCTCTACTTCCTTATACTGGCACCTGCATAAGGAAAATGCAAAAAAATTACGAGGAAAGACAGGTCTTAACATCATAACATCTCGCTCATATTTTTTCTTTTCTTTTTTGGGGGGGGGGGGTCCCCGTAAAGTATTTTTGGGGAAGAGGTAGGTCAAATTTCAAAACAAATTTGACATTCCAATTCAGTGCGTCAAAAAACATAACAAACGGTGTGCCAGGTGTACTTAAATTTAAATTTGTCCAAAATTTGGTACGTCGCGTCACGTCGTGCCCTCCTCCCTCCCAGAGGTCAAAATCCCATCATGAAAATTATTATGTTAAAATACTAATATAAAAATCTGTTCACCGAATTTTTTAGCATATGTTTAAATTAAGTACCTATGTGTTTGAACCAGTGGCGTCGACAGAATGGAAAATTGGGGGGGGGGGCACAAAAGGGGCCATATGTTGGACAATTTTTCTGCTTTTTCGAAGTGCAAAAGGGGGACTGACTTTTTTCACCTGCTAAAAATGGAAAGGTGGTAAAAAGGGAGCATTCTTCCGCACTTTCGTCTCATTAAATTGAAAAAAATGTTATTTTGTTTGTGCCCGAGCGAAGCGAGGGCGAAGTTTTGAAAAAATTGGATTTTAAATGCCTTAAAAAGACATTTTTTCATGTTTTAATGCTTTGAAAATCCCTATTTGATGTAACTGTAACGTAAATTTATAAACACAACATGAATTGGGGGGGCCAAGCGGGGGCCAGAACTTTTTCCGGGGGGCCTGGCCCCCCGGGCCCCCCCTTGACGACGCCTCTGGTTTGAACTTTCGGCGTATCACTGAAAATTGAGCTTTGAACTATGAAAAATTTTTATGAACGATTTTGAATCTTCTTTCAATCTGTTTCCAACTGCGTGAGTCAAGTTGCTCCAAACCCGATCAGTTTTGTGGCACAAGCCATTGAAGCTGAGTATTTTGGTGAAAAAAAATCACTCAGCCAAATTACAAGTCTCCTTTTACACCTCTTAAGGAGACTAAAATCAAAATAACATTTGTTTTCGAACCCTAGAGGTGAAAGAACTTCGGGGGAAAAAAACTGAGAATAATCTGAAAATTCGAGTTTAAAAAAAACATGGAACGATCCAACTCAGCTAAAAATTTAAGCACCTATCAATTCTCCTCCGGAAGATTGTACCATGCAAATTCTTTAATTTTTCAGGAAACAGAATGGAAAGAATTGGAAAACAAAACGTTGACCGAGGAAGATAAAAGAGACGAAATCACGTATAATTTTTCAACTTTATCAAATGGCCGATACAGCGTTAAATTAGATGTCAGTAATAAATACGGCTCAAACGAATCTGTAGAAAACGGCGTCATAGTTGTCGGTAAGTTGAAAAAAATGAAATATTCTCGAACCCCTGATGAAAGCTCAACATCAACGTTTTTTTAGGTAAATTTTGTTTTTCGGAAAATTTTTTACGAGATGAAAATACAATTGGAAATACAGCTCTGACGATTCGTTCATGAAAAACATAGTTACTGTATCAGTTTGAATGCTCTGTGGAAACTTGGCTTGATGTTGCTTTCATATTTTGTTGCTGTCCTCAGGGTTGCGACAATTCATAAAAAAAAAAAAATGAATCGAATCACGATTCACAAATCATTTTAATTTTTATGACGGATCACTACTCAAAGTTCATTTTTCCTCAAAAAAGGAATCGATTCACGATTCATTTTTCGATTCATTTTTCTTATTTCCATTGTTTGCCAATTACCCAATTCCCACAAAACATTAGTTGATGTGGAGGATTCTGAAATTGCTGAAAATAAACTAGAGAATTATAAAACGAGAGAGTGAATTAATTTTTTTAATAAGTTCGTCTCACATTTGTGAATTTACTGCAGTATTCTGTATTCAGTATGCTTATTTGATTGAAAAAAATTGATCTAAAACATGATTAGATATTTATTTTTAATTATGCAATTATGCTTTTCTTTGCAAGTTCAAGTTGAAATATTTCATTATTTAAATTCTCAATATTGTCTGTATCTGATTTTTTGACTTTTGATTCGTCAAAATGAATCATCTTATAAAAATGAATCGATTCACGATTCATGATATTAGCTCAAACGATTCACAGTTCACGATTCATTTTGAAAAAATATGAATCGATTCACGATTCACGATTCATTGAATTGTGAATCGATTCATGAATCGTGAATCATGAAAATGAATCGTTCGCAACCCGGACTGTCCTCGATCTTTCTACTCTTTTTAATAGAGGAGGGGGGGGGGGGGTAAAAAGTTAGTAGCTCGGCGCCTTTTCCTCTCTTCAGTTCACTAGCTTTTTCCCTGCCGGTGGTTATTGATTTGATTGATTACAAATAGACTATTGCCTAGTTTTTTATTGAATTTTATCTCTAATCATTTTACTCAAAAAAAACAATATTTCGGTATGGTCTGTCAAATAATTCATTTGAGACGCTGAGAGGATTTTGAAATTACTGTAATTGCCAGGGGTCAAGGGTCATCCAAAATTGAGAAAACTTGAAAATTTTTTGAAGCCCACTCCCCTTCATTTTTCATGTTAGCAAAAAGTCTGGCGAACAAAATTTGTTCATTTTTCAACGTACTATCCATTCCCTTGATTAGTTTATTTTTTTAGAAAGTTTTTCGAACAAAATTTTTGTAGCCCCTTTAATTTTTAAGTTATGCAAAACGTCATATTATGAAAGGTTATTCAGTTTTCAAAGTACTATCCATTCCCACGGTTGAAAAAAAAATTTACGTGATTTTTTGAAAAACATCATTTGCCCCTTCAATTTTCAAGATATGCAACTTGTTCATCTAACTTTTTTTTTAGTGGTACCCGGTTGTATCCGTAGACCACTTACCGGACACCCTGTACTGAGGCGTTCGACGAATTTTTTATGTCGTACACATCCAGGGCGTGAAAATCCATTTTTGTGACGGGCAAATAAATATTTCCCTTTCAAAAATTACGTGAATTTCGAATATTACAATAATTTTAAAAGGCTGTGGCAGTTTGCAAAAAATTGCCATGATTTTAAATTTTAAAAATACAGTAACAACCTACCAAAAATTGCGGCAATTTTGAAAAAATTTCAGTAATTTTTACATTCCTATACGAAAATTACCAATAATTATGGCAATAACAAATAACCTGCGGAAATTTTTATAAAATCAGTCATTTAAAAAAATTATGGCAATTTTCACAAACTTGGAGTAAAACTAAGCTATTTTCTTCGTGTACTTCGTCACTGCATATTCCCTGGGCCCTGATATCCCGCATATTATTCAGATAATCTAAATTTTATAGGAACGTATTAATCATTTCCAAAATTGTATTGTTTTGTTCAATTTTCATATTTCTGTCTAATACAATGATCAAATATAATACCTAATACATGCAGATCCAAAGATTTATTTTTATTTAAAGCCTTTTTTCTTAATTTTTCACTTTGATAGAATTATAATATTTGAAAGCTTAAGTTAAGTAGACATTTTTTTGATTTTCAATCTTCCATGTACATAATTTAATCGTTTTAAAATTTTATTTTGTAGTGAAAATAAACAGTGAAAATGGAGCCGATCGTCATTACAGAATATCCAGTCTATACGTAATATTCGTTATTTTAATGAGATTATGGAGCTGCTAGTGCTTATGGTGAGTTACAAATCAGCAATAATTCAATAAAACCCATCGATTACGATTACACATTTACTATTTTTTTTTTGTAGCAGTGTTTCAAAGAATTTAAAATAATATTTCGCCATTTCTATCGCTTCCACTGGGAAAAAAACTTCCTCGAATTGTGTTCAAATATTATTAAAATATCATCCGGCACGAAATTTTTTCCGCGAAAGTATCAGCCCTTAAGTGTTACTATATACTTACCTAAAATAACATCACAACATAAAGCCAGATAGTCTATCGTTGAATTAGTAGTATTGAAATTATTTATGTAAAAAGAAACATGTGGTATATGAGCTTTCGTAGTATAAAAAATAGAAAAGTTCTTGACCAAATTTGCTCAACAATTTATTCGAAACGTCGATAATTCGTTTTTATGTTTTAAAATAAATTTTTGAGCAAATTTGGTCAAGAACTTTTCTATTTTTTATGAAATTATTTATATTCGATTTTACAGAATATTTACTGTCCAAATGTTAAGTCGCGTTTTTTCAAGTCTTTTCATTGTTACCTAATATTATTTAATCTTATGAATTTATTAATTTATTTTAATTCTTATTTGTTTTATATGTGATCGATGAATTTTAATTGAAATATATGGAATTAAATACCGAAATTTTGTTGCTTTTGTGCGTTTTCTTTATTGTCGATTTAAATAATTGAAAAGACGTTCTCCTTCTTTTTATTTAATTTTTCGTAAATGATTTGATAACCTTTTTGGAAGGAGGATCTCAATGGAAATAGTTGATCGCCTATTCATTTGATTATCTCTTTATTGTATTGTAGGTACTATAACACAGGGCGACACGAATTTTGTTTTTGGGTTCTCATTGCCAAATTTGGGTTACTGTTATGTAACTAATAAAGGAAAAACATTTTTTGACCAAAGTTTGCTTTTGGGGGGGGGGCAAAAAACTGATTTTTCGAGGTCAATCCTGAGCATTACAAAAAAATTGAATTTTTTTTTTGACTAATCTTGTAAGAAATTTCACGGCGAATCCAATGCTGCAAACCGCAGACCTCCGCCTCTTTTTTTAAAAAAGTTACAGCTCATTCTTTCCAAAATTTTGTGAAAAAATCGCATTTTTTTGTTTTATTTTTCGCAAAGAAGTGAAATTTGAAAGAAAGGTAAGGATTTTAAGGCCATAATGACCATGATGAGAGATGTAGGAAATTTCACGACAAATCTGATAATGTGAAGGGAATGCAGATAAACAGATACGTGAATTACACCAACATAGGGAATATGGTCATGTTTCCTTCAATTTCAATTTCAATTTGTTTATTTGTAATTACGACCAATTACTTATTAAATCAATAAACTATAAGCGAGTTACTAGTTACTACCTCCATCTAGATATTCCTCCAAATTGTAAAATGTTTTCTTGAGAAGCCAGTCAAGTATGGTAATTCTTTTTTGATTTTTTTTGTAATTTGGATACCTATTCTTAGAAAAATTGAGGGGTGAGTTCTGGGATGAATTTTCATCCCAATAATTATTCCAAGATTTTTCCGAGCTTTAGAAGCTGGGATGAATTTTGAGTTGAATTTTAATCCCAATAATTAAGTACACAGGTCGACATTTTTGAACTATTGAAATGGGTTACCGGACATTTACCCGAATCTAATTCCCTGAATTTGTGAAATCCCGGATGCCTTTTACCCGAAAAAAATTATCCCGAATTTATTAACCCTAAGTGCCATTTCCCCAAATACCATTACCTCGAATTTTGAAATCCCGAATCTAATTCCCCGAATTTTGAAATCCCGAACGCCTTTTACCCGAAAAAAATTATCCCAAATTTATTAACCCGAAGTGCCATTTCCCCGAATACCATTACCCCGAATGGTAAAATCCCGAATATCGTTTCCCAGACAAATATTATCACGAATATGGAATCTGAAATATCCAACTTTTTGCACTGGGATCGATATTTTAGCAGATACAGCTAAAAATCAGATTTTTGGAGAAAACCCCCTCTCTTCAATCAACTACCGGGTGCTCGATTAATTCTGGCTCCTCTCCCCCCCCCCCGATACTTTTTGTGTTAAAAATAACTAAAAATTGTAAGTTGGCAATACTCTGTTTCATTTGTTTATAACGAAGTATTGCCAACTTACAATTTTTCCCTCAAAAAGAATCGGGGGAAGCCAAGAATTGATCGAGCACACAGTATAGCTTCAGCCCCCTTGAATTTTTGAATACCATTTAAAAGTCATCTGATAGGAAATTTGACGTAGAATAACTTTCATAGACCCCATTTTTGCTCTAGAACCCATATTTTAGCAGATATGGGCCATCGCATACCTACCTTCCTTTATTCCAATTTTTCTCATCTCCATGACAATTTAAACTAATTCAAATTGCATAAATTCGGGTAAATCCCTCCGGAATAATGGTATTCGGGGAAATGGCACTTCGGGTACTTGGATTCGGGTAAATGTACCGTAATCATTGAAATGATGTTTGAAGTTTAATGGATGATTTTTATAGTATTTTTCAAGCTGATCACGAAAAAAACAGTGAAACAATTCCATCGCTCAAGGATTTTTTACGATTTGAATTTTTTGTTGAACAGTTTTTCTATTTTTTTGATAACTTTTGACACTTGAAGTCGATTTTCTAAAAAAAAGAAAAGGTTGTACTTGGTTCTACGAAAAAAATGAATGGAGCATCGATTTTAAAGCGTAAAATTTCCTTTCTGTGGAGTCCGATTAGTTTTCTCCTTAGAAGGCTTAGCTTTCGAGATATTTTAGTTCAAAGTTCAAATTTTTTTGAATTGAAAATATCTCAAAAGCTAAGCCACATGAGAAAAAACTAATTGGGCTTTACTGAAAGAAAATTTTACGCTCTTCAATTTATGTTTCATTCATTTTTTTTCATATTGCCCTCTTTTTCGCCGTAAAATCGATTTTTTGTGATGAACTGTTTAACATTTCACATTTGCATCAATGATAATATCAAAGGACGGCAAATCGACAATTTTCGTTCTACGTAATTGATTCTGATTGGTGTTTCTGACCTACTTTTTAGTGTAGAGTTCGAATATGATTTCAGTTTTACCCCATCGCATCAGAATTTTTTATAATTGGAATTTATTGTTAAAAATTCGTTTTACATTTTTTAATGTAAATTTTGACCATTAAAGTCGATTTTCTGGCAAAAGAAAGGGTCCTACGAAAAAAAAATATGGAAAATAAATTGCAGAGCGTAAAATTTTATTTTAGTCAAGTTCAAATTAGTTTTTTCTTAGCTGGCTAAGTTTTTGAGATATTTCAATTCAAAAAAAAGTTGAACTTTCAACTTTCAACTAAAATATTTCGGAAGCTTAGCCTTCTAAGAAAAAACTTATTGAACTTTATAGAAAGGAAATTTTATGTTCTACAATTTATGGTTCATTCATTTTTTTCATAGAACCTTATTCTCTTTTTTTTCAGAAAATAAGTGTCAAAAGTTATCAAAAAAAGTAGAAAAACCACGTATTAAACAAAAAATTCAAATTGTGAAAAATATTTGGGTGATGGAATTCTTTTACTATTTTTCTCGTGATCAGCGCGAAAAATGCTATTAAAATCACCCTAAAAACTTCAAACGGGTTTTTCCACGTCGACCTGTGTTATTAGTCGATTTGAAGCTTCCAGCAAAAGTTGTTTTCTCTTTAAAGTACACCTATGTACTAAAATTTCTCACGGAGACGCTGCTGTCATATACCCAACTAACTTTTAAATAGGTAATTACCCATCAATATTCGCATGCCCATGTAAACAACTTACATTTTTCTGTTAAATACTTACCTACTTAATTTATTTTTAAGAACATTCAAGGCAACAAAAATCTAAACTAATAGTAGGTACCAAAAAAACTTGAATAAGTTTTTAGAGAGAATGATATCAAAATTCACAAAAGAAAAGAGATACTTAATTTCAAAACGGATGTGGCTTGTCTAAACGCAGTGTATGTAAGGTCAATAAGCCTAATTGAGAATAATTGGTAATCGAGAACACTTCTTGATAAACGTAGATACATACATATTTAAAAGCAGGGTTGTTACGCAGAATAAACGCTGCAGAATATTTTTTATTCTTCGCGCAGAATAGCTCATGCAGAAATGCAGAATGAGCGGTAATTACGGTATTTACACCCAGGGAAAAATTTGCAGGCATGATCAGGTATGAGCATGGCTGAGCAGGACAGATTATGTCTGAATAAAAGTTAATTTTTTGAATGATCATGCCTGATCATGCCTGATCATGCTTGGTCATTCATGGCAGAACACAAACTCATTTTTTTTCTTCCGCCCGCTACTAAATATAGTCAGGCATGAGCAGGATTGACCAGGCCTGACCAGGCAAACACAGATCTGATAATATAAAATCAGATCTGTTCTCATATGGTGTAGAAATGGTTTGAAAATTTTCAAGGCATTCATCAGTCATGGTCAGGTCTGATCATATAAGAGCATACCTGGTGTTGATATTTTTGTAAAATTTAAACGCGCGAATAAATTAAATTGCTTTTTATTTTTTTGGAAAATGAGTACCTATACTAAAAGTATAACAATGTATGTACATATAAACGTAAAGTATGTAATTTTTTTCAAATTTCATCGAATTGGAATTTTTTTGCTTTTTTTGGTATTATCTTATGTAAAACATGAAAATTTAGTTCCTGCCTAGAGAATTTCTATTTCTCCCCTTGGGGGCTTGAGCCTCAATATTTACAATTTAATTGGGAAAGGGAAGTGAAAACCTAGAAAAATTAAAAGCTTTGCAGTTTTTTTGCGTGATGTGACAAAATCAATGTTTATGGGGAGGTAGAAATTTTAAATTTTTTTTCTCTGGAATGAAAGGTTGATTGGGGAAGAGGTGAATGGTGGGACGAGCCTTGGAAAAATTTTAGTTTTGAAATTTTTCCGAGTAAGTTATACGACGAAAGGTATGTTATTGAGGGCGTAGTTATCTGGGTTTGCAATATTTTTCTGAATTTTCTCGCTCAAGAGACCAGATTCAAACTTGAAAATGAGGACATTTTAGGGAAGAAATAACGAAATGAAAAAACCAAATCCATATTCGTGTTCAGCAGGTCAAAATTCCCCGATAAACACTTTCTCGCGATCGTTTTACTTGAAGTCTCGAAATTTACTTTTTTTTTTCATGAAAAATCGGTGAAAAAGGTGAATTTTAAAATTTTAATCAAAACTTTTGCGAAAAGGATGTTTATCGGGGTATTTTGACCTGCTGAACACTAATATGGAATTGGTTTCCTTATTTGGTAATTTCTTTCTGTATAAAACGCTCAAAACTTGAAAAATCCACTAAAATAACAACATTTCTGTGCAGTTTTTCGTTATTTTCGGCTCTTAGTTCAAAGAAATCGCCAAAACTAAATACACAGCCATATTCTACATAAAAAAAACGTAGGTATTTTTTAGAAATTTTTCCAGGCTGGTCGCTCTTCGCTTATATGGTATTTTTTACGATTGAAAACTTCAAATAGCCGAAAAAACGTGAAGGAGTGCACTAAAATTCTTGAAAAAATTATCGTAAATACATCTCTACGAGATGTTCGTAACTTTGTGCCAAAGAACCAAAAATTTTCTTCACTTTCGTTGAAATTAAAAATTCTTGAAAATGATGCAATAAAATGGCCATAGCTCCGAAAGAGAGGGGAGTAGGGGTCCAAAATTTTGTGAAAAATTATTTCTAGTCAATATACACGACTTGAGGTGTTTAGGAGCCCAAAAGTGCTGGGGGCCAAATTCACCCCTTATCCGGCCATACCCTTTCCCATTTTTTTAAAATTAGCTAAAAACTTTGGGCGTTCTCCATTACCCACTAATTCATGGGTAATGGAGAGCATCGCAGTCTCTAATGAGAACACGCCATAACTTTTTTATTTCTAATCAAAAAAATCCAATTATCGCTCTATTTAGACTCAAACATACCAAATTCATACATAACCACCAAACTTTTCAAACGCGTACTACATTCTAATTCCATTTTTTTAAACATTACAATAAGTGTTCTCAATTAGACCCAGTGACCTTACAATTATTTGTATTGTGGTTGTATTAACCAGAGTCTTGAATAACTATCTTTCGTATTTGGTCGCTAAACGTAGGCCTACTAAACTTTACCTAATTATAATTTAGTTTCACTGTAAATGACTGCTAGATCAGTCGAAACATTTTGTGTGACCGTCTTATGAATTATTTCATGTGAGTATCTGTATGTATTTTTTTCGTAGAATATAAATTAATTTTTGTATATTTTCTTCGCTCTTTCTATCTGAATTTGGGGAAATAGAACTAATTAGATACCTATTACAAAATGTACCTACTTATTTACAAATTTTGAAAAACATATACTTATTTTTTTTAAAAAAGTAATTTTAATCACTCAATGCAAGGAAGGTATCCTCATCGGGAATAAAATTTTACGCTAAACAAAAATATATCGAAAAAATATCCAAAAAGAAACCCCAATTCCCAACCAAAATGTAAGGTGCTAAATCCATTTTTTGAATTTCGGCAAATAACAATTCAAAATTACCCCCAAGGTGCTGCCAAAATGCAAAATAAGAAAATTTGGTTTAATCCAAGAAAAAAAAGAAATGTTATGAATTTTATTATACCCTATTTCCAATTACCAAAATCGATTGGAAGCTTTTTCAAGATATTCTGGAGTCTACAGAAAATTTTGAAATTTTCCAGGATTGAAAAAAAGGTGTCATTGTCGGATCAAATTTGTTTTCTCAAAGCTGGAAAATCAAAAGATTTTTGAAAGATTCAGATTGACACGAAGTCGCTTTCAATCAATTCGGGAGCTGGAAAATAAGGTGTATGTTTCCAAAATTTTAATTATCCCCATTGATGCGTATGTAGCTGAAATTCGCTATTTTTGTCATGAAAAATCAGTGGAAAAGGTGAATTTTGAGACTTCAAGCAAAACGTTTGCGAAAAGGGTGTTTATCGGGGTATTTTGACCCGCTAAACACGAATCCGACATTAGTTTTTTCGTTTAGTCATTTCTTTCCATACAAAACGCTCAAAATTTAAAAAATTTGCTATAAAAAATAACATTTTTGTACAGGTTTTCGCGATTTTCGGCCCTTGGTGCATCGAAATCGCGAAAAGTGAATACGGGACGTGAATCTACGTTAAAAAACACGTTTTTGGGATATTTTCAAAAAGTGGTCGCTCTTCGCTTATATGGTGTTTTTTACGATTGAAAACTTCAAATAGCCGAAAAAACATGAAGGAGTGCAGGAAAATTGTTGAAAAAATTATCATGAATACACCTCTACAAGATGTACATAACTTTGTGCCGAAGACAAGAAAATTTCCTTCACTTAGGTACACTGAAATTAAAAATTCTTGAAAATATTGCAATAAAATGGCCATATCTCCAAAAGGGAGGGGGTTAGGGGGTCAAAAATTTTTCTAAATTTTTTTACATCATGGAACACCATCTGAGGGGGTTAAATCAAAAATCGGAGCGGGGGCTAAATTCACCTAAAACCCGGCTATGTACTCTTCTGGAAATTCCAAAATGTTTCGGAACTCGTAATTCCAATTGATTCAGAAGGTTGAAATCAGGGTATCACACCACATCGCAGCTTTTCACCTTGATTAGATCAAAATTTTATATTTTAACCTCTATTAAGATCATGGGATAACTAATTTAAAATTTTCAAATGTCAAAATTTGAAAAATCAACTTGAGCATTTGAAATTTTGGTTAGAGAGTTATTTTTATTTTTTGGATGTAGGTACCTACTTTTGATAAAGTTCTATTTCGGGCCAATATTTTTCTACCGGTTAGAATACCTTCCTTGTATGTTAACTATTTCATATTTGCCTCTATCGATCTTTTTCAATTTCGTGTAAAAAATCGATATTATTTAATTCGAGCTGGATGATTGCATATTAATTAGCTCACGTAAGGATCCCACTTCAAAGTTCAGGCAGAATGAATCAGACGTGGAAATTCATCACTTTTGGATTTTTTATACTTTGCATCAGTGGTAATACAATAGGTAAGTATATTAAATGGGCATGTATTATGATTATAAAAATAAAAAATAATTTGCTTTCAGTTCCTTCAAGGAATGGCTGATAGCATTGTTTTTTCAGTGATATCTGAAAATACTCACGAAGTGACGTTAGATTGAGATTAGGTAATATAAGTAGGTATAGGTACTCGAATAAAAAATTAGCCATAGGTATTTCAGAAAACAGGAAGTTGTCTTTAGAGGTACCTAAAACTAAATATTTTTCTTTAATTTAAAATGGTGTCGAAATATAGGTTCTGAGGGGCGCTGACTCCGATTCCGGTACTCGTTTGACCCCAAAATCAAAATTGAGCTCGGGGGGGGGCAAAATTTTGAAAAATACGATATGGGTATCGAAATATAGGTTTTCGGGTGCGCTGAATCTCACTCCGACACTCATTTAACCCAAATACCAAAATTAAGCCCCCTAGCGGGGAGAGGGTCCCAAAATTTTGAAGCTTACTATATGGGTATCAAAATGTAGGGTTTCCAGGACGCTGATTTTATTTTGGGCACTAATTTAACCTGAGCCAAATCAAGCCTCAAAGGGGGGGGGGGGGGGGGGGTAAAAAAGGGGGGGATACAGGGGGGGGGGGGGAAAAGATGTAGGGGGGCGGGGCTTGGGGACCTTGAAATGAAAGGAAAGGGGGGGAGGGGCCTTTGAAAACGAGGTTTTTTTTTGGGGGGGGGGGGGTTTCAAGGGGGGGGGGGGGGGTGATTTGTTTTTTGGGGGGGGCTCGATAAATTTAGGGCGTTTAAATATGAAAGATTTTGTTTGACGTCCGGTAAACATTTTGAACCTATTTTCCCCCGTCGAAAATTTTATCCTTTTTCCCTTTGAAAATTTGACCCTCTGACTGCCACGGACGGCAGAAAGCTGAGATCGGTACGAGGTTCGAACTTAAATGCGAAGTCACAAAAACAGAAGGGCTAAGCGTCGACTGGTGGAAAAATAGTAAGAGTGTATTAGGCGATTCGCGGTACGATGATTCTTACCGGGGTTCAGGTCTCTTAATAAAAGTACAGCGATCGGACGATGGTGTATACTTATCCATTCTAAAGGCACTAAATGAGCAAGCCGTATTAACGAAAAATATTACTTTACAGGTGAGTTTGTTCCCCGATGTCAAGTCGTCCGTTGTGTGAATGGTAGTACCATTGTTGGTGGTACTGGACAAATCGTCTGTGAAGTCCAATGTTATCCTGAGCCCTCTATCATTTTTCAGTTAGTATAAGTAGAGAAAACTAGGGTGATCACCGCCTATAAATCAAAATGATCAACTCTTGGGTACCATGAATAATAAATTCATATTTTTTTACAGAAAAACGTACGATCTACGCCATGTACAACGGAATAAACAACGCTTCAAAATTGACGTGGAACCGATGGCTAAAAAATACTGGTATAATGTTACGGTGACGATTTCAGATGCAAATGTCACCGATTCCGGAACATACGAAATTATAGCTGGTAGCGATGTACGAAAAATTTCCGAATTTGAAAACGCTACATTTATTTTACCGGTTGATCCCTCCAAACTTTCGAATGTTTTGCCTAAACGTGCAGCAACCCATGTATAAAAGTTCTGCATTAGGCAGAACAAAATATTCCTTAGGTACCTACTTTACAAAGACACCTCGTATCACTGTACAATTCGGAGTCAAGTTCAATGGTGTGAATTTAAAAAAAAAAAAACGTTGGATTTTGATAAAAATCGGTCAGGTTGTTTACTTTGAGTGGAAGAAGACCCAATTTTTTCAAGCCCCTCAGCCCAAATGAGTAGGTATGGAGCTAACGACTCTCAAAATAACGTTATTTTCGCAAAGATGCGTTTATATTTCACTTTTGGGTAATTTGGAAACCTTGTCAGCACCTGAATAGGTACGAATTGAATTTCTATACCCCTCGAAAATAAGTCGATTCAAGCAGATTTTTTGGGGGAATGGGGAGGGCACTGGCTATAAAAATGCCGCATGAAAAATTGAAAATTGAAAATTTTGCGAATAGGTAAAAGGATGCCGGCAAATAAGATAGGCGAATCTGCCCCCGAGCTGAAATTCGAAACTAACCAATGGAAGTTGGTTCCTATGGTCTGAAACCCTTGTGGAAATTTTTTGGCCCCCTACCCCTCCCCTATCCTAAGTTATGGGCCAAAACGTTCATTTTTTCAGCCTTTTCATTAGGAATTTTTATTTTTGCGAGTTTTCAGCCAAATTTTTTCAAACTTGCGTGGATGGTACACTATACTGAAGGGTATTAGTTGATAGTTGGAAAAAAAATTTCGATGATTTCTTCTAGCTGAAACTCATGTTTGAAAACTTCAAATCGAGTTTTCTACATGATGGTTCAGGGGTGAAATTCTGAAAAAAATATATTTCATGTACCTAGTCCCTATGTTCAACGTGATATTTTTTTCAGAATTTTTCAGGTGTTAGAACATCTTGAAAAATGCGAAAACCCATTTTTACACACTGTTTTTCACTCATAAAGTGGTCATTTTTGGTTGAAATTTTTTTGTGTGTAATTATACCCCAAAATACGTATTTATACACCACTTTTGCGATTTTCACTTCATTTCATTTCTTTTTGGCGATTTTTGTAATTTCAAGTACAAATAAGTACAGCAGAAGGCTCAAAATTGAACATGTCACTTTCTTTGTACACGAAATTGGTTTACGAAAAAATTTGCAACAGATCCGTGTTCATCAGCTGAAACTACTTACATATACCCCATTTACACGATCAAAGCACCCAAATTTTGAAAATTTATACCTTCCACCCAACGAATTATCTTGCAAAAATACGCCAATAATAAGGTTGGGGTTACAATGAAAAGCATGGGCAATTTTTTTTTTTGATTTTGGAATTGCTCACCCCAGAAGTGTTCATTTGCATGAAAAAAAAATTATTCCCAACATTTCACTTCTCTGAGTTGAGGGTAAACTGTGCCGCCGGGCACTGAAGTTGAGGACGTGGCGCCCGAGCGCGTTCGATGCTACCATGCCACCATACGTGGTGATGAAGTTTTTTTTGCGTACGGGCTACGTTAGAAAAAATGGGGTCTATGAAAGTTATTCGACGTTAAATTTCCTATCAGATGATTTTTGAATGGTATTCAAAAATTCAAGGGGGCTACAGCTATAGTTGATTAGAGAGAGGGGATTTTCTCCAAAAATCTGATTTTTAGCTATATCTGCTAAAATATCGATCCCAGTGCAAAAATGAAGTCTATGAAACTTAATCGGGGTTCAGAATTTTGAAAAATACGATATGGGTGTCAAAATATAGGTTTTAGGGGGCGCTGAATCTCATTTCCGGCATTCATTTTACCCAAAAACCAAAATTGAGCTCCCTACGGAGGAGAGGGTCTTAAAATTTCGAAAAATACAATATGGGTATCAAAATGTAGGGTTTCCAGACCGCTGGATCTAATTCCGGCACTATTTTAACCCAGAACCCAAAATCGAGTCCCTCAGGAGGGGGGGAGGATAGGGGCCCAAAATTTCAAAAAATACGATTATACGATATTAGTATCAACCTGCATGGTTTCAAGGGCACTGATTCTCATTCCAGTACTCATTTGACCCAAATACCAAAATTGAGCCCCCTAGGGGGAGAGAGGAGCCTAAAATTTTGAAAAATACAACATGGGTATCAAAATGTAGGTTTTTGGGGGCTCCGATACATTCCAGTAACTCTTAAATAAAAAAAAAAGACTTTGCCCTCTATAAGGGTAGCATTATCCAAAATTCTGAATATTACACATGGTATTCAAAATGAAAGTTTTTTATGAGTGCTAATTTTCATTTTAAAAAAAAAAAAATTGAATTGCATATAGTATACCAACTATATTTACTTTATAAGAAAACTTCACTGATTTCAAGGTTGAAAAATTCGTCATCCGATTTTTCAGCTTATACATATATCATCTTCGCTCTCGTCATCTCCATCGCAAACAAGAATTCTCGCCTCACTCGGTAGTTATTTCAACTTTAAGATCAGTGAAGTTTTCTTATAACGTAAATATAGTTGGTATCTATGCGATTCAAATTTTATATTATTTTTAAAATGAAAATTAGCACTCATAAAAAACTTTCATTTTGAATACCATGTGTAATATTCAGAATTTTGGATAATGCTACCCTTATAGAGGGCAAAGTTTTTTTATTATTATTTAAGAGTTACTGGAATGTATCGGAGCTCCCAAAAACCTACATTTTGATACCCATGTTGTTTTTTTCAAAATTTTAGGCCCCTCTCTCCCCCTAAAGGGCTCAATTTTGGTATTTGGGTCAAATGAGTACTGGAATTAGAATCAGTGCCCCTGAAACCATGCATGTTGATACTAATATCGTATAATCGTATTTTTTGAAATTTTGGGCCCCTATCTCCCCCCGAGGGACTCGATTTTGGGTTCTGGGTTCAAATAGTGCTATAATAAGATCCAGTGGTCTGGAAACCCTACATTTTGACACCCATATCGTATTTTTCAAAATTTTGGACCCCCTTTCCCCTCCTAGGGGGCTCAATTTTGGTTTTGGGGTCAAACGAGTTCCGGAATCGGAATCAGCGCCCCTCAGAACCTACATTTCGACACCCATACCACCTTTATTCCGCGAACTTCAAAAATTTCAATTTTTCACCCCCTCACTCAAGGGTGAGTATTTCGAAAATACTCAAAAAAAATGCAAATTCTGAAAAAACAGCGTGAAAGTAGACACTTCAAGGTATTATTCCACGGTGCACTTTTTTCCAACCCGATTGGCGATTTTGAGTAATCGAGCCATTTCACCCTAGCTTGTGCATTTGGCACACTGTGCGACATAATCACATTATGTTAACTTGTTAAAAATAAGCGGGGGAAATCAAAAAATAAGAAAAAACCTGAAAAAAGTATTTCAAAATACTGAAAAAAATGAGAGAAAAAACGACAAAATATTCAGGTAAATAGGCATTTTAATAAAAAGTTATGACTTTTGTCTCTATTTTTGAATAATATTCACGATCCAAGGTTTTACCTTAAAGGAAAAAGTGCGTTTACCTATTTTATTTTCTATCCGCGTCAATGTAGCCAATTTTCGATTATCAGGTTTCCGGAGGAATAGGTTTGTGTGTGGAGTTTGAAGTTCAATATATTCCGCCCACCAGACCAGGAGAAGTGACACCCGCAAATATGCCTCTGCCAAAGCCACCTGGTATTCCAACCATTACAAACGCCATCAAAGATGGAAAAAATTACGTCAAAGTGAATTCTACCAATGAAATCGAACTGACGTGGGCAATTCCCCCCAATAATGGTCTGGATATTGAAAGATATAGGATAACATATTGTCTTGTAAGTATATCTGGAGAGTATTAGTTGCCATCAGTGACTGCTACGAATTAATTTTTTTCAACTGTTTCGTTATTTTATTTTTTTCAAGGGTTTCGAAAATCACTACGTAAAAGATAATATTTACTACGTTGGGAATACGTGCAAGGATATAATACTGAATCGTAATGAAATACCATCGGCGCATGTGATAAAAAACCTGAATCCTGGCTGTTATTATTTTGTGATGATAACAGCTTTTAACGCTGCGGGAGAAGGGCCACCTAGCGAACTATATTTCAAAACCGGTGAGTTCGAATTTCCTACTTTTATTGATTGAAAAACTCAAAAGAATGTTGATTCAAGCATTCTTTCTAATGACCATGGATTTTGAAAGTCAATTTTTTCAGAAAATATCAAACTTTAAATTAAATTATTGCAGTGCAGGGGTGCGGCCCAGGACCAGGATCGAGACTTGAAACCCGAAAAAGCCCCGATTTTTCGTTTTGAAGCCCAATATGCAAGCCCCAAAACCTCAAAAACTTTACTTTACGAAGTCCCGACCGGAGACCCGAAACCCTTTCTCTGAAAACCAAAACCTAAACGTGAGCCCCGAAACTTGAATCGTGATCGGATCCTTTCGGGGCTTTTCATTGCTCTCTGTAAAAGTGTTAAACTGAGTAATACTGTTGTAATTACACGTGGTTACTTTAGGTTGAAAACTGAACAAATTTTGTTCTGAAGACTTATTGCCTAACATCAAAAATGAAGGGGCTACGGGTCATTCAAAATTGAGAAAATTTTGAAATTTTGTGAAGCCCACTTAATATTGGATGACCCGTAGCTCTTTCATTTTCAACATTGGGCAAAAAGTCTTCGGAACAAAATTTGTTCAGTATTCAACATACTATCCATTCATTCCCTTTGTTAATTAATTTTTTTTAGAATTTTTTATGAAAACATTTTTTGTAGCTCCTTCAATTTCAAAGCTAGACAAAAAGTCATAGGATGAAAATTTGTTCAGTTTTCAAAGTACTATTCATTTCCATGGTTGAAAAAAATTTCAATTCGATTTTTCAAGAAGCTGCACTTGCCCCTTCAATTATTAAGATAGGCAACATGTTCAATTTTTCATTTAGGTTTTTTTTATAGTGGTACCCGATTGTATTTAAAAATGAAGTATCATCCTCCACTTACGTGACACCCTGTATTTTCAATATGTTTTTCTCCATTTGGAAATGGTATTCCGAGGGTAGATTATGTTAAAAATTAATTTTTGAAATTTGAAGTCGAAAAAAGCTCGAGAGATTTAGGGTAATTTGTAATCTTGCAGACCAATAAAATCGTAATTTTTTGTCTCACAAGCCTTCAGAGGCGTATTAAGAATTTTTCACGCCCTAGGCGAGGGCAAAAGCGAACGCCCCCCCATTTTTCCCCTAAAGACAAATCTGAAATAATTCAAAGGTACACATGAGGGGGAGGAGGTAGAAAAAATTGGCAGAATTCACATGTAACGTTTTTTTAATTTATTTGAGAAACAGTAAGTGAAACGGAAATTTGAGAACTAAAAGGGCGCTTCGCAGCAGAGAGTTAGTGATAGGGTTATTTTGCCCACACTTTTAAAAGTTTTTTGCTCACGATGGAGAAGTAGAGGGTTCATACTATCTTTTAAAGAAAAAATCAAGTACCTAGATTCATCGAGCCCGAGCGAAGCGAGGGCAAAAATTTTTGAAAAAAAACCATCCAAAAGCTAAAATTTTACAATTTTATAAATCAATATTTTATCATTGAAAAGGAGCCGAAATCCTCAAACTCCTTTTCTTTTATAGAAGTTAGGATTTGTATGCCCGAGCGAAGCGAGGGCTAAGATTTGAAAAAATGATGGAAAAATGCCATCAATTTGAAGTAAAAATCACCTGCTTTTTAATTTTTTTTTACTGAATTTTACGCTTTTTTCGGGTTTTTATATTACGTACTTACATGATAAAAATTTGTGTTTTTTTGTGACTGTTTTCAATTCAGTTTGCCAACTATTGTGAGTAGTTTTCACAATAATTAAGGAGCTGGAATTTAAAATTTAGGCGCAAACAAACATTTGGCTGTACCAGGAAATTTTCCAGTTTCTTGCTTGGGTCATCGGACATGCTGCATCTGAGATAATTTTTCTCACAGCTTCAAAATATATTTTTTTTTATTCATGATTTATATTATAGAAAGTACGGCTTTCCGAATTCTATTGGTTAATACGCCCCTGCAAGCCAACAGTACGCTCAGAAATCCAAATCCGAAATTCTCACGCCCCAATCCGAGTCCAAGAGCCGGTGAATTTTTTTAATTGAAACCTAAGACCCGAAACCTGAAACCCCAAAACAAAATCGTTCGAGGCTACTCCACGGAATTTAAAATCCATTCCAATGATCATCCCGGCCTAGAAAAGTAAAAAAATACGTGCGGTAATTCTGCGATGAAAACTCAAAAAATTCTGAGATGATTTTTTTTGGGATGAAAATTCAATCCAGTGATCATCCCGGCCTCAAAAATTCATCCCAAAGTAATCGCAGCCTAAAAATACTCGAAAAAATCGTGGGATGATTTTTTTGGGATGAAAATCGATCACAACTATCATTTTGTCATTTGGCCCCAAAAACTAGAAAAATACGTGCCATTAATTCTACGATGAAAATTTATCCCAAATTAATCGCAGCCCAAAAATACTTAAAAAATCGTGGGATGATTTTTTGGAATGAAAATCTATTCCAATGATAATCCGGGTCTCAAAAGCTAGAAAAATACGTGCGATTAATTCTACGATGAAAATTCATCCCAAATTGATCGCAGCCCAAAAATACTCAAAAAATCGTGAGATGATTTTTTTGGGATGAAAATCCAATCCAGTGATCATCCCGGCCACAAAAACTAGAAAAAATGTACCTGCGATTATATCTGAGTTTAAATTCATCGCAGAATTAATCGCGGTCCAAAATGCTCGGAAAAATAGTGGGATGATTTTTTTTGGGATGAAAATCCATCACAATTATCATTTTGGCCCCAAAAACTAGAAAAATACTTGCGATTAATTCTGCAATGAAAATTCATCCCACATTAATCACAGCCCAAAAATGCTCGGAAAGATCGTGAGATAATTTTTTTTGGATGAAAATCTATTTCAATGATCATCCGGCTCATCCAGGCCTAAAAAACTAGTATTGCGATGAATTTAATTGCAGATAATATAATCGCATGTATTTTTCTAGTTTTTGAGGCCGGGGTGATCATTAGAATGGATTTTTATCCAAAAAAAAAATCATCTCTTCACAAACCCCGAAAAGCTCTGGAAAGCCCCGAAAATTTCATTCAAGCCCCGAACAGTAAGCCCTGAAACCCAAATCCGAAATTCTCAAGCCCCAATCTAAGCCCAAGACCCGAAACCTGAAACCCGAAAACAAAATCGTTCGAGGCCGCACCCCTGGTACAGTGATTTTGATATCATAAATTAATTTTATTTGAGGGAAGGGGACATGTGCTCAGCAACCGCAACTGATTTGAAAGTAAGATTATCATCAGTTTTCGACGGTAGGTACTTCATCTCGTGATTATTTCAATTATTTTTTTGAAAATGGAATTTTAACTTCTTGAGAAACGCAATTACCCAAACCTTTTGGAATTATTGCAGATGGCCATTACGAACCACCTTATTACAGAACACGCAACCGAAATAGATCTACAAAGGTCATCCGCCTTTCCACCAATGCCGAAGATTGATCGTGTACGAGGCATTAATAAGCATTGACTCGTTTTTCACCATCTTCTGCAAATTGTTTCATCTCATCCAGCTGCAAGAAAATTTAATTAGCATTTATTTAATCACTTATTCTTATTTTCCTGGATGGTGTTTTTAATTTCTAAAATATCTGTGCACGTATATTCTCATTAAAACATACTCAACTTGGCCTACCGCACATAATTTATTCATTTGTTGTAATTTTTTCTTTAAAGCTCTTTATTAAGCTCGAAATTCGAATCAGTCAATCGCAAGCCGTTCAACAGTGCCTACCTTTAAAATGTGATTAAATTCTGAAAATCTCAATATTAATGGATTGTGAAAAAAAAACTAATTAGCCTTCAATCAAAATTGAAAATTTTGAAATTTTTTTAAACCACTGCAAAAAACCGAGAAAAATTTCCTGCTAGATTCAAGATATAGTAAGTTTTTTTTAGTCATTAAATGAATGAAGGAGGGGGTTTCAAGTCATTTTGGTTCCTTTTCGTTCAACGCCTGTGATGTTCTTTACATGGTTTATTGCAACTGGTAGACAATCCAATTGACCTAAATCACAGTCCTGTAAACATCTGCGCAGAAAATTGAAAATTTTGATTTTCGACTTTCTTATACTTACTATTTTTGGCAGTGTGTATTCTAAAATTTTTCGTGGAGCTTCCCAAATTGGAAAATTGGCGTTTTTTTACAACTTTTTTCATAACCGGCTGCCTTCACGCCCCCCTCCCCTCAAGACAAAAATATGCAACCCAATTTCAACTTCTTGTTAGATTTGAAAATCTTCAGTAATAGGTACTTAAAAATGATGAGGGTAAGAATCAGGGACGAAGCTTGGAAAAAATCGCAGGGGTAAAAATGAAAAATTTTCTGACTAATATTATTAAAAAAGGAGAAATTTGCTGACTCATATTGAATGAAAATTTGTCGACCAGTCGTATTGAAAACCAAAAACAAAAATTCGTACTTTTTCTGAGCTACTTTTTTAACTTCTAAGAAAAACTAATTCCTTAATGGCCATCTTCCTTCTAAAAAAATCGAACAGTTTTTGAAAATTTCATTTAAGATTGCCACCAAGTCCCCTTATAAAGGAAAAGGACAAATTTTTTGGTTTCAAAATATCCAATTATTTGGAATGGAAAGACATCATTTTGAGAATTAACTTTAAATTTATCGAATCCGAACAAAGCGAGGGCGAAAATTTTTGAAGAAAAGGGCATCCAGAAGTTGAAATTTCTTCATTAAATTTCGTGCCTTTTTTCGTGCTACTTTTTTGACTTCCAAAAAAAAACAACGAAATTTCTTAATGCTCTCCTCTCCTTCTAATTCGAGATCATCACTGATAAATCAGAAAGACAAATCCCCCCCTTGAAAATATTCAGTTGTCTGGCCTAAAAGGAAAGCAGGTTCATACTATCATTTTGAAAATGAATTACCTAGGTACCTAAGTAAAGCTACTGAGCTCGAGCGAAGTTTTGGTGAACCTTTTTTAGGAAAAGGGCATCCAAAATCTGAAATTCCTTCATTTATTTAATCAAAATTTTAGTACTGAAAGGGAAGGTTTTCATAATTTTTTTTGGTACTGCCCAAATTTTTTTGAATCTGCCCAACAGATTTTTAGAGCTACCTAAACAAATCCTAAAAACCCCTTACAATACACAATTACACACCGATTTCTGGAATCCCCGAGGAGGTAAAAAAATTGTGATTTGAAGAAAACATGTTGGTTTTTACGATGGATTAGTGCTGTGGGGATTAGAATAGCTCAAACTACATATTTTTATGGAGTTATGTCGTAAAATCATTTGAGAATCCCTGAAAAAGGTGGTAAATTCATTTTATGAAACTGTAAGCTCATACACCCACCTTCGACTTATTAAAAGTGTCAGAACCCTATTCTTAACCAATATAACGAATTTCGAATTTTTTTTACCAAAAAATAGTTACCTATGATTTTGAAAATAAAGAAATATTACCTTATGCCTGTTGATAGATCATCTTTTAAAATTGAGAATAGTTATGCTATGCTTATTGTTTAAATAGAAATTTTCATGCTATACCTGTTCTTAGATGAGTAATTTTTGGTAAAAAATTGATCTTCGTTTCTGCATCAACGTGGGCTTATAGTCATCCATTTTTAATGTATTTTCGAGAAAATGACGTTTCTTGATCGCCGGCTGCAAAGCTTCCCAAAAATAACATTTCTGAGGTAAAAACTGTCTGTATCAGGAAAATGATGCAAGCCTGCCCAAAATGGACACGGATTCATAACCAGCGACCTCAAGTTACTCATTGCCAAGTTCTTGGAAAAATTTTCGAAAATCCAAAAAATCGGTCAACTAAACACCTAGGAAATAATTTGTCCCTTCAATTTTTAAGATATGCAACTTGTTCATCTAACTTTTTTTAGTGGTATCCGTTTATATCCAAAAATGAAGTATGAAAAACCACTTACCGGACACTCTATATGTAGCATTGGAAATTTCAGGGGCGTAGCTACCGGGGGGGTGCCCCCTCCCCGCGTCAGGAACTTACGTGAAAAAGTGTCTTTTTGGAGAATTAAAAATCAAAGTTTCTCAAAGTTTCGCCCTCGCTTCGCTCGGGCATAAAGAAATCACACTTCTATAACCTATTTGAATCAACTATATAAAAAATAGTTCCTTTTTGGTATTCCAATTAGGTACCGGAGTTAATTTTTCAAATTTTCGCGAATTTGAATAAAATCGTCCCATGACCATTAAAAAAAATGCGAAGTCGAGAAATTTGATTTTCGCGGTAAAAAACTGAAAATTTTTACATTTATAGAAATAGGTACTTGATAAATGCATCATCTTATTTTCAACGTGTCGAGTCGATTTCAAGCGATTTCAAAACGTTCTAGATCTTCTTAAAAATTCAACCATTCTCCAACTTTGAAAAAAAAAATAGGTAAGCAAAAATAAAAACAAAATAAAGTCAAGTGAATTCTTTCACCTGCAAACGTGGATTACTTATCTATTTAAGATTACATCTAATTCGCACAATTAACTATTTACATATGTAAGTAGATAGCTGTCATTAATAATTTGTTTTATGAAATTTTAACCAAAATAAATCGCAATCGGAAATTCGAAGTTGTTTCTTTTGAATTTTTTTTACATATTTATTTTACTTTTCTGGACACTGAAAATTCAAACTGGAGTACGTAGTACCCAGGAACGAAAGTAAGAGTTTAGAGAGCACACGAAAAAGAAAGAGGGTGATTTGAAGCGGATGTGGGTTGTTTGAACCCCTATGCACTTACTATTGTATCATAATTGTACCTCCTATTAATTCGATTCTTAAATATTTCTCGTAAGTGCACTGTAGCTACGCAGGCCTAATTTTACTTAGTTCGATTAAAGATGCTTGCTAGATCAGTTGAAACGTTTTGTGTGAATTTCCTGTGAATTATTTTATGTAGGTATTTTCCCGTTGAATACCTATGAAAAAAGTTTCGTGAATTTTTTCAAGCTTGAATTTAATTGGAAAAATTAGGTAGGTATTTCATTACATTAAAATATGTTAAGGTTATTTTAATATCCAGCATGACACATTAGGGTTATTTCTATATGTATACAGACAAGAAAATACTTACTGTTAGTTGAATTTGGCTTGTTTGAGGTTCCCCCTTGATTCTACTCCTCCTAAAGAGCTCAAAACCATTGTTAATTCAGGAACCAGTTTTTGACCCCAAAGGGTGGTTTTAGCATCCAGGCTCACATACCTACTCTCTCATTTCTGAATCAGTGAAATTTATCAAAAATCGCTGAAAAACATTCAGAATTGCAGCACAGTAATAAATCAGTGAAAATTTTTTCACTGAAAGCAAGCCAGTGAAAGAAAATTACTGGAAATCAGTGAAAATTCACTAAAAACTCAGTGATATTTATGAAATTTACTGAAAAACCTGTGAAATTCTTTGAATAAACAGTGAAAAATCTCTGAAAACCAGTGAATTTTTCCTGTGCTGCAATTCTGACTGTTTATCAGTGATTTTTCACTGATTCGGAATGAGAGAGTATACCTGTGTACATGTGTAACTCGATAACATTTAAAAAATTACATTTGGAAAAAAAATTTATTCGCTGAGTCATTTCAATATTTCATATTCATTACCATCGACCTTTTTCAATTTAAATACGAAATCGAAATTGTTTAATTAGAAGTTGATCACTGCTTAATAATTGGTTTACAGAGGTATCCTACTTCAAACAGAATGCATCATTCACAAAAATTTGTTTCTTTTGGATTTATGTTATTTTGCACCGCTGTAAATGCAATAGGTAAGTAATAATCAGACATTATATTATTGTAAACATATACGAGGGGGCTCTCACAAATTAAAGTTTTTAAGGTTGTGAGAATTTTGTCCTTAAAGTGTGAGTTAGCTAACAAGTGTCGATTTTCGTAATGGGCGATGACGTCACGTGTAAAAAAGTGCACCACTCAAGAAATGAAAAATTATTTTAAAAAATTTCAAGTCGACAAAATTTTGATAAAAATTTAAAATTCTAGGAGTTTGATTAGAGGATCTGGTGCATTAAGGGGGTCATTTGGTCTCAAGTGGAACTTTGTGAAAATTCTTACGCCATTCAATTTACATTGGTAGAAGATAATTAGAGCGCATGAGCGAATTTTTATCTCACTTCTGGGGGGCTGGGGGCTCAAAATAGGCGGTTTTCAAGCTAAAAACGTTCAAAAATTCTCTCTCCGCGAATTTTCAACTGATTTATTTCAAACTTGGCACGTAAGTAGAGGTACTACACTGAGAAAAAAAAGTGTGGCGATATTGACCACAAATTGTGGAAAAACTTATCCAGTCCGAGTTTATGATGCTTTTCACCACAACTGTGGTATTTTTTAACGTTTTAATCACAACTGTGGTACTTTTTACCACAGCTGTGGCAAAAAAAAAGTACTACAACTGTGGTAAAAAGCATCATAAACTCGGACTGGATAAGTTTCTCCACAATTTGTAGTCAATTTTACCACACATTTTTCTCAGTGTAGAGAGCAGTGCTCTGAAATTTTTTCAGATTTTTTCGACTACTTTAATGACCTTAAATTTGACTTTGAATTTGACTTTAAAAATTTCAAATCACCCTGAGGAGCACAGTTTTGGTGCTATCTCAAAATTTTAAAATTTATGGAAAAAAATGATTTTAAGCAACAAAAATGATGAATTACACCAGTTTTTTGAATGTTTGACCACTTTCCATCACTTAAAAAAATCTGAAAAAATTCTCAAAAGTGTAAAATACATTGGGTAATTTAAATTTGAAAAAATTTGAGATAGCATCAAAACTATGCTTCTCAGGGTGATTTGAAATTTTCAAAATCAAATTCAAGGTCATTAAAGTAGTCGAAAAAATCTGAAAAAATTTCAGAGCACTCCTCTTTAGTACCTCTACCTATGTGCCAAGTTTGAAAAAAATTGGTCGAAAACTCGCGGAGAGAGAATTTTTGAGAGTTTCTAGCTTGAAAACCGCGTATTTTGAGCCCCCAGCATCCCAGGAGTGAGATAAAAATTCGCTCATGTGCTCTAAAATTATCTTCTACCAATGTAAATCGAATAGCGTAAGAATTTTCACAAAGTTCCACTTGAGGCCAAATGACCCCCGCCCCCGTATTGCACCAGAGCCTTTGGAGAATAGTTGAAAAAATAAGTATTGAATAATTGAAAAACGTAATGAAAAAATTTTATTACAGTTGAAAAAGTTGAGAGTTTAAAAAAGAGTTCAGAACAATTGAGAGTTCTGAAAAATTTAACAGTTTGAACAAATTTTGGTAAAATATCTCAAAGTGTGAAAAATTAAAAAACTTTTATTTTGAAAAATTAAAAAAATTTTCAGAGTTTGAAAAAATTTTGGGGAAAATTTTAGGATTGAAAAAAAGGAAAAATTTTTAGAGTGAGAACAAATTTCAAAAAATGTCAAAGTTGAAAAATTAAAAAAAAATATAGACTGAAAAAAACCGCGTTGCTTGCGTAAATTCACATCGAATTTCATCTTTTAAGCACACGATTTCTCATATACCGAGTGTCCGGCCAACCAATTAGCGCAGATCAATTCTACATTCAAAATCAAATGCGGAGTAGCAAATGTGTCGCTGCCGATCATCGATTGGTGGAAAGATAACAAAAGAGTATTGTACAACGATTCTCGTTATAGTTATTCATACGATGGTTCCGGTCTGATTATAAACAATGTGAAAGAATCAGACTCTGGTGTGTACCTAATCGTTCTGAAGGATTCATTTTCATGTAAAGTATCCAGGAAACGTATTACTTTAGAGGTACCTACCTAAGTTTTATCGCAATTGGTGCCATTTGATGGCCAGAAGCTAACGCAAGTTCTAATTTAAGTACTCTCTCATTTATAAATCAGTAAAAATTATCGAAAATCACTGAAAAACAGTCAGAATTTCAGCACAGTAATAAGTCAGTGAAAAAAATTCACTGAAAGCAAACAGTAAAAAAAATCGTTGGAAAACCAGTGAAAATTCACTGGAAAATCAGTAAAATTTTTGAAATTTGTTGAAAAATCAGTGAAAATTCGCTGAAAATCAAAGAATTTTGCTGATTTTTCCTGTGCTGCAATTCTGACTATTTATCAGTGATTTTTCACTGATTCAAAATGAGAGAGTACCTACCTACCTACATTTATTGGAGGTACCCAAATGGAATCATGGAATCTTATTCGCTTTCGTAGGTTTTTGCTCCCCCTAAAGTAGTCAATTGTTCAAGTGGAAGTGCTACCGTTGGTAGTTATGGACAAATTCGATGTGAAATTTACGGATTTCCAAAGCCGATCATTTATTATAGGTTAGTAATTTGAAACCGGAAGGGGAAGAGAGAAGTTATATCGCATGCAATCACCTAAGTACCAGTGGTGTTCGATGAAACGCTAAATTTATCTCTCTCGGTGAATTAATTACAGCAAACTAGACGATAATGAATTCGTAAAGCGGGCCAATCAGCGTCTCAAACTCGACATGAACTCTATTCTTAAAGAACACTCGTATGTTGTGACGTTGACTTTCCTAAAGGTTGAGACTGGCGATGCCGGATGGTTCGAATTTGAAGCCTTTAACTTGGTACGAAATGTTAACGAATTTAAAAAAATACTATTCTTAAGTATTCTATCTGGTGATCCCTTCAAGCATCCGAATCATTGAACTCATAATCGAAGGTTTGCCGGTCCTTAGAATTGAAGGAATAAATTTATGATTCAATCCTGCAGTTCTAAAGGTCTTCAAAGATCTAAATAATCACCTGGTATGATTACTATATCTTTATCAGATACACAGGTTGAATTTTTTTTAGATTTTGAAATGCCTTTTGAAGTTTAATGGGTATGGGAAGTCCATATTTTTCTCATTGATCACGAGAAAATTGGTGAAAAAATTCCATCGTCTAAGGATTTTTCACAGTTTGAGTTTTTGTTGAAGATTTTTTTTTTTACGCTTTTTGATCACTTTTAATACTTGAACTACTTGAAGTCAATTTTCTGAGCAAAGGAAGGTTTCAACAGGGGAAAAAAAGTAGAACATAGATTGTAAAGCATAAATTTTTTTTCTGGAGTTCAATTGAGTTTTTCTTATGAGGCTTAGCTTTCGAAATATTTTAGTTGAAAGTTGAAAGTTCAACTTTTTAAAAATATTTCTCAAAAACTAAGACTCATTAGAAAATAATTAAACTGAAGTCAACAGAAAGGAAATTTTACGCTGCACAATTTCTGTTCTATTCTTATTTTGTTTTTAGAGGTTTGATTTTCCCCAAAAAAATCGATTTTTTGTATTGAACGCATTTTCAAAATTTCTCATTTTTTACAATAGTAATATCAAATGCCGGCAAATCAACAATTTTTTTCCTCCGTAATTGATTTTTATTGGTGATTCTGATCACTTTTTAGTACTAAGTTTCTGAGTTTAAAAATGGTTTTATTTGAACTCCATCACGTCAGGATTTTTTATAAATGAAATTTTTTGTTGAGAATCTGTTTTACATTTTTTGATATAACTTTTAACCCTTAGAGTCGATTTTCTGAGCAAAGAAGGCGTTTTAGAAAAAAAAATAATGGGAAATAAATTGTAGAGCATAAAATTTCCTTTCTATAGAGTTCAATTGATTTTTTCTGGAAAAGCTTAGTTTTTGAGATATTTTCAATACAAAGAGTTGAACTTTACACTTTTAATTAAAATTATATATCTCGAAAGCAAATTTTACTCTCTGCTCTCTCATTTTGAATCAGTGAAAAATTACTGAAAAATAGTCAGAATTGCAGTACAGAAAAAAATCAGCGAAATTCTTTGATTTTCACCGGATTTTTGCTGATTTTTCAAGGAAATTCACTAATTTTCTAAAGAATTTCACTTATTTTTCAGTAAATTTTCTGAAATTTTACTGACTTTTTTGTAAATTTTTGCTCATTTTCCAACAATTGTTCTCACTGTTTTCTTTCCGTGAATTTTTTCACCGATTTATTACTGTGCTGCAATTTCAAGTGTTTTCCCGTGATTTTCGATTATTTTCACTGATTTATAAATGAGAGGGTTCAATTTATGTTGTATTCATTTTTTTCATTAAACCCTTTCTTTGCACAAAAAATTGACTTCCAAAGTGTCAATAGTCATCAAAAAGTGAAAAGAAAATGTTCAATAAGAAATTCAAATTGTGAAAAATCCTTGTGCGATGGAATTTTTTCACTAGTTTTCTCGCAATAAATACTGAAAATACTATAAAATCACCCATTAAAACTTCAAACAGCATTTTCTATGTCGATCTGTGAAATTTTCAATTATCAGGCTAATGGAAGTGATTTACAAGTCGTGTATCTAAAAGTCATTCCAAATGTAAATGCAAATCCAAAATTTGGCAAGATTGCAAATCCTACGTTTAGCGAGAATATCGTGAATATGAAACAGCCAGCGCCACCCGGCGAACCAATCATTACAAACGAATTTGTTGACGGGGCAGATTTCATCAAAGTAAATACCACTAATGAAATCAACCTGACATGGAAAATTCCTCCCAATAATGGTCTTGATATCGACAGCTATCAGCTGAAATATTGTGTGGTAAGTACAGTAGCTCTTAATTATTTTTTCAAAAATTAAATTTCGACGATCTGAATCCAAATTTATTCCATGTTCAAATTTCAAGTCAAAATTTTTTCAATTTCTTCAATTCTGTTTTTTTTGAAATTGTTTCCAACTGTAAAAATTTTTTATTTAAATTTCCTCAAAATGTTTTAACTTTTGATTTAATTTTTTTTTAATTTTATATTTTTTTAAATTTCTTTGAATTATTGAGTTGGAAGAAATTTTGAGAAAAACATCAAGTTGGATTTTTTTGAATAATATCAAAGTTGGAAAAAGTTTTAAGAAAATTTCAATTGGGAAATATTTCTGAATTGGAAAAAATTTTAAATATAAAATCTAAAAAATATAATTGGAAAATTTTTGAAAAATTCCAAATTGGAAAATTTTTACTGTTGGAAACCATTTTAAAATGAAAAAATTATAAGGCTGGGCTAATGGACCTTGTTGTCCGAATCCATTGAAAAAAATGAAAATTGTTAACGATATTAGGATTAGAATAATTTTTAAAAAATTTGGAGTCGAAAAAAATTGAACGGAAAAAATTTGGGTTTGAATCGTCGAAATCCAATGTTTGGCAAATAGAGTGCCCTAATAGCACAGCTACGCGAGGACGCTTTCTACAGATCAATGTTTTTCGACTATTTGGTTGTAGGCTCTCAGAAATGACGAGATTGGTGAAATGTACTACTATGAACCTATGTGCCAGCGTAAGAAATTGGACGCTGGTGGAAAATTATCGTCATACGTGATAGAGATACAGCGCTATGAGTTGAACGATGTGTTTTACTACGTGTCATTAAGAGCCCACAACAGTATGGGAGAAGGACCAGCCAGCGAACGATATTTCAAACCCAGAGGTTCATTCATTATGATCAAGTAGTGAATATCATAGTTCGTGAGATAGACGTCGCGTCGCTTAAGTTGAAAACTTCTAGAAATCCCCAAAATAAACAAAATTCTCTCATCCCCCCACACCAAAGATGACGAAGAGTAAAGACCAAACAATACCTAGTGATTTTCTTAGTTAGGTATTGCATGAGTGAGTAATTGAGTATACTTTGTAAAAAATGTCGAATCTTTTGGTCGAAAATTACATTTTTTGGTTACACATGCAACTATCTTCTTTTTTGAAGGAACTGTATACTTAATTGGAAAATTCTAGAAATAAACAAAAAGTAATTAAGATTTTGTTGTGTACAAAACATTTTTTCCACAAGATTCACTTCTCGGATTGCTCATTCAACTTGAGTAATTTTTTTTATCAAAGTTTCATTTCAAATGTTCCGGTGTCGTAAGGAGGTCATTTGGCCTCTGGTGGAACATGGTAAAAATGTTTATGACCCTTCAATTTGTCTGGGTAGAAGATGATTTTAGAGCGCATGAACGAATTTTTATCTCACCCCTGGGGCTTGGGGGGGGGGGCAGATCAAATTCAAAGTCATTTAGTGGTCGTAAAAATGTGAAAAATTTTCATAGCTTTCTTTTCTAATACCTAGGTACATTTAGCTACGCCCCAAGTTTGAAAAAAAAATGGTTGAAAGCTCGCGAAGATATAATTCTTAGCTTGGATATCACGTATTTCGGGGCCCCAGCTCCCCAGGGGTGAAATGAGAATCCACTTAGACGCTCTAAAATTATTTTCCATCTACCGAGACAAATCGAATGGCAAGAGTGGCATCCTACATTTTTTCCGGGTGTAGCAAAATCAAGATTTTTGGAGGAAAAAACTGAAATTTTTCTGGGTGTAGCAAAAATTTCCAAGATTTAGAAGGTCGGGAATATAAAAAAAACTATATGAAAGCCTGTTTTCAGTCTAAAATTTAGGGCTGATTCATTTTCATGACACTAAATTTAAGATTAAAAAGTAAAAACATTGATCAAAACAAAAAAAAGAAAATGCTGTTTGTAATTTAATGAATAATCGTTTTTTTTTTCGCGCTGATCACGAGAAAAATAATGAAAAAATTCCAGCACGCCAAGATCTTTCATAATATTGGAATTTTTTGTTAAAAATTTCATTTACATTTTTAAACTAGATGTTGACCCTTAAAGTCGATTTTCTGGATGAAAAAAGGGCCCTACGGAAAAAATGAAAAGAACATAAATTATAGAGCGTAAAATTACCTTTCTGTAAAGTTCAACTAGTTTTTTTCTTAGGAGACTTTGTTTGTGAGATATTTTCAATTTTAAAAAAAGTTCAACTTTGAGCAAAAATATTTCGAATGCTAAAGCCTTCTAAGAAAAAACTAATTCCACTTTGCGGAAAGGAAATTTTACGCTCTGAGAAAAGTAGTCCTACTGGCCTGTAGTCCTAAATTCCCTCGGGGACTCGATTCGAGTCCCTCCTAAGAATACGCCAGGTAGTCACGTACCTACCTGGGTATAAGAACAAAACACTTTTAAACAACATTTAACACTTTGAATTTATAAACAACTTTTATTACTTTTAAACAACATTGGAACTGAAATATATAAACAACATTTAACTTACACGGTGAAACGCATTCGAATAGCACCCACGCGTAGCTCCGAGAGAAACGATCCGTTTCTCTCGGAAGCCAGCCAGGCACTGATTCTCCGGTTGCCTCGTTGTCCCAACGACGCGACCGCGCTGCCGGTTACGGCACCTCGATCCTCCCGCCGCACACGTCACCATGACGGCGGGGAACGGGCGGGCCAAGTCCCCCTGTGACAGCTCTACAATTTATGTTCCATTCATTTTTTTTTTTTTGTAGAGCCCTTCCTTTTCGCAGAAAATGGACTTTAAGTGTCATAAGCTATCAAAAAAAGTTGAAAAACGTCAACAAAATATTCAAATTGTAAAAATTCCTTGGGCGATGGAATTTTTTCACGTCCTTTCTCATGATCTATCAGCGTGAAAAATACTATAAAAATCATCCATTAAACTTCAAACAGCATTTTCATCTTCAATTATTAATTGCCACATGCAGTTGCAACAAACTCAATACTTACAACAGATTTTCATCTGAATAATTGCTAACTTTGCGTAGAAAAATGTTTTTATGGCACCTAAGTATTATTTATTTGAAAAAAATTACGAGAAATTTGTAAGAAATTGAAAATTTTTCGGGTGTAGCAATCTTTTTCTGGGTGTAGCATCGTGCTACACCTGTTATAGGTACAAAGGTTGCCACCCCTGTCGAATGGCATAAAAATTTTGACAAAGCTCCGCCAGAGCATTTACAATTTTGAATGAAAAACTTAAGACTGATAGACCATTGCAGGCTCTGCGTAGGTACCTATTGATGTAAGCGAAGGGTGTTTGTTTCCACAAGGAACTGCATTTATGTAGTAACAAGAGCGTGTAACTTGGACCAAATAAAAATCCAGCATTTTCATTGAAGAGGAATTTAGGTATTACATATTTAGGTTGGGTTTGAACACAAAAAGCTCATAGCTATTAACCCCAATCTTTGTAAGCAAGTAAGTAGGCGAATCATTCATAAGCGCACCCAGAAATTATTCAAGGGAGGGGTGAAATTTCAATGAAAAAATTCAGTAACATGTCATTTCAGTGGCCCTGGCGTAATCAGGGTATTTTCAGTAGGTTGATAATTCATGAACGAATTTGAGCAAGTAAAATTAAAAAATTAAAGAATTTCAGTTATTTTTCACTGGTTCTTCAATCAAAATTGTTGATTTTTTCCAACAAACTGGTAATTGATTGAGAAATCAGTGATTTTTGACTGAAAGATTAGGGGGAAAACATCAGTTTTTAAAATAGAATGACTAAAATACTGCCCGAGCGAAGCGAGGACGATTTTTTTTTTGAAAAATCATGTTTCAAGAGCAAAAAAGTTCACTTTTTTCACATTTTTGTGATAAAAAAATCTCCTATCCGAGCTTGGGAGAGGGGGATCAAGCCTCCTGAGCCCACCTGGGACTATATTTTTATGAAACATTCTGACGAAGCACTACACCTCAATGAGAAAAAAATATTATTCAGCTAATTGTAAGTTTCGGTACATATGCCATGTAGCTAAGTACTTACATACCTGTAGTAGAAATACTGTAGTTTGCATGAAAAAATGAAAGCAATTTTAATGCCTAAGTAATTTTAATTTATAAGAATCGAAATTCAAAGTTTCAACCTTCAATCACATACAGGCATTATTATTACAACAAATTACCAAACCGCGCGAAAAGGCGAAGTTTTGTTTCTCACATGCAGAATTGCAAAATCAACCTCGCTAGATGTAGAATGGCTCAAAGATGACAGGACATTGGGACCGAAACTTCATTTGGGGAATTTCAGGTTTACATCAGATTCTCTGCTTATATACACTGTGGGTAGATCTGACTATGGCGAATACCAGTGCAGAATGTTTGATCGTAACACAAATACATGGATCATTGAAAAAATTACTTTAGATGTGAGTTTGATGTACTTATTACTTACAGCTGGTTTGAATTTACCTAGGTACCTATGTAGTGTTTTTTTTTTTAAGTAGGAGTAAAGCTTTCCATCTAATAAGTAATAACCATGGAACACTTGGATAGGTATTTCCAATGCCTTAATTTAAAGAATAATTTTTTGACACCTTGCTCGATGATTTTGAAATTCTTGTCTGTGGCCACCTCCTTTCCCAAAATCCGTATTGTTTTTGTTTTTTGATAAAATACTTGCCATTGAAAATTGACTCAGCAGGTTAAATTACCTCGCAGATTTGAGTTAGGGGTTGAGGTCAAAATTTTCCCAGACTGATTTTAAGCCATTTTTTCAAATCCACTTTTCCAAGTGAAAAATTCTTTAAATGACTGTTTTCTTGAATACATTTTTTCCAAATTCCATTTTTCCCAAATGAATTTTCACAATGGGTCATTTTATGTCAGTTCGTACGCAAAGTGGTATGCGGGAGGGGGGTCGGTGATTTTTTTCATATTTTTTTATGTGGATACATCTCAATGTTTGATGGCGAATGCCGCAAACCACAGTTCTCTAAGCGGATTTGGAGGGCAGCCATGAGTGGTCGAAGTTGAAGTTTTGCGAAAAAGTTGGATATGGTATATTTTGAGCACGGATAACTTGGAAACTATGATAGGTAGAAAGTTAAAAATTTTTCTAACGTGTAGGATATTCAATGAGCTTTTTGGCGATTTTTTGGAAATCAGTGTTGCCACTTTTTTAATACCAAAAATTAGCTAGAAAAGTTGAAGTGTTCATAAATGTCCACTTCTAGTCAAGTATCGTGGATATTGAGTAGAGTTAAAATGCTTTTACCGTCTTTTTATTTAAATATGGTGTGAAGTTGATGAAAATAAATCGATTTAAACAATTTCAAAATTTGAAAATTATAAAATTATATTTCCTTCTAATCTTTGGAATTTTTCAAATAAAAAATACGAAAAAACGTTACCTCATTTTTTCAATATATTAATCAGTACAATTATAAGGTTGTACTTAACATAATTTTTTCAGAATTTCTGAACATGCCCCTGATGGAGAAATGCCATTTTTCAACTTCTCTGGCTAATTTTTGGTATTAAAAAAGTGGCAACACTGATTTCCAAAAAATTGTCAGAAATCTCATTCAATATCCTACATGTTAGAAAACATTTCAACTTTCTAATTTTCATAGATTTCAAGTTATCTACGCTCAAAATACAGGGTGACCCAAAAATTCCGGAACGCAACGTGTTTTTTTTTGTAATTTAGAGAGAAATCGCTCCGCATTGCCTTGCGTTGATCTGAATGAAGGGTTGCCTACGTGTAGGTCGGTAAGGGACAACGTCAACACTGTACTCAAAATATCTGAAAAGGGTTGCGTGGGGGAGACAGTGTTGCCGATTTCACGAAACTTGATTTTCTGTAAATTTTTGCCCCTTCAAATTTTTCTTCAAATTTTTGATAAGGCAAAATTTGCATGCAATGATTATTGATCCTTATTCAAAACTCTATCATATGCAAATGTTAGTTTTTGAATATCTAAATTTTTGAAATTTTTAAAATTACGAGTTTTGAGATTTTTTTTAAAAAGTACAAAAATTGAAAAAAGTCTAAAAATTTTCAAAAATTCGTAATCAATGATGTATGAGTTCATATTTTTTTAAAGGGAAAGGAGCTTCAGATTATTCGTTGGGCTTTATTTTTTTTTACGAAACAATTTTCGCGTTCCGGGAATTATTGGTATGTCATATTCAACTTTTCCTCAGAACTTCGACCATTCATGACTGACCTCCAAAACTACTTGGAGAGCTGCGGTTTGCGGCATTCGTCATCTATCATAGAAGTGTATCTACATCAAAAATATGAAAAAAGAAATCGCCGACCCTCCCTACCACATTGCGTACGAACTGACATGAAATGACCCAGATCCCCAGATGAGAAATTAGGCAACCATACTTACATCCTAAGTTTGCAATATGCATATTGCATAGATGTTGATTATAAGGCCTTAACGTCTTTTATCTTTATTCTGAAACACTTTCATTGAAGCTCGCGTTACTTTAACCTAAACCAGATTATTAAATTTCCATTTTTTTTCTTTCTTACTGAAAAGACAATTGTATTTTTTGTAAAAAATTTTCAAATAAATTGGATGCAAATCACCTAATTTCAATTTAACCAGGCAAAACTCGAATCTTTCTTTTTTTCCGTTCATACTTATTTTTTTGTGCACACTTTGACGAGCGATCGTTACTTTTCATTCCCCTTGCCAATCCTAAACACCACTGTAAAAAATTTTGTAATCTATTATTTCTTTCTTATTACACCCAGAAAAAATTCTGTGAGTGGCCATGAAAACCTCGTACAACGCGCAGCTATGGTAATCTATATTAATTTTGTAGGAGGAACTTAAAGTAGATGATGCTGATGATTTGGGCGTCGTAGATCAATGGACGGTGGATACAAAGGAATTCTACAAAAAAATGAAAGCATATGACTTTAATGACTACAGCAAGGTACAACCGACCATATACGAAGTGAAAAGCATAATTGGCACCGTTGGTGGTTCTGCACAAATTCAATGTAAAGTTCGCGGATATCCCAAACCCGATTTTTCTTTTCGGTTAGCATTATAGTTACCTGGGATCAAGTAGCTTCCAAAAATTATAATTAGGTATCTAAAAGAATACTAATCTCATAAGTACGTTGTCGAACATCTTACAGCAAAATAAAGTCTAACGATAATGATGAAGCAGTGAAAGGGTTCGTCAAACAGGGATTTCGCCCAATTGGAGACGACTCTTACATCATGACGTTGTATTTTCCCAAAGTTAGAATTACCTATGCTGGATTATACAAATGCGTGGCCAGTAACTCGGTACGACATGTAGCTAATCAAGAAAATCTTACACCTAGTGAGCAGTTATAGCTCTGGAGAAATACTACACAGTTTTGATTCCCTAATTTTTTTATCACCAGGTTGGCAGAGATCAACGCATCGTGAATTTTATCGTCAATCCCCCAGAAGTCAATACAAGTATAAATGCGAACGTAACGTTCGGCGAGGACAAAAAATCAGTAAATTTGACGTCTGCAGAGCCACCCGGTGAACCGATCATCACAAACGCTATCAACGCTTTCGAATACGATGAAAACATCACCAGAGTAAATTCCTCATATGAAATCGAACTAACGTGGAAAATTCCCTCCAGCAATGGTCTCGAAATCGACGCATATCAGCTGAAATGTTGTAGGGTGAGTAAAACAAAACAAAAATTAGGTGCCAAAGATGAATTCGGATAATTTTTTTTCAACTATTCGATCGTTTTGTTGTTGATTTTTTCCAAAGGTAATTGAAAATACCTATGCTTATGGTTTTTCTACTGCCAATAATCATAGATGCTCATTCAGATGGCTAGATGTTGATGACGTAACATCGTCGTATGTATTAAGAAACCGAGGACCGGACTTATATTACTTTGTGTCGTTGAGGGCTTACAATGGTGCAGGAAAAGGGCCACCTAGCAAACACATTTTCAAAACCAACGGTGAGTTTGAATTTTCAATTTTTATTCCGCGTGGAAAGCTCGCCAAAAATAGTGACTCGAGTGTTTTCTGCGATGGACATGTTGAGAATCAGATTTGATCTCGGTGTGCAAAGAATGCGGTTTCGTTAGCGATTTCGCCAGTGTTTTGTGACAAAAAACGCACAAAATGGCGCCTCCCGACATCATTTGTGTCTAATGATATGTTACACTTTGGAGTAGGCAACTAATCGAACACATGTGAAAAGTGGTATGCCCTGCGACATAAAAATTGGGAGTTTTGTGAGATATCTACACTAGGGTGGGCCGAAAAATAAATAAGAGGAAATGAAATATTTTTTCTAATTTTTTAGATTTCCAGAATGAAGGGCGAAATAATAAGTATTGGTTTTTTCATCGAAGTTTTTTTTTGGCTCAATTGTGGAGTAAAATAGTTCCATCAAAAATATTTCTTTTCACATATAACATGAAAAAAAGCAGAATTTTTCAAAAAACGAGTTGACAAATTCTGATTTTTTTCATGTAAGGTATATGTGAAAAAGTAATATTTTTGATGGAACCTTTATACTCCACAATTGAGCAAAAAAAAATTGGATTTTAAGGACTCGGGTACCATTTTTCAAAGAAATGCCTAATATTATGTTGATTAATAAACATGGTAGAAATGAAAAATTTTTCAGTTGGAAAAAAGTGGATCTAAATGATCGACTCTTAAGAGGAAATGAAATTTTTTTTTCTAAATTTTTGGATTTCTTGAATGAAGGACGAAATAAGTATTGGTTTTTTGTAGAATTTTTTTTTGTGGCTCAATTGTGGAGCAAAAGGGTTTCATCAAAAAAAAAATTTTTCATGTGATATGCGAAAAAAAAATTTTATAAAACCTTTTTACTCCACAATTGAGCTAAAAAAAATTTTGACAAAAAAATTTTCCATCACTGCCTGAACTTGATTGTATGCCAACACTTGAATGAAAACCAGCACTGATACCTCCATCAGCAGCGGTAGCGGTAGAGTACTAAAAGCGGTCTCCTGCATACCCAAGAACATAGATTAGGTTGACATGGCAACAGATCCAGGTAACCTTGTGCAAACCTTTTTTTTTTCTATTTATGCACTGGCGTCCGTGATGTTCCACAGAATCCCCGTGTTTCCACCTCTTTAGGCTTTATACTTCCCACATGTTTTGTAAGTTGCCTAACCAACGAGCCAAGCGCATCGGCGATATCGCTAAAAAAATAGTGACAAAAACCCGCTAAACAGAATCGCCGGCGTCCTTCGCACACCGGAATGGGGAATATCAGCAGCGTAACTGGATAATCTTTCTGGGGGAGGGAGAGAGATAGAAAAACTAGAATACAGCGTATAGCTAACGAGGGAGGTCACAGAACTGTCCCCTCGAAATATGAATGAAAGGTGGTCTATTTCGTCGCCCGCGACTCGAATATCAAAATTCCAGATTGCTGGGTACCCGTTTTGAAAACTGGTCTAGGCCTATGCGATCGAAATTTCGATTTTACATGAATTTTCACTTGTGAATGGAGGAAAATTTTTTTCTCGGAAATCATCATTTTGTTGTGACCAATTGATAGTTCGTGTCGAGAGAAACAAAAAATATGATATACACTTTTTGCCTAACACAAGAATTGAAGGGGTTGTATGTATAAATTTAATATAGAGCCCTTCCATTCTTGAGTTAGGCAAAAAGTGTATATCATAGTTTTTGTTTCTCTCGACAGGAACTATCAATTGGTCACAACAAAATGATGATTTCCGAGAAAAAAATTTTCCTCCATTTAAAACACATGTATAAATCCATGTAAAATCGAAATTTCGATCACATAGGCCTAGACCAGTTTTCAAAACGGGCACCCAGCAATCTGGAATTTTGATATTCGCGTCGCGGGTGACAAAATAGGCCACATTTCATTCATATTTCGAGGGGACAGTTTTGTGACCTCCCTCTTGAGCATATTATTTTTACAACGTTTAATCATCAGTTTTCATTATTACAGCTCACCTTGAACAACGCAACGCTCGGGTGTAGTCATGTACAACATAGAAGTTATTCAAAAGCTCTAATTTGTTTTACATTAGTTTGCTGCCAATTGTTTCTTCACAACTACCATAGCTACAGAGCTATCAACAGAATTGCCATTTAGATGAATTTACATTTTACTTTTACCGATATGGTTTTTTTTTATGTGCAAGAAACATGTACTTATCTAATCTACTGATATGATTCGTTTCATTTCAACGCACGTTTTGTGTATCGGAAGAGCTAAAAAGGCCATTAAACATCGATGAATTACCAATACTGGAGGTTTCGGCAATTTTCGTGGTAGTGCAACGAAACTGATACTTTTTAAGTGGCGAATAACACAAGTCAACACGATTTTTGTGTTTGGGTTCCGATTGCGAAATTTGGGTTGCTGTTATGTATCTAATGAAGGGAAAAATATTTTTTTGTCCAAAGTTTGCTTTGGGGGATGGGGGAGCCAAAAATGTAATTTTTCAAGTACAATACACACGGATTTGAGAAAAATTTGAAAAAAATCTTTTTTTTGAACCAATCTTATGGAAAATTTTGCGCTGAATCGAACGCCGTAAACCGCAGACCTCTATCTCCTTCAACAAAAAAGTTACCGCTAAAACATTTCTAAATTATGTGAAAAAATCGCATTTTTTTCGCCTTGTTCACCGAAAAGTGAGATTTCTAAGAAATCTAAGCGTTCTACGACCATAATGACCATGACAAAAGTTGTAGAAAATTAAATTTCCTATCGAATAGGTGCATTTAGATTTTTCCGAGAGGCGTACTTTTTGAGATATTCTCGAGTCAAGTTGAACATTAGTTGAGGCAATTGGGAAAAAAAGAGGAATGAAGCAATTTTTGGCTGTCAAAAGTGTTACAGCGAAAAATTGTGGGAGGTCATGGTAACTCCTAAAGGTTAGTCACCTTCCATAATTTTTCGCTGTAACACTTTTGACAGCCAAAAATTGCTTCATTTCTCTTGTTTTCTCAATTGCCTCAACTAATGTTCAACTTGACTCAAGAATATCTCAAAAAGTACGCCTCTAGGAAAAATCTAAATGCACCTATTCGATAGGAAATTTAATTTTCTACAACTTTTGTCATGGTCATTATGGTCGTAGAACGCTTAGATTTCTCAGAAATCTCACTTTTCGGTGAGCAAAGCGAAAAAAATGCAATTTTTTCACATAAATCAGAAAAGTTTTAGCTGGAAATTTTTTTTCGAAAGAGATAGAGGTGTGCGGTTTACGGCGTTCGATTCAGCATAAAATTTTCCATAAGATTGGTTCAAAAAAAAGATTTTTTTCAAATTTTTCTTAAATCCGTGTGTATTGTACTTGAAAAATTATGTTGACTTGTGTAATCGAAAATTTCAATTGAGGATAACTAAAGTTAAAATCAGCTTGGTTTTTTCCGTCTGGTTTTTAAATTTAAAAGAGAATTGATGTAGGTAACTATAATGACATTATAATCAGCAGTATCGTAGCTAGGAAAAAATCTGATGTAAGCTAAGATTTGATAATCTATGCTACAAGGATTCAAAAGAAAAATTTTGAGGGCTGTAGTGTGGACTATAATTTCTCATATAATTCGGCATACCATTTAAAGTTGTCAACGCTGATTTCATCATCATCAAGTATTCAATTCCCTTCTGAATGCAGGGAAATACATACAAATCAAAATTCTAGCTTCTAATGAATTAACAATAAGTAGGTAAGTACCTATTTGCTATAACTTGCCAATTTTCAAAGCCTCATACACCACTGAAAAAAAAACACCGCCGAAACGCCCGATTCTCGCCATTCGCCATTTTTAATGACATCTACCCTATCATATACTAAATTTGAAAAAAAAATCAGCCACTCATCGTGCAACTTCTGGATGATTGGGCGAGTTAATATGAAATCACCAAATAAAAAACCTTTTATTGATTGTAAAATGTAAAAAAAAAAACACAAAATTTTACCAAATTACTTATATACTTTAGAGTCATTGAGAAACCTTCAAATGCCAATTTTTTTTTATCGATCTCTTTTCTTTCGAATTTATTTTTACGTTTTGTAAAAATTAAAAAAGTAGGTAACGTGTAGGTAAGTAGAGAATTTCGGTTTGTAAAAAAAAAGTTATTTGCATTCACTTATTTGAATACTTGGTATTTTTTGTTTTTTAGTGGATGCTTCTTCAACTTTTATTTTCCTAGGTACCTCATTATTATCTTATCGACCTTTTTCATAAATGTAAATAACTATAGTATACCTACGTGTAAGTGTAAATTTTATTACCTACCTACGTGAGTGTTTCAATTGAAAATTTCGTGATGATTTTCAACCTTAAGTAACAAAAAGCATCACTGTTTATTTACTAATCGAACGTGGAATAGAATGTTCTGGAACGTTTCTTTCTTCGTTAGTAAAATTGTTGATGACTATATGGATTTGTATATATTTTTATGCATTTTTAGATAAGTACATTATGTAAGCAATTTAATATCTACTCGAAGTAGGTATATCTTCATAACGTTTTTTTTTGACGGAATTGTAATTAAAGACCATCGATTGTATATCACTTAAATCTCATTAACAAAATTAACCGTTTTCATGAGTCGATAATTTTTCCATAATCTAATAATTTGTTCGTGAAAACTTTGTACCTACAAAATGAGATTGTATATCACTTAAATCTCATTAACAAGATTAACCGTTTTCATGACATCATGAGTCGATATTTTTTCCCTCAATTTTATAATTTGTTTGTGAAACTTTGAACAGAGAGAATTGCTCGACGAACTATGAACGACGAATATAATTTACAGATAAAATTAATTCTTTCCACGACGAAATAAAGTTTTGCACGACAAAATAATTATGTACTTGAAGTCTTAAGACTAATTTGGGTATGGACATTGGACGTAGTGTTCCAAAAGTCCCAATCTGAATAACAGGGACATATTGTCCTGAAAATAATTTTGACATGGACAGTGTCCAAAACCCCTCAATCTGGACATAATACTACAAAAACTTTTAATTTGAGCATCCCAAATACCTCAATTTTGAAATAATATCCCAAAAAAACTTGACAGGGACATAGTGTCCAAAAACTGATTTTTACATGGACAGAAAAATGCTTCAAACGCCAAAGAAATCCGTATTCAACGAGAAATAAAAATTCACACGGCATGACAGTGTAATTGTTTCACACGACAAATAATAATGTTAAGTGATAGTCACGGCAGAACAAGATCAGGAAACGACAATTTTTACAACTAAAAAAAAAATACCTCCAAAATAAAGGATGTTTATTCTAAGTAAAAAATACCTGCGATGAAAAATTTCAAACTTGTGATTTTAAGAATCTCACAAATCCTTCTCCCGTTTCCCCTCCCAATAAATCTCCAAGACTAGGAATACTGAATGGGGGGGGGGGAGGGGAATTCTAGAATCAGTACTCATAGTCAGGTCTCAATCGTACATCCGCGCGCTATTCCTGTTAAAATTGATTTTATGATTGATTCTTGTTCTGGACACTAAAACAAAGAAATTAAGCCCGTATTCTCTATTTATCCCCTCCCCCTTTCTCCAGGATCCACCTCCCAACATTTCAAACGTGTGTATCGCCTTACCTATGGGTCGTAATGAAAAAATTTTCAAATAAAAGTCGTTTCTCAGCACCTAATGTACATTTTCATTTCTCATCAAAATCTATTTTGGAACAACTGCTGCTCCCCAAATTTGGAAACAAAACATGTTTTCGAGAAAACCTCAAAATCACGTTTTCTTCATTTTAAACAAATAGTTTCGGAGATACGACAAAATTTGTAATCACAAAAAGTATTCAGAATTGAATTTCCTTTCCAATAAGCTCTATTACGACTATTTTTACCAACTTTTTCCGAAAGAGTGGACCTCTCCCCCTTCCTCGTTTTCACAAAAGTTAGACCCACGAACAAAATTTGCTCCAAAATGAATTCCGGTAATAAATGAAATTATGCATTAGATATCGAAGAACAAAAATCGTTCAATTTTTTTTCGTGGGTCCAACTTTTGAGATAAGGAGGAGGGAGAGTGATCCACCCTGTCGAGAAAAATTGGTGAAAATGGTCGTGATAAAGCTCATTAGAAAGAAATTCAATTCTGAATACTTTTTGTGATTACAAATTTTGCCGTATTTCTGAAACTTTTCGCTTAAAATGAAGAAAACGTGATTTTGAATTTTTCTGAAAACTGTTTTATTTTCTAATTTGGGGGGCAGGAGTTGATCCAAAATGGATTTTGATGAGAAATGAAAAAGGAAAAAGAGGGCATACGGGCTTAATTTCTTTGTTTTGGTGTCCAGAACAAGAATCAATCATAAAATCAATTTTAGCAGAAATTATGGTCGGAAGCCTTTTTTTGTACGATTGAGACCTGGCTATCATACAAATCTAACAAAGACTCCCAAATTTGTGGTCATAAAAATTGGTAGAAATATAAATGAATAGGTATCTGAGTAAGTACCTACATAATATTTTCAATTAATCGTAAGTCCCAACAGCTTAGCTGCCTATCTACTCGGACGTATAATTTGATGATTTTTTGAAACGAAATTAAATTATTGTGAGAAAATTAATCTCGCATCATTTATCTCAAATGAAGAGGCATTTCCATGATAGTTCCGTTGCCACAATTAGTAAAAATACTAAAAACTGACTGATAAATTCCTTATCTTTTAAGCCTAATCACCGTTATCAGCGCTTAATGAGTCTTAAAATCGTTCATTGTGGGTTTAATAAATACAGTTCCAGTTATCTTATCAAAGGAAATTATCTGTAAAGGAAACGGAAATTTGTTTCCCCACCAGGCAGAAAAAAACTTCGTTTTAGGAAAATATCCAACAAACAAAAATAGCTTGAGTGAATAGAGTACAGTACGTATCGAACTATTGATCAGTAACATCGATGCACTCCCAAAGTGACAACACTCTTATCCAGATCCATACCCGTGTGCCAGTTATAATTTTTGTTTGATTTTTAACAATCTAAAAGTGAATGATTTTGGTATCAATAGAAATTTCCAATAATTGATTAACGACATGAATCGCGAGTGGAAATTCGTCTTTTTAAAACTTTTTATATTCTTTTTATACATTGGTGAAATCGTGAATGACATACCGGTAGATGAAAAACCGAAAACCGAATCTGCTATTACTGCCCGAACCCAGGAATTTTCAATTCCGCGTTTTGGAGAGATTGTACTGCCTTGTCATGTAGAAAATGAGAGTAAGAAGCGCTAATTTTAACAGTTGATTCATGTAATTAATTCAATTTTCATCTTATGCTATACCGTATTGTTTTACAGAGAATAACGAATCCGTTATTTGGACATTTAATAGAATTTTTACTTTATATACGAATTTCGAGAAACTTCACAACTATGAGGGCGATCATTTTTCAGTCACCCGAGATCACGCGCTACTTATTAAAAACTTCACTTTCGAATTTGAAGGCACTTACAGTTGTGAGATAAGCAAAACGGGAATACTCGGATTACTAGCAAACTATACAGTTACATTGAAAGGTATGTAAAATAGGTACTTAATTTTTATAACCCATTAGTTACCTACACAGTATTTAATAATTTTCTTATCAAAATAAGAACGATTTGAACTTACATAAGTTTTTTTCACTTGTACATTTTCGTTAACAGAAGAAATATCAGAAACGATTGTGCTTCAATCTGAAAAAGAAATATTCTACCCGTTACCGTGCCATCCAGCCCATCAGATCTCGAATCTGGGTAAGTTTAAAGCCTCAAAATATTAAGATTTTTCCAACTCGACAAAATATGAGTATAATGGTAACCCTTTCAGTAGAAAATTATCAATTTTTTAGATTTTTCACGAAAGAAAAACAATTACTGTTTAATTTTCCGATCTTGGAAAAATACACATAAATTTCGACCCAATAGTCCGATTGATATGAAATGAATCTTCAACGTTTTAGATACCTATATGTAAGCAATTTTTAAAAAAAAACTAATGCGTTACTTTACCTACATACTTGTTTTAGATAAAAATGATTTCGAATGGGTGACAAATAACGATATTCCTGTTTTCCTCGATGGACAGTTAACTCCATATTTCAAGCTGAATCCGTTCGAGCAACGGTATGACATTGGACCTGACGGTTCCTTGATTATTTTCCGAATTTTGCCAGGAAATTTCACATTTACTTGTCGTAATCATCGTCTTTATACAAAGTATACGCACGTTATATTCGCAAAACAATTCGCTGGATTCAGAAAAATCGAAAGATTGATCCGCTTTAAGAGAGTAAATGAACCCATCTCTTTACCTTGTGGAGAAGATGAAGAATCTGTTATCGGTAATTAACCAATTATTTCTCAAATTAGAAAGCACTTATTAGGTATTAATTGAATCTTTTTTTTCAGGTTCAAGCTACTCTTGGATGATAAGGAGAAATCAAGAAAGTCTTGAAGTCATATCTTTGAACCGAACCATCCTTCTTGCAAATAATCCAGCAGGATTTCGAATTGAAAAAGATGGATCTCTGACGATACCGAAGTTTCGACCAACATTCCTCACCTCATATGAATGCAGCTTGGAAAAGGGTCCAATCTTCAGCTACTTTACTACTACAGATGAGAACGGTAAAACTTGCATTCACTAAGGAAACATTCTTTATGAACATTGGTGGCTCATTCCATGTCAATTCGAGCAGGTTTTGAGCTTGGGTCTTCCGATTGCGCTCAAAATTTTTTTACGGGTTCCCCTCGATGGTCTAATGAAGGAATCACCGTTATTTTGATCCTAATCCTTCTTGGGGGAGGGGGTGGCTCCGTGATTTTCGCACAATTGGGATTTTTTGCAAAACGTCTCAACTTAGAAGGCTCATATTTCCAGATTGGTTCAGTCAAAAATAAATCTATTGGTGCAGTTTTGTAGCGAATTGAAAGGAAATTCAAAATTGGTGATCACATTTTGAAAAGTTCAAAATTGAGCTTTTGTGATGAAAGCTCAACTTTCATGATAATTACAAAAGCTTAGGGCTACCATTTAAAAATCTGAAAAAAATACTGTTAGGAAAACTTTTCATTTATTTTTCAACTAATCACTTTTCAAGATGGGATCTCAACACCCCAAGGAGGCACCGGGGTCCTCAATTTTGGCCAAAATTCAAAAAAATTGCAAAAATGAAGTAACACATTGATTTCTACTAATTCGAAGGCGCTGAGTTCGAATATGTGCTCATTTTTTTCACCCGATCCCACTGAACCCCCCTATAAACCCCTTTGATGAGGTCAAAATTCAAAAAAATGAAAAATAACGTGTGACATGTCGTTTGTTAGGTTTTTGGGAGCACTGAGTTCGAATTTTTGTTTATTTTTTAGATTCGACCCCTTAGCGCCCCCTAACCCTCCCAATTTTGAAAAACTCTTTGCAAAAAATGGAAATATCGTGTGGCATATCAATTTCTACTAATTTGAGGGTGCTGAGCTCGATTATCAACTTACGTTTCCGATCTCCCTACAATGACCCCCAATTCATCTTACTTTTTGTGGTTTAGAGGTCATTGTAAGGCATGGGGGAGGCAGATTGGAAAAGTAAGTTGATAATCGAGATCAGCACCCTCAAATTAGTAGAAATCGATATGCCGCACGATATTTCCTTTTTTTGCAAAGTGTTTCTCAAAATTGGGAGGGTTAGGGGGGCGCTAAGAGGTCGAATCCAAAAAATAAGCAAAAATTCGAACTCAGTGCTCCCAAAAACCTAACAAACTACATGTCACACGTTATTTTTCATTTTTTGAATTTTGACCTCCTCAAAGGGGTTGATAGGGGGATTCAGTGAGATCGGATGAAAAAAATGAGCACATATTCGAACTCAGCGGCTTCAAATTAGTAGAAATCGATGTGTTACTTCATTTTTGCAATTTTTTTGAATTTTGGCCAAAATTGAGGACCCCTGTGCTCCCTTGGAGTGTCAAGATCCCATCTTGAAAAGTGATTAGTTGAAAAATAAATGAAAAGTTTTCCTAACAGTATTTTTTTCAGATTTTTAAATGGTAGCCCTAAGCTTTTGTAATTATCATGAAAGTTGAGCTTTCATCACAAAAGCTCAATTTTGAACTTTTCAAAATGTGATCACCAATTTTGAATCTCCTTTCAATTCTCTACAAAACTGCACCAACAGATTTATTTTTGACTGAACTAATCTGGAGATATGAGCCTTCTAAGTTGAGCCGGTTTGCAAAAAATCCCACTTATACGATAATTACGCCCCCTCCCCCCCCCCATGAAGGATTAGGATCAAAATAACGGTGATTCCTTCATTAGACCATCGAGGGGGGCCGTAAAATAAATTTGAGCGCAATCGGAAGACCCAAGCTCAAAACCTGCTCGAATTGACATGGAATGAGCCTGGCGCAGAGATTTTTTTGAAGTATTTGTAGTCTTTCCCCTTTTTCCCCAACTTGATTTTACCTTTTCCATTTTCTTATCATATACTACTTTTCCGAACTCCTATAATTATTGTGATTGTAAAAAGTACTTTCCTATTCACTTACTTCCCTAGAAACAATTTTTGAAGACTTCGGTATCCTCATGTTTTCTTGGCGTTTCTGATATATATATATATATGGACCAACATAACCTCGACGTCACCTTTTATAAACAGTACCTTTTCGTCACCACCTTTAAATATGCTTCTGTTGGTTTCTACACGTCGTATTTAAAACCAGCATAGTTTTTATAGTGTTTATACGTCTTTGCTGCATTCAATTCAAATGAATATGCAGGTGGCCTAAATCAATGATCGATAGTAGAACAAAGGATTTTAAAATTTATATATAGTAGGTATATACATAGCCTCTACGTCACCACAAAAAAAAGATCGCGACCTCATGTGCATGGTGAAAAAAGCAGTTTTAAGCCAGTATACACAGGGAGATGTCTGCGTAACCACCAGACGCCTCTGTCACCTTCGTTTTGGGTTAAAAAGAGTAGTTTTAACTTGATATACACAGGGAAACGCCTTCGTCACCGGCAAAACGCCTTCGTCACCGATTTCGGTGACGGAAAGGATACTTGCCTATATAAACGGTGACGAAGAGGTACTGTTGGCATATATATATATACACATATGCAATACCTTGTGGTGCCCAGGTCTTTAAGAGTCATAGTGGTGCCCACCTTATATACAGCATTATTATATAAACATAGTATACTAATGCATCCAGACTGGGCACCACAAGGGCTATATACCATAAGCTCTTGTGTATATAAAAATTTGACTATAGGTATATAAGGAGAGTCATTGTGGTGCCCACCCTAAAAACGTGTCAGGGGACTCAGGGGGGTGTGGCCATCTATATACAATGGTTTTTAACATAGGGACGTTGTGGTGCCCGATTTGGGCACCACAACGTTTTTTTCGGGCACCACAATGACTATTCACAATTAAAATGGGCACCACAATGACTCAGATTAAATCTATATATATATATATAGAAGGTAATGAATCGTACAAAAAAAACATAAAACAATGATGCTACGTATGATTTAGATACCTACCTATATCTGATTAATATTTCATTTTGATCGTGATTTATCTCATAATAATTTATCTATTCATTTATTTTACTGGTTTTTAGTGGAGATTCAACTGGAAGATTGGGTCACTGTCGCCGCTAAAAATATTTCTGTGGAATTAGGAAATAATGTATCTCTAAATTGTCCCACTGGTGAGAAAGCTCATAATAAGTAAAACGATAATTTTAAGTATATTTTATTTTACAAGCTTCCCGATGAGAAAATTTTAGATTACCTAAATCATATCAAATCATATCTGATTTATTTAGAATTAGGTACATCAGATTACATCTGGTTTTTCCAGATGTACATATATAATTTGATTAAATCAGATGTAATTTGATTAGATTAAATCAAACTAAATATAGGTATCTGATTTGATTCAATTAGATATGATTCGAATGCAATTCGATGTAATTTGATAAAATTAGTTTCGGACATTTTTGAGATCTGATCAGATCTAAACATTTTTCATCGGGTTGTTTGTTAAGAATTTCTAAAAGAAATATTACCTATATGTACGTACTTTGATATCCCAATAATTGAAAAATCATATAAGTGTTCAACTTTTTATAGGTAGGTACCTATCTTATTATTCAAAAGTTAAATTCAGAAGAGACTTTGATGCAATTAAGATAGAGAAGAAACTTTCTATCTAGACTATTTAGACATGAACATTTCTTTAAATTGTTGCGTAACTTTATTAGGTACCTACCTAACTAAGTTGTTTACCTAACCTTTTTTACGTTTTTTTTTTTGATTTACTTACATTGTCTTTTGAAATGACCAAATCATGAAAAAATCTTCAATGAATGTGCTTTCCATTTACATTGATGTTAACATATCCCAGAGGAAAATTATCAGGCACGAGCAGGCCTAAGCAAACCAGAAAAATGGCCGCGATTGAGCAGGTATGATCAGACCTGCTCAATCGCGGCCATTTTTCTGGTCTGCTCAGGCCTGCTTACGCCTGACGATTTTTCCCTAGGATCACAGGTGTGGTGAAATATTCCTGACAGACTCGTAGCTACCGGGGAGGGGGGATATTGCTCCTCCGGAACAACAGTCATCTGTTCCCTTCTTCTGGATGGAGAAATTTGTCAAAACCCCCTTTTCAATGCCGGTCTTGTGAAAAACCCAAATATGGAAATGCTGCCTTTATACCATCCTTCCATTTGGTCATTTCATTCCATACGCTAAAAATTTCGATCAGCCATCATTTTGAACCAGCATAGCGTGATTTTGGCCAATAATACTATGCTTACTATGAGGTTACTTTTTTAAATTCTTAATTTTTGCGAAAAAAAAAGTATAAATTGAAAAATTCATCAAAAAATGCTATTTGGTTCTTTGAATACCTACCTACAAAGAATATGAATTAAAGTAGATGAAAAAAATCTTAAATTTTGACGAAAATTTATTTTCTAAAAAAAATTCTGAGCCTTCTCCCCTTCTTGCTCAGAGAAAAACGAAACTAGGAATTAGGAAATCTCAAAGTTTTGTCATTTTAAAAAAACACAAATTTTTCGCATTTTGGATAGTAGGTACCTAGGTAGGTACTACCTGCTGAAAACATTGGTCACCGTTTAAAAAAGGCGATTCGAGTTTCTACTCTCTGCTCACAATTGACTTTGAAATTGTATCCAATTTTTGTCCTTTAAACTGGTTGAAATGTTGCAGATTACGAATTTAAAGCCTTTTGATATTTATTTAATTCAAATTGCTCACTTGAACGCATCAAACATTGTGAATAAAAAGTTTTTTTGGTTGTTTAATACAATTTGAGTGAGTAATTTGTATTTGGTAAAAAAATTCTTGTACCTTGAAAGATGAATGTAAACTTTTTGTAAAATGAGGAGGAGGTCTCATTTAATTTGTCTTATTTTTATTGCCCCCTAACTGAGATGTCATTAGCTTGATTGAATTTTTTTTAAAAATGAAAAAAGAAAAGATGAAAGGAATTCAGCAGAAACAGAATTTAAAAAATGAAAACTACCTACCTAGAAATTTTGGTTTGTAGAAAACTTATAAACTAAAAAATTTTGAACTTCAACTCAACAATCCGAACTGTCTCCGAGAAGTCGACAAAATTTAGCTATGAAATTGCAAAATTGATTGATTGTAAGATTAATTAAAAAATTTGGAGAAAATTCCAGATAAAAGGTTTATTCAAAAATCAAAGTAAGTAGGTACTAGTCTTCTAGGGCTGATAGTTTGCACCTTTTTTTTCGTAAATTGAAGAAAAGGAAAGGAATAAACCTATAGAAAGTTTTTTTCAACTTTAAAACGAAGTGGCAAAAATTTCGTCTCCTCAGTCTCGTTCACTTCTCCACACCGGATCATAAACTCTAACTGCGCTCAAAAAGTTTTGAATAATTAAAACATTGAAATTTAAAAAAAATGCTTTTGGTATGGATATTTTTAACTAGACATATTATTGAAATCCATTTTCCATCACCAAATTACTTTTCAAGGGTCTTTGAAAAACATCGCTTTCTTCGATTTAGAAAAAAAATGTTGAAAAACTTTTCTCTGGAATGATGATGGAGGGCTATTCCATACTAAAACCGACCGAAAATGAAGTCGGGTCTTTCGATTTCGCTCAATTTTTTTTACGAGTTCCCCTTGGTGGTCTATTCACAAAACCACGATTATTTCTTTTCTACCCCTCAAGGGAGCAGGGAGGTGGGCCTCGAAATTTTTATGCAATTGCGATTTTTGCCAAATTACCCAACTTTAAAGGCTCATATCTCGAGATAGGTTGTACTTGGGCAAAAACTGTTTGCGGGGTCTGAAAGATAATAGACAGGAGATTCAAAAACAATAATCACATTTTGGAAAGCTCAAAGTAGAACTTTGGTGGTGAAAGCTCAACTTTCATGATAAGAACAAAAGATGAAAGCTACCATTTAAAAATCTGAAAAAATTACAGTGAAGAGCCTCTTTCACCCGTTTTTCAATTAACAAATTTTCAAGATGGGATCTCTAGATCGCTGGGGGGAGGGGGTAGCGGGGTTCACAATTTTGACCAAAATTCAAAAAAATCGAAAAAGTGAAGTAACACATTGATTACTACTAATTCGAAGGCCCTGATTTCAAATATGTACTCAGTTTTTTCATTCGACCCCTCTGAACCATCCTATTAGCCTCCTTGATAGGGTTAAAATTCAAAAAAATGAAAAATAACGTGTGACCTGTCGTTTGTTGGGTTTTTGAGGGCGCTGAATTCGAAAATTTGCTTATTTTTTAGATTTGGCCCTTCAGTGCCTCTTTAGCCCCCAATTTTGGAGAAAACCTTGTTGAGAAATGAAAATAGCGTGTGGTATATCGATTCTAACTAACTTAAGGGCGTAGAATTTGAATATCGACTTACTTTTTGATTCGACCTCTTCCCCGTGCTCCAACTGACCCTTTCCTCCAGCCATCAGTGTTCAATATGGAATTGAATATTTCAAAAAATTACGGGGAGATTTTTTTTTGAAGACGTAAAGAAAAAGAAACCCGTGTTTTCAGGGACGTACCGCTGGGGAATGCGGGAGACGGGGGGGGGGGGGTAACTTACACCCATCCCAATGGGCTTATTCAATATTCAGTTGGAAAAATTCGCCATTATTTTTTATCCACAAATTAGAAAAATTTACCAATTATTGTACTCGTACATGTTTTCCCAAATTGAGAAAATTGACCAGTAGGTACTTTAATTTTTTTATGAAAAAGCAAAAAAAAAAATGATTATTTTCCATTGGAAGATTTATCATTTTGTAGATTCACATATTTATCAAGTTAGTAAGATTTACTATTTGTACTCATATTTTCCCAAGTTGGTAAAATTTACCATTTGAACGAATCTAGGTTAGGATTTTCACATATTCTTACTCCCCTACCCCCTTCAGAAAATTCCGTCGGAATTTCACTTCGTGTTTTCAAAAAACATGTGCAACCCATCAAAACATTGAATATCTCGTTCCTCCCTGAGCATTACTGTTTCTCAGAAGATTACAAAAATCATGAAAATATTTTCAATTTGAAGATAGGATCCATTGGAGAGACTGATGGGAAACTCTTTAGACTGCATGAGATCGCCGGATCTCTGACTTTTCATTTCACTAATTTATTTGATACCTATGTTTTTTTTATTCATAAATATAGATAATCTAGACTACGACTTTGTTTGGCGAAGAAACGAATACGAAATGTTAGCAATAGGCGGTTACATTATCAGATCCCGCAACACTTCCAATCTAGAGATCAATCCAAAAGACAGAAGATCCTTGGTTATTAAGAATTTTTCTCATCCATCAATTGGGGAGTATGAATGTTTGTTACGAAATGGGTCAAAGTATCTGTACAACATATCAATTTCGATACAAACAGAACCACCTTTGGCACCAGGTAAATAATTTGAATTACCTACCTATCCATAAATCTACCTAAACCTTTTTGTATTGCGATGAGTTTTTATTTTAAATTATTGTCCTTAGATTCTCATAGGGATGGTTTAACGTGCCCAGACAAAAAAGATGTGTTTCTTCACTGTCCTTCAAATGCTACAGGTGATTAAACGTTTTTTCAAGTACCTACATACAAATATGTTGATAATTATTTAAATGAAAAGTTTTACCAGTAGATTGAAAATTGCACTTTACCTAATTCATATGTAGGCGCGTAACGTACCACATCAGAAATACATGTGGGTTGGTGGGTCTGCCGTAGGATTTTTTTATAAGTAGGCATATAGAATCAACAACAGATTTCGCTGTGCTTGACCAAACTGTCTTTTAAAGCTTGCCGAATTATTTGAAAACAGTTCATTTTCTGTTGGAGCATTCAAATTGTTTGCAAATAATTCGTATCTAAAACTGAACCGTTTGGGAACAACTACTGTTTTCATATTTTCTCATGCGATTAGCCAACTTCATAGTTTTAATTAATTTTTGAACAAAGTACCAGATTGAATATTAAAATGCAGGATAAATCACCCTTGAACCTCTTTCCTCTTGTACACCTCTTTGGGATTGCGAAAAATGTACTTTCTTGATGAAGACTTTGATCTAAGGGGATGCATAATAGGGTGGATCGAGAAAAAACATATCTTGGATTTTGACCAAATTTGGTGGGGTGATTTACTTTGAGTGGGAAACTTCATTAAAAAAATTTTGAGCCCCCGAGGGGCAAGGGGAGGCGAGCAGGAGGTGCTCAAGGTGCACCTCCTTTTGAAAAAAAACTTAATTTTTAATTTTTCTTTAAAAATTTTGTACGTCAGTGCAGCCAGTTGCTAATTGTGATGTTCCGATATCTTCAAATTCGGAACGTACTTCTATTGATTGGGAGAAAAAATTGGTCCAATCACTTGACAAACAAATAATGGATTCGAGTTCATAATATCAGAATATCACAATTAGCAACTGGCTGCATTGACGTAGGTACAAAATTTTTAAATATAAATTAAAAAATTTTCATTTCTGATAAGATTGAAAACAAAATTATTGTGTATTTTTCAGACGATAAAAAAATTAATTCGAGGTCAACGTAAACTCCACAGTGTAGCATGTCACGATTTGTAACTGGCTGCGCTGACATACAGAATTTTCGAAAAAAAAATTCGAAATATACTTTTGGTGATTGAGAAAAAAAAATACATAATATTTTCAGGCGAAAAAAATAATCAATTCAAAGTCGATATAAATTCCGTATTTTGGAATTTTACGATTTGCTGTTGGCTGCACTGGTGTACAAAATTTTCAACTTTTTTTTCAAAATTCACTTTCAGTGGTTGAAAAAAAGTTTTGTTCACTTACTCGATGAAAAAAAAATCATTCCAGCTTAGTGATAATTTCATATTATTGAAATATTGCAATCTGCAACTTTTCAACCCCCTGGTAGCAGTCAGAGTTTTGATCGGAGAAGGATGGCGATGGTTTAGTGAGATGTGGAAACTCAAATCGCATCTTTTAAGTCTTATGAAGGCTTCTTACACAATTTTGATTGATTAAAAACGCAAAAAACCGTTTTTTTCAAAAGGAGGTGCACTTTGAGCCCCTCCTGCTCCCCTCCCCTTGCCCCTCGGGTGCTCAAAATTTTTTTGTGAAGTCTCCCACTCATAGTAAACTACCCCACCAAATTTGGTCAAAATCCAAGATATATATATTTTTTCGATCCACCCTACTCTCTCAATTATAAATCAGTGAAAATTACCGAAAATCACTGAGAAACAGTCAGAATTGCAGCACAGGAGAAAATCAGTGAAAATTTTTTCACTGAAAACAAATCAGTGAAAGAAAATCACTGGAAATCAATGAAAATTCACTGAAAATCAGTGAAAATTCACTGAAAACTCAGTGATATTTATGAAATTCACTGCAAAATCTGTGAAATTCTTTGAATCATCAGTGAAAAATCACTGAAAATCAGTGAATTTCACTGATTTTTCCTGTGCTGCAATCCTGACTGTTTATCAGTGATTTTTCACTGATTCGAAATGAGAGAGTAATGCATAATGAATTAATGAGACACCTATGAAAATATCCATCAATCAACGAGTGATTTTAACGTCACGTTGAATTGAAACAGTATAACTCTTAAATTCCGTCGTTTATTATTTCCAAAACTTTCTCTGCTCAAAAGCTGAACCCAAGGAAGAAACCTGCAATCGATTTTTCACAGACGTATTTTTCGATATAAATACCCTAGTAGGTAACTAATGAAATATTGCTTAAAAATCGTCAAACATTTTTTTTTAAAATAGATTTCAGGTCCCTTTTTTGGGTTTAGCTTTTTAGCACACTACGTTTTTGAAAAAAAACGATTCAATTTAAATTATCCAGTTGTTAATTGAAGGATTGAATTACAGACGTGCCGTTCGTATGGATTCGAAAAGACGATGTAGGATCGTGGAAAATTTTGTTTATTAATGGACGTCCAGTAAGTGTTGGCGAAAACAGCAGATTCAAGATTGCTGCCGATAAACGTTCGTTATGGCTGAAAAATTTTGACTATAATTTGGGTGGATATTACGTCTGCCTTTTTAGTACTGGGATGAAGCACACGTATTACACCGTACCACTCAGTAAATTGAAATTTTTAATGACCGTACTACTTTTACAACTTGAAAGAAAGGTCTTATTAACTTCATTACTATTTTTTGTCTTAGAACCTGCCAAAAAACCAGAAATAAAACACAGGAGAGTTACTTTCACAGGATATAACCAGATAAGATTGGATTGTCCTCAAAAAAGCACCGGTATGATAAATTTTAACATAAAATAAATTGATCACTGATTCAATGATGAGAGTACTTTACATAGGTACTTACTTAATGTGAGTTGTTATTTTCCATGACTTAGAAGCGTCGGTTGGTCCCTGTGGTTCTTGTTTTGTTATTTCGATTTCTTGACTTATCTATTTTTTTTAGCACCACTTTTAAACTTCGATTTTTTTCATTTTTTACGAGCTTCTAATTATTTTTGCGGCAAACGGGATTTTAACGATCTTCCAAATTTATTCTTATTTTCAAGTTCAATTTTTTTTAACTCTATATTTAAAAAAATTGAAAACCATTTAATATTTAAGTTAGAAACTACATGAGAAAAGGGACCTAGATGTAACTTTTTGCTCTGCGCTTAGTATTAATTCACTGTTACTGATTCGTACGCTTTATTTTAATTTAATCTTCAATTGAGTGCAATTTTAAAATTTTTCCAACCATAAAATTTTTTTAAACTTCGCAATTTTCTCAAAATTTTTCCAATTTTAATTTCATAAATAATTTATCTTCAGTTTCATATTTTTTAAACGTCCTTTCAAGCATTTAGCCAGAAAAAATTTTGAAAAACACGAAGTATGAATTTTTTTTAAATTCAAAGTTGAAAGAAAAATTGCAAAAAATTTTTAAAAACCTAATTGAAAAAAGAGAAATCCAAAAAAAAACTTTTAAAAAATCAAAGTTGAAAAAATTTTTTAAAAATTTGATTCAAAAAAATTTTTTGGAAAAATTTTTTTGTAAAAGATTTTCTTAATCTCAAGTTGGATTTCTTCAAATTTTTTTCAAATTCGTGTTTTTTAAAAATGTTTTCAACTTGAAAATGACCTCGAATTTTTTAAATAAGTTTTCAACATCATATCTTTCAAAATTTCTTCCCGACTCAGTAAATAATCAAAAAAAAATCATAAAAAGTAAGTAAAAAAATAGGAAATTAAGTTTTAAAAAATTTAATTAAAAATTAAAATTTTTTAAAATAATTTTTTTTCAAAGTTTACTGATGAAAATCATCATAAAATGTTATATTTGATAAATGGAAATGAGGCCATTCGGAATTATCGGGGCGAAAATGAAGATTTGTGTGGAGGATCAGAATCGTTCAATGTTCGAACATTGGAAAATAACTCCTTTTCACAATAATTAGGGGAGGGGGAGGCAAGTTGGCGAGGTTAAGCTTTGACATGGTCTGGAATTTTTTCAAATTTGTTTTAAGAGGATGTTGATAGCGCATCTTGTACACTGGAGTTCACGCAAAACATGTCAAATTTGCCAAGTTGGCGAACGGCTGGAGGCAAGTAGGCGAGTATAGGATTTAAATAATAAAAAAAATATTAGGTACACCAAAAGTGACATAGAACGAGTTAATGACACTAATCGCATAAGACATTTCAAAATTCAAATTTCGGACAAAAATCGTGATTTTTCCTTGAATTTTTCACATTTTTTTGAAAAAAATTAATGCATTAATGTTTATGAGCAAATTTACACAGTGCATGGCAGCATGGCTAGTACATACATACATGTCAAGGAGCATGTTTGATGAAAATTTGGCGCTGCTATCTATATTACAGTAAGCAGGAGAAGCGATTCGCCATCTTGCCCCAAGCAAGTTTTTTTATTCAAAAAATTCTGGTGAAAAAATTTATGATCAAAACACGCCGGAAACTATCACATTCCATGGAGTAGAGTAACTTTATCATGTATAAAAATATTTTGAAATTTTAACTTGCCCCAGGAAATGAATATTGAACTTAAAAAATATGAAATTTTTTTTTTAAATCCCCATTTTATACGTTTTTGTTCATTATTTTCAACTGATAATGTTTTTGGACAAAGTCACACAGTAGAAGGCTAGGCCTTGCTTCGGAGAACCTTCAGTAAAAATTTGATAGCACTAGCTATATTAAGTACTACACTGGGTGGAATTAGCCCAGGAGAAATGTACTTTGAATAAAGAAAAAAATGTTAATCGAAATTTTATTGCGTCAAAAGCTTCTATATGATGTCCAGAGTCTGTGGTAAAGTCGCGCTGTCCCACCCCTATTGCTTTTTGAGGGGTGGACCCCTTATGGGAGAGAAAATTGTTTTGCACCGATTTCGCTCAAATTCACTTGGAGGGTTATTTAGGTGTAGGTTGCCCTAAAAAAATTTCAGCCCCCTTCGACCTCAGGGGGCTGAGCCATCTCTTTCCAAAGTTGGACAATTTTGAATTAAAATGACAAAAAACAGAGTTTTTCGATTATAAAACCGCCCCAAAATATCAAAAAATTTTCACTTTCTCGCGAATCATTTTTTTTGGGACAGCTGCATGTAACGAGGAGTTCATTTTTTGCTGAAAACCCCACGATCTGTATACTTTCTATGGGGCATGGGAAGAGGGGGTTAAACACTTCGAACGAAAAAGTTGATGGGCTAGTCGGATTCTTCATCTCAAAATGTTTACAGAAAATACCAAATTTTTCAAAATTGAAATTCCGGAGCGGTTTTATAATCGAAAAACTGTTTTTTTGCCATTTTAGTCAAAAATGTCCAACTTTGGGAAGCGATGGCTCAGTCCCCTGAGGTGAAGGGGGGCTGAAATTTTTTGAGGAGTTCTTCTACACCTAAATAACCCTTTACGTGAATTTGAGCGAAATCGGCGCAAAAATATTATTTTTGTAATTGGCCTCCCTATAAACCCACTCCCCTTCAGAAGGTCCGAGGGGTGGGGGCGGTGCGACTTTACCACAGACTCTGGACATCATATAGAAGCTTTTGACGCAATAAAAAAATTTTTCAAACACTTTTTTGATGCTATTACTCCTGGGCTAAATTGCCGATTCGTCATCTTGCCTCCCTTTCCCCTACGTACCTATGCACGTACGAGTAATGCACAACTAACGGACACTTATTCACTTTGTTCTAGCGATCGCTTTTAATTCTTTTACGTGGAGCTTCAAAAGCACCAATCACCCCGAAATTTTACTTTTTGCGAACGCCACGAATTTTGCCAAAAGAGTTCCAGAAAAATACAATATCATATATGAACTTGATCCCGAGAGAAAAAATTTTGAGATTATGACGATGATAATTTCCACAAATCCTACTGATTCCAATGTATGGGGCGTATACACTTGTCGTTGGGCCACTGGAGAAACGTTTATTTATAATTATACGAATGGAAGTAAGTTATTTTCAAATGTAATCAGAGACGAAACAATGGGGATATCCTTCTCGTTTATCAGGGAAGTTAGTGACAATCTTGAGTAGAATTTTCAAATTTTTTTAGATTTTTTGGAAAAAGAGAAGCTCATTAAGGAATATCGCGTTTTTTTTTGGAAGTCAAAAACGAAGCACATAAAAGCTTCTGGATGCCTTTTTCTTAAAAAATTTTCACCTTCGTTTCGTTCGGGCTTAATAAATTTACGCGATTGACTCTCAAAATGATGGTATGAACTCTTTTCCTTTCCAAATTCTAAACAATTGAATATTTTTAAACGGAAAAAATTTATTCTTCTCCTTTATCGAGGGACCTGGTGGCGATTTCGAATAAAATTTTCACAAATTTTTCGATTTTTTCAAAGGGATGAGGTCATTAAGAAAAATAGTTTTTTTAAAAGTCGAAAAAGTTGCTCGAAAAGCACGAATTTTTGTTTTTGATTTTCAATACGACTGGTCTGAAATTTTCCATTTTTTTAAAAATACGAGTCAGCAATTTTTTTATTTTTACTCTCGAGATTTTTGCTCAAGTTTTGTCCCTAAATGCAAATACATCTTTGTTGACTACCTACCTAATACTCGTACAATGGTAATTGAATTGCACATTTATTTAAAAACGTTGAAATTCGACACATCATGTTCTTTTAACAATTTAACTGGCTTCAAAGCATTGTAAGCATTGTACGAATATGTAAATGTAGGTATGTTTTATTTTATCCGGATCCAAAGGCTTCATGATTAATTTCATCTTCTGCATTTTTTTTAGTTGAATGGAAAAACGAATCAGTTTCTGTGAACGAAGGAGATACTGTCACGTTACCATGCAATTTGACATTTACCGGAGATAGTAAGTACCAAGCACCTAGGTACCCCCATACCTACTCATTCGTTAAAAATCAATATTGCATTTGAAATTTATAAAATCGTCGATGAATCAAATTTAAACAGGTGATTTTAGTAATTTTTGAAACTAAGCATTGAATATGTAAATTTTACAGAAGAGATTGACTTGGTGGAATGGTATCTTAATTTACCGAATACTGATTACATGGGGGAATTCCGTTTCATTTACGGAAAGATGATTCCTCCGCCACCTCGCTACCAGTCAGCACTTCCAGATTTTGTCAAACTGGGCGACGATCTACAGTCGTTGGAGATTTCCAATATCACGGCAGATTTGGAGGGTGATTACATCTGTAATCAGATGCATGGAAAAAAATCGTTCAAGTATTCGATAGAACTTGAAGGCAAGTATAAATTGTAAAAAAAATCTACCTACTTGACAAATAATTGTAGGTACCTGGTATTCTAGTAATTAATTACGTAGCTACTATGGTGCAGCAATTTTCTATTTTTTTTTCAAATTTCAATGGGTGTGTGCCAAAAATTGAGAAATGACTTCAAAAAGATGTGGTAAAACTTTGTTTTTTTTTTAGTCCTACCCCGACAAAGGCTCAACGCTTCAAACTGTGAAATTATTTTTTTCAATTTTTTACTTACTTTTTTGGCTATTATTTTTCCAGTAATATTGTACTTAATATCAACTTTGAAGAGTAAAAAAATTCCTAGTTTTATCATATTTTTTACGGTTGGTACTTATTCAAATGATTTTTGCGGTTGGCCAAAAACGTTGTTTCTGGGGACGATTTGTCACCGAATACGAAAAATAATTATTTGGGTTTTGATTGCGAATCTAGATGAACGTAAGACAACCCCCGACCCTATTTGGAGAGGTTGTCTAACTACCGCGAAATAATGTAAAATTGCAAAGTAAATGGCGTTTATAAAAAGAAAATTGATTTGAGGTCTTCCCACGTACATCCAGAGTCAAAATCTAATTCCCAAAATCGATCTAAACCCAAGTGATTATTTTTTACATTTAATTTCAAATTATCTCCAGAAATATACTCGTACAATGGTAATTACTAGGGCTGAGATTTTTATGATATCGCATATTTGATAGCGTGATAGTAGATACCGCATATCATGGTTTCTTTTGCGATTCATGCATTTCTACGCCGAATTATGCAATTTGATATCGCATATTTTTGCTTATTTCGACGTAATTGCTTGAAAATGCTTATTTTAGCCAAAAAAAGGCCCTTAAACTGCTTATTTAACGCTTATTTCGACCGTTCTCGCATATTTGAAAAAAAAATCACTAAAAAACAGCATAAAAGTTGAAATTTTGAGCTTAAAAAAAATCAACTCTTCAAAATTAAAAAAAAAATTCAAGATTTTGTCTGTGACTTGTCGAACGAGTTTTCGATTTGTAGTCGCATCGTTTTCACGAAAATTTTAAAATAAAAAGTTCGATGTTTTTTCTTCTCATAATTCATAATTTTATAAAAGTTCGATGATTTTCTCACTTTACTTCTTTCCTTATTCTAATTTAGTAATTTTGATAGCATTTCTGCATTCAGATTAAAAATACCTACATTTTGATATGCTGCATGGTGGGGTTTGATAGCGCATATAAATGCTTTTTTAGGCAATTTTAATCGCTTTTTATAAGCGCTTATAATCGATTTGATAGCGCATAAAAATCTCAGCCCTAGTAATTACATTGCTCACTCATTTGAAAGCGTTCAAATTCAACACATCATGTTTTCTTGACTGACTTCAAAGCATTGTACGAATATGTAAATGTATTTTTTATTTTATCCGGATCCAAAGGCTTCATGATTAATTTCATCTTCTGCATTTTTCTAGTTGAATGGAAAAATCAATCAATTATTTTGAAGGAAGGAGACACTGTCATATTGCCGTGTAAATTGACATTTCATAAAGATAGTAAGTATCTACTAAGCAGCTACCCACATACTTTATTGTTAAAAATCAATATTGCACTTAAATTTATAAACTGATCGTCGATGAATCAAATTTAAATACTTAGGTAATTTTAGTAAATTTTTGAGACTAAACATTAAATGAAAATTTTACAGAAGAAATTAATTTAGTGGAATGGCATCTGGATTTACCGAAAGTGAATTACACGAGGAAAATCCGATACAGTAACGGAGATTTAGTTCCCACGTCGTCTTGTTACCCACCGAAAATTCCTCATGTTTTTAAAACCGAACTCGACGACGATAAACAGTCTCTAAAGATTTCGAGTATAACGCCAGCTTTGGAGGGTGATTACATCTGTAATCAGATACATGGAAAAAAATCGTTCAAATATTCGTTAATAGTGAAAGGTAAGAATAAATTATTTTTTTTAAATTATTTACTTGACAAATACCTATAATTAATACCTATTTAGTTATTCTAGTAAGTAGTTGTGTAGCTACTAAGGTGCAGCAGTTTTCAACTTTTTTCAAATTTTAATGAGTGTGTGCACAAAAATTGTGAAATGACTTCAAAAAGATCTGGTAAAAGTTGGAAATTTTCTATTTCATGTTTAAATTCCCTCCCTCAACAAAAGCTCAAAGTTTCAAAATGTAAAATTACTTTTTCAATTTTTTACTTTTTTGGCGACGAGATAATTCTGAAGATTAAAAAAAATTTCATATTTATTCCCGATTTTTTAAGGGGTAAGTACCTGTTTAAATGATTTTTGTGTTTGGCCATTTACGCTGTTTCTGGGGAGATAATAATTGGTTGGTGAAAACAAAAAAATAATTACTTGGTCTTTGATGTTGAATCTGGATGAACGTAGGACGACTCTCGATCCCATTTTTTTAGGGGTTCTTGAACTAACTTTGAAATAATGTAAAATTACAAAGTAATGGCGTTCATGAAGAGGAAATTGAAAGCCTCTAAAAATAGTAAATTGGGTTTTGGGTCTTCCTACGTCCATCTGAAGTCAAAATCTAACCCCAAGAACGATTAAAGCCAAGGGAATATTTTTTTACATATTTTACTCTCAAATACACCCCCCCCCCCCCCCAAGAAAAAAAAAACAGAAAATGTATCTCACCCATCAAAAGTAATAATACAATTAGGTACCTATTCATCGCCAAAAAAGAAAAAAATTGAAAATTTTGAAACTTTGGAGATTTTATCAAATGGAGGAGAGGGGGTAAAGCACGGACCAAAAACTTTCAAACTTTTACCACATCTTTTTTAAATCGTTTCACAACAATTTTTGACACAGGCTCTTCAAAATTTGAAAAAAATTGAAAATTGCTGCACTCTAGTAGCTATTTCTCCTTCCTGTCTATTATATTATTATTCTCTATGGATACAAGTGATCGCCCAAAATTAAAGTTTCAAAATCAACTGAAGGCAGAAGACACCCCTCCCTTCTTTATATAAATTTACAAAATTGTATTTGAATCAAAAAATCATGATTGAAAAAATTCTTTCTGAATTTGATGAATTTTCAATTTTTTGTTCCTTTTTTTCAATATTTTTGACATCAGTTCTCGGTATCCAGCACGTCTTGAGCTTCACTGAAAGCCAAATATTCTGTTATTGTAATATTTTTCCAAAATGAAATCTTAGGTACCTAGAAAGCTTGTATTAAGTATAAATAAATAGGTACCTATTCATTGTGAAGATAAAAGGTACTTACCTATATATATTTTTTCAATGTTGACAGGTTCATAGAAATACGAATTTCCTATTGTGAAAATGCCAATTTAGCGTATGTGCCAATGAGTGGAAAATATCAAAGAACAAAAAGGAACCACGATTTTTTTTAGTTCGCTGTAATTTGTAATACTGTAAGATAAGGATTCGATATGACATATTCTCGATAAACTTCATTCATCAAGTCTTGATGAATGAAGTTTATCGAGAATATGCCATATCGAATCCTTATTTTTTATATTCGTGAAAAATTATTGTGATTGTATTTTGGATTAATTAAATATTTTGTAACGATCTCTGTATTTCTAATTTTTAAATAATTTATATTCAGAGTGAAAATTATGCCTTGTGTGCAGGCAATTCAATCGGACAACATGCGTATAAGATTGCCTATTAATATTTTTGCAGAAGTCAAAATATTGGCTTGTCGAGATGTTTTCGGATTCTCAACGATACCAATTGGGCTCATTTTCTTCCTATCGTCACAAATCTAGTTAATCGTCTTCAATGATTTTTGAGAAATTGAAACAATTTTCAATTTTTAGGATCTACACAATTCCGATGAGTGGCCAGTTTCATTAGAATTTCAGGAATTCCAAATTGAATTTTACAGGGTTTTTTTGAATAGTGTTTTGATATTTTTGAAAAATTCATATTTCTATGTACCTACTGCAAATTCTAAACTTCAAAGATGAATTTTCATTTCTCGAGTTTTTTTTTCCTGAAAATAGGACCCAAACATAGTTAGAACGATGTGATGAGACGAAAAAGGATTGGAAACCGTAGTACTTTTTCTATTTTTGGATATTTTCGAATATGTAATTTTTATTTTCACCATTTTTATTGTACATATGTAAATTGAATTTCTAAGGTTGCACAAGATGCTTTGAAAATCTAAACAAATAGGTAGTGCTCAGAAATGTGTAAGATATTCGAGACGACTATGAAAAATAAGAAAAGGAAAAGAGGAAATCTTAAAACGACAGAATCGTAGCTGAAATCATACAGAATTTGAGACTAGTTGCAGGAATTCTGCAAGAATTCGGTATTTCTTACATACGGCGCCGGGGTATTTCGGAAGAAACACGAATTCAGTGAAATTTTTTTCATTACCTACTTTCGTTTCATTTTTTAAACCAGAAATGGTGAGAATTTCAATTTGATAGGTAGCGATAAATATAATTCAGAAAACTGTAGGTATTTAAAAAAAAAACAAAGCATCAAGTGTATACGTAGATAACCGATATCGTACTTAATATATAATTTGATAACCTTTTTTTTTTAAATTTTTTCCATTTCTAGCGGAATTGAATTCATAAAACATTAATTGCATATCACCTATCTCATTAGTACGTTTAATCCTTTTCATAAATAAATACCGCGATTAAAAGTCAAAAATATTGCATTATTATTACTCATTCTCAATGTTAAAGCGAAGTTAAACTAGGAAATTTTATTTGAAAAATCGATATCATTAAATTCAATGGGTATAGGTAAATGCAATTTAATGTTGGCTCTCTAATTCATTTACAAGTACGTGAAACTGAATAAAATGAATCGTGTTGGAAAATTTCTTTCTGTTGAATTTTTGATACTTTGCATAACTATTGGTGTAATAACGACCGATACTGTTGGACACAATGGTAAGTTCATTGTAAATATGAATTATTTCATTAGCTCCTTGATTCCTACCTACGTATTTACATAGTTTCATATTTACTGAAAAAATTATTTATATATGGTCTCTCCACTCACTTTCTCAAAGAAGCACTCGCAATATATTGATAAGTACCTGAACATAATAGGTACCTACCTATACTCACGTAATATTCTTTAAACCTATTTCGGCGTGCTTTACTTCCGTAAAAGTATTCTCGAACACAGGGATTTTAATCCATGAGAATTTCTATGAAAAGTATAGAAATTTTGAAAAATCGTAATTAAAATTATCATAATGTAGATTGGTTATTTTTGTTTTAAAAATCGTTTGCTCATATGTTTTTCAATACAACTGACACGACACGAGATCTAACTATAATTTTCAATGCACTCTCAAACAATTCCTTTTTCGAGAATTTCAATATTATTTAAAAATTGTTTTTAAAAAATGCTAACAAAATGGTGGAAAATTGAAGAAAATAATTTTTCAAAGTTGCCTCTTTTGTGATTATTGATTAGATACCTACTTAATGTTTTCTTTTTTCAAAACAACTTTCTTCATCTTGAGAGGAATTTAATCTTACGTCTACCTACCTATTTCTATAAAAATCAACCCCATCCATTGCCCAGATACCAACCTATAATTTCATAAAATGAATCATTCTCTTGTTATACTCGCATGTTGACAGATGAAACACGAAAAGTTATTCTGGTGGAATTTAGAGAAAATGTCACATTACCTTGCCATCCAACAGCACTTCAAAACTTGACTCGAGGTAAGTGAACAAATTTTACAGGTTCAAAATTACCGTATTAATGTTAATCTGCCAATATTTTGTCACGATTGTCTAACTAAATTAAACTTTATCTTTGATCAATAATTTTTATACGGTTTTAGATGAATCTGATTTTGAATGGGTAACTGATAACGACATCCCAATCTTTTCCAACGGAAGTCTATCGCCATTTGTCTACTTGAATAGTCCCGAGCCACTTTACAGCGTTGAAAATTATTCTCTCATTTTGCGTAACATTGAAACCTTTGATATTACATTTACCTGTCGACTGACTCGTCTTGGCGTCAACTACACTTATTTTATTCAAGAGAAGAGATCTAAAGCAACTTCTTATGAACGGTGGACTTTACCCATCGAATTCACTTTACCTTGTTCAATAGACAATCAAATTGATAGATCTACTGCAGGTAGGTCCTGTGCAGAAATCAAAATACCTACCTTAGTTTTTCAGTGATTCAAGTATTTTCGTTATTAATCACATTTATTTATTTACCAATTAATACCCGGCCATAGGTAGTAAAGAACCGGGATTGGAGACTAATACCAACGTATAGCCTAGCGCACGGGAAGTTGCTTGCATCTGGTCTCACACCCCTTATAAGTTCATCGTATGCAACCACGTACACATAAAAATACGACGTATAATATTTTGAAATTTTTTGAAAAAATCGTTTATTCAGATGATAGAATAAAAGATTTGCAAAAAATTGTGGTATACACTTTTCGCCTATCTTCATTTTTGAAGGGGCTACAGTGATTTTAAATTTTCCCAAAATTTTATTTTTTTTAAATTTCACTGAAATTATTAGTTTAAGTACCTAGGATTATGGGAAAAAAATTGCAAAAAATTTGTGGTATACACTTTTTGCCTATCTTCACTTTTGAAGGGGCAGCAGTGATCAACGATTTCAGTCAAACTTTGAAAAAATGAATTTTTGGGGAAATTTAAAATCATTTCTGCCCCTTCAAAAGTGAAGATAGGCAAAACGTGTATACCACAAATTTTTTTGCAATTTTTTTTTCTATAATAGTATTTACTTAAACTAACAATTTCAGGGAAATTTAAAAAAAATAAAATTCTGAGAAAATTTAAAATCACTGTAGCCCCTTCAAAAATGAAGATAGGCAGGAAGTGTATACCACAAATTTTTTTGCAATTTTTTTCTACCAGCCTTGATACTTAGATTTACGATTATATTCAATTTTTAAAAAAATGTGCAAGTGGTTGCATACCATGGACACATAAGGGGTCTGAGATCAGGTGCAAGAAACTCCCCGCGCGCTAGGCTATACGTTGGTACTAGGCTCCAATCCCGGTTCCAAACTACCTATGGCCGGATACTAGGTAACTTACTTGCGTACGTTTTTACTGTCAAGGTATATGTAAGTTCCGTGTGGCTAATGAGAAATACCCAGCAAGGAAGTATTGAAGTTATATCTTTAAACCAACGTATACTTTTGCGAAATAATACTGCAAACTTTCGAGTTACTGAGGACAGATCATTAATTATTCCAAATTTTACACCAAATAATCGTATTCAATACGAATGCCGTATTTCAATGAGGCGAACTACTGCATATTACATTTCTGGATCTGATGAAGACAAAAAGGGTAGGTAATAAAAATTATTTCTATATGTACTTAATACTTCGTCAAATACTTACTTTGATGTCTATATCATTTCCAACGTGTTGATAATCAATACGTGTATTTTTTTGCTCATGAAGTGCCAGAAAACCCAAAAGTATCATTGATCAAAAGAAGCATTGCTGTGGCTCAAGGAAACGATGTTACCCTGAATTGTTCTTCAGGTAAGTAAGACTGACACTGAGATATTTACGGGTCTATCGTTAAACAATTATAGAATCTTGTTGCATGGGACTCACCCAACAAACTACTAGGGCCGGAGGGGGCAAGCTGCCCCCATGTTTGAAAATTCCGATTTAGTCGGAAAATTCTATTTTCAGTCGGAAAATTCTATTTTCAGTCGGAAAATTCTATTTTCAGTCGGAAAATTCTATTTTCAGTCGGAAAATTCTATTTTCAGTCGGAAAATTCTATTTTCAGTCGGAAAATTCTATTTTCAGTCGGAAAATTCTATTTTTAGTCGGAAAATTCTATTTTCAGTCGGAAAATTCTATTTTCAGTCGAAAAATTCTATTTTCAGTCGAAAAATTCTATTTTCAGTCGGAAAATTCTATTTTCAGTCGGAAAATTCTATTTTCAGTCGGAAAATTCTATTTTCAGTCGGAAAATTCTATTTTCAGTCGGAAAATTCTATTTTCAGTCGGAAAATTCTATTTTCAGTCGGAAAATTCTATTTTCAGTCGGAAAATTCTATTTTCAGTCGGAAAATTCTATTTTCAGTCGGAAAATTCTATTTTCAGTCGGAAAATTCTATTTTCAGTCGGAAAATTCTATTTTCAGTCGGAAAATTCTATTTTCAGTCGGAAATTTGCAACTTAGGTCTCACAAAAATCGAGATTTTGAATTTTCCGACTGAGATCATGTATATCTTATTGGGTTCAACTAGGATTAACGGTCTTTTATTTCTCAGCCGTTCTAAAACTAAAGGCGCATTTATACTGGGACTGAAATTGTCAGTGAAAAGTTAAAATATTTTAACTTTTCATTGAAAGGATAGGAAATCTTTCAGTGCCTTATTATAAACTGTTCCGTAAGAAAACACAGATTCAACTTTTTCAGTGACAAATTCAGTGGCAGTATAAATGGGCCTTGAGAACTTCGCTTGAAATAGTGGACGAGTCCTAATTTCTCGAAGTATAGGACATGGAAAATGCTGTTTGAGGTTTGGTGGGTGATTTTCATAGTATTTTTCGGGTTGATTACGAAAAAAAATGTGAAAAAATTCCATCATTTAAGGATTTTTCATTATTTGAATTTTTTTAGCGAGTTTTCTATTTTTTTTAAATGACTTTTGACACTTCATGTCGATTTTCTGAGAAAATGAAGGGTTCTACGAAAAATAATAATTGGAACAAATTGTAGAGCTTAAAATTTCCTATCTGTAGAGTCCGGTTAGTTTTTTCTTAAGAGGCTTAGTTTTCGAGATATTCTAGCTCAAGGTTCAAAATTCAATTTTTTTTTTAAATTGAAAATATCTTAAAAACTAAGCTTTCCTGGAAAAACTGATTAAACTCTACTGGTAGGGAATTTTACGCTCTACACTTTATGTTCTATTAATTTTTTCGCAGAACTCTTTTTTCTCCCAAGAAATCGACTTTAAAAGTCAAAAATTACATCAAAAAGTGGAAAACAAATTTTCAACGAAAAATCTTCCAATTATGAAAAATCTTGACTCCTGGAACTTTTCACCATTTTTCTCGTCATTAGAGTGAAAAATAATATAATAATTATCCATTAAATTTAAAACAGCATTTTCTTTTTCTTGTTTTAATCACTGTTATTAGTCTAAAATATAGCGCTAATATTAAAATTTCTCCATCACTCAAGGTTTTTTTTTGGCAAAAACAATTTTTCCTTCATAAAATGAACACTTATTCTCTTATTTTATATTTTATTAAAAGCTTCACCAAAAAACTTACAATTTTAATTTTACAACATTGAAAATTATAGTTTTTCTCGATTACGCCAGGAGCTTTTATAATTGGAAGATTTTTTGTTGAAAATTTGTTTTACATTTTTCTACGTACCTAACTTTTGACTCTTAAAGTCGATTTTCTGGGGAAAGAAAGAGTTCTACCAAAAGAATTAATAGAACATGGATTGCAGAGCGTAAAATTTCCTGTTTGAAAAGTTCGACTAGTTTTTCCCTAGGTGGCTTAGTTTTTGAGATATTTTCAATTTGAAAAAAGTTGAACTTTGAACTTTGAGCTGAAATATCTCGAAAGCTAAGCCTCCTAAGAAAAAACTCTTCGAACGCTACAGATGATGAATTTGACCCTCTACAATTATGTTCCATTCATTTTTTTCGTAGAACCCTTCCCCTTCTCAGAAAATCTACTTCAAGTGTCAAAAGTTACCAAAAGAAGTAGAAAAATCCGTATACGAAAAATTCAAATTGTGAAAGATCCATGGGCGATGGAATTTTTTCACTGCTCTTTTCGTGATCAGCGCGAAAAATACTATATAAATCACCCATTAAACCTCAAACAGCATTTCAAAATTTTAAAATGTCGACCTGTGTAATCATTGCGTACTATTATTATGTGTTGTTATTTCGGTGAACTTTTATCTTTGCACCATCATTCAAAAATTGAGTGGGAAATTTTGAGATTTGCCTCATCCCCTCGAAAATCGAGTCGAGAATTCCGGAATTTTGCCCTCCCCCTCCCCACAATATTCGGACTTCGGGACGTCCCTGCAAACCACGATTAATTATTATTAGGTTCATAACCAACCAGTTTTTTTTTTTAATTTTAAAAAGTCGAAAAAATGAAAACATTATTAAACATGGAAAAAAAATTTTGAACATTTTTCATCTTTGTGGAAAATCGAAACCGATGATTTTTAGAAAAGATTTTTCTCAATTAATGGCCTTGGTATGGAAAATTTACGTCCGAAAATAATTTGAATATTGAAAGGTGATTTTCTACCGCTATGCGTTTTGGTCATTTTTCAAAAATTACGGAATGTGCATAAATCTCTCCCCAATTAAAAATTTTTCCCATCTACATTTTTAAAAAATATTAATTGTATCAAAATTTCTCCAACTTTGTTTCTTTTCAATTTTTTTTAAATTGCTTCAAACTAGAAAATTTTTTTCATCAATTTATTTTAAAAATAAGTACCTAAGTATAAATTTTTTTTTAAAACTGAAAAATTTAAATATTAGAGTTGAAAAAAATTAGAGCTTGGGAAACGTACATATTTACTTCGATCATCGAAATCCAATTTTTGGCAAAAATAATTGTGAGCCAGTGTGGAATTCGTTTTGAAGAGGTTGTTACAGCTACATACCTACTTCTGTTTCGAACTATTATATTGGTTTTGTCTCTCGTCGTGAACGAAATCGTTGGAATTGATCACTTTTGTGTGTGTGTACGGGTGGGGGGGGGGGTGTCAAACACACAAATGATTTTTTTGCAGGGTCAAAAATTGAAAATGCTGGTTACACTTTTTAAAAATTTACGATTCCACCACTGTCTGTAACCTGAGGTATTTGTATCCCTATGAAATCAGACGAATTCAATTCTGGAAAAATTCAATTGAACGAAATTATTATTTAAAAAAAACAAATGTTGAGGTTAAAATACATACTTGACTTAGGAATTCGGTATTCCAAGATATGTAGGTAGCAGCAGCATTGCATGTTTCCTTTTTCACCACATTGGCCAAATTATTGACAATTTTTCCTCTTTTGCATGTAGCCGATTCACAACCAGACTTTGTGTGGATTCGCAATGAAGAAAATCTCCTGTCCATAGGCGATGGTTTGATCAACAGTAGCGATACTGCAAATTTCAAAATTGATACTGATGGACGATCCTTGACTATAGCAAATTTTTCATCATCTTTGAGCGGAGCATATACGTGCCTTTCCAGTACTGGTGAAAATTACGTCTATAATGTCACAGAACAAAGTAATCCTGGTAATGAATTTTCATTCGAGGGTACATCATTAACTAAAGAGCCGAATTTCCGAACTATTGCGGCTGAACAAGGGAAATATATTTCATTACCTTGCTCCTTGAGCAGTGATGAAGGTAGTTGCCAACAATTTTTTCTGAATGAAAAGATGACTTTTACAGATTATGTTATTATTTTGATGATTACTTTTGCATTTCAGATGAATCGAATTTCGCATGGATCCGCAATAAGAAAGAGGTTCTGTTTATCAATGGACATGTTGTAGCAGGAAGTAAATCCGATAAATTGAAGATTGCTGATGATAGGCGTTCCTTGGTGTTCGCAGAATTTTCCTATCTTTTGATAGGAGTTTATGAGTGTCGTTCGAGAACTGGAAAAAATTATGCGTACAATGTCACCATATCAAGTAAGTAATTATTGAAACCCACCTATTTATTTATCTCATCTATCCTATACCTATTCGGTTCGATATTAGGTATAACGATTTATTGCACACCCTATTACTTGTGTCCTAAATTTTTTTTACAGATACACCAATTTTCAAAAAGCAGACCCTTTTTGTTGAATATGGAACCAGGGGTACGGTGTTACCTTGCCCTGCCCCAAACAAAAATGGTGAAATATTACAAAATTACCTATGGTTTGTGAATAATTAAACATACTTACCTATTTATTTATTCATTTTGATTCAGAGAACGCTTTTTCCGAATGGTTACTCGAAACTACAGGGGCTGTACAAAATTCCCCCGATCTGCTGTTTTTGAACAAAGAAAATTTTGCATTCTTGTCCCCTACATATTATGAAATCAACGATGACAGATCATTGGTCATAAAGTTTATGGCTGATTATGGCGTATTCACTTGTCGCTGGTCTACTGGTGAACAGTATGTTTACAATGTTACCAGGGAAAGTAGTAAGTACCTAGTAGGTATATCAATTAAATGATAGGTAGGTATTTTTGAAACATCCAACCGCATTATTTTCCCAATTTCAATGTGACAAAATTAAGTACATTTATGTCCAATTTAAATATTTTTTTCAACTGTAAAATTTTTTAATCCTCAATGTTTTCAAAATTTTTCCAATTTTTAATTTTTAATTTTTTTAAATTTTGAAAAACGTAATGTTGAAAAACTTTTTTACATATGCCTACTAGGGTGGAGTGAAAAAAAAAAACATATCTTGGATTTCGACCAAATTTGGTGGGGTGGTTTACTTTGAGTGGGAGACTACCCAAAAAAAATTGAATCCCCCAGGTGCAAGGGGAGGGGAGAAGGGGGTGCTCAAATTGCACCTTATTTTGGACAAAACCGCAGTTTTTTGTGTTTTTTAAAAAATCAAAATCGTACGAGAAGCCGTCACAGCACTCAAAAGTTGCGATTTGAGTTTCTACAACTCCCTGAACCATCGCCGTCCTCCTCTGATCAAAATTCAGACTGCTACCAGGAGGTCTAAAAGTTGCAGATTGCAATATTTCAATAATATTAATTTTTCACTAAGCTGGAATGATTTTTTTCATCAAGTAATTAAGCAAAACTTTTTTTTTCGATCACTGAAAGTAAATTTTGAAAAAAAATTATGAAAATTTTATGCACCAGTGCAGCCAAAAGCGAATCGTAAAATTCCAAAATACAGAATTTATGCCAACTTTGAATTGATTACTTTTTCGCTTGAAAATATTATGAATTTTTTTCACTCACTGGAAGTAAATTTCGGAAATTTTTCGGAAAATTTTGTATATCAGTGTAGCCAGTTATAAATTTTACACTATGAAATTTACGTTAATTTCAAATTAATTTTATTATTGTTTGAAAAATTCACAATAATTTTGTTTTCAGTCATCAGAAATGAAAATTTAAAAATTATTTTTTGAAAATTTTTACGTCAGTGCAGCCAGTACTGTTCGCGTTCCTCTCCGCATACAAGTTGAGAGATATGTACTTAAGTTGAATCGATTGTGTATTTATTAATATTTCGCCAAAAACGTATTTGTCTTCAAATTTTCAAAAAAATTGTCTCGTACATATTTATTTTTACGAGTATGCCTGCGAGAGAATATACCAGTTCTGGTTTTTTTTTTCAATTTTCTAGCGTTCTCTTATGGAGCTGACAGCCTACCAGCTTGGCTTCTCAACAATGGCTTCAAAATCAAAACATACTTCTATTGATCTGATTGAAAACAAAAATAATACTGTGAATTTTTCAAACGATAAAAAAATTAATTCGAGATAAACGTAAATTCCATACAGTAGAATTTACAACTGGCTACACTGATATACAAAATTTTCCGACAAATTTCCGAAATTTACTTCTAGTGAGTGAAAAAAATTCATAATATTTTCAAGCGAAAAAGTAATCAATTCAAAGTTGGCATAAATTCTGTATTTTGGAATTTTACGATTCGCTGTTGGCTGCACTGGTGCATAAAATTTTCATAATTTTTCTTTTCAAAATTTACTTTCAGTGATCGAAAAAAAAAGTTTTGCTCAATTACTTGATGAAAAAAATCATTCCAGCTTAGATTGAAATATTGGAATCTGCAACTTTTGGACCCCCTGGTAGCAGTCTGAATTTTGATCGGAGGAGGACGGCGGCGATGGTTCAGAGAGTTGTAGAAACTCAAATCGCAACTTTTGAGTGCTGTGACGGCTTTTCGCACGATTTTGATTTTCTAAAAAACACAAAAAACTGCGTTTTTTTCAAAAGAAGGTGCGCTTTGAGCACCCCCTGCTCCCCTTCCCTTGCATCTGGGGGACTCAAATTTTTTTGGGTAGTCTCCCACTCAAAGTAAACCACCCCACCAAATTTGGTCGAAATCCAAGATATGTTTTTTTTTCACTCCACCCTAATGCCTACTCAAACTTGAAAAAAAAAGGAGAAAAAGTTTTAAAATTAAGTATGTAGGTATTGAGAAAAATTTTCAAGTTGGAAAATTTTTTTAAAACTATCAAGTTATAAAAATTTTTAAATTCAAAGTTGAAAAAACTTCGAGAAAATTTTAATATTAAAAATTTTTCCAGCTTTAATTTGTTTAGTTTTTCTTCAACTTCATATAGGTAGGTACCTGCTACCTACTTATTTTAAAATGTCTTTCAACTCAATAATCGTTTCTAATAGGTAATTTAAAAAAATTTCAACTATAACATTTTTTTATTTAAAAATTTCTTTTAAATTTCTCACCTTATAATTTTTCAAAAAAAATTTCAGACTTTATTTTTTTCCGAAATATTTTTAAATAGGAAGGAGTGATAGAGTAGGATAGATTAGTTTATACTGATGGCAGTTCTAGCCATAGATTAGGAATACTACGTATACACGTAGTGTTCTTATTAAAAACGTATTGCTAAATACACGTATACGAATTTACGTCTAACCAGGGCCCACTCTAGAACAGGCCGTAAGGTACATATATGACAACTGCGCGTTTAGGGTTAGAATTGCACGCGTTTATATGGGAAATCGTGCCGTTTTGACGTTCAAATCCTCATACATTACACAAATACTGACTAAAATCAATTTTCTTATACACCATCGGAAAGAGCGTGAAATTTTCTATTAAATAGCAATTTCAAAACCCTATGTTACCACTGAAAATTTTGAGTAACATGGACTTTAAGTTGAAAAAGTATGTAGTTTTCGGTGGTTTTCAACGCGACAATTTGTCATTTTTAACAATAAAATCAATAGTTAGAGCAAAATTATCCATCGAACTGTTTTTATTTTTAAACCATTAGAAAGAGCGTAAAATTTTCTTCAGGTTGATGGCCATAACATTTCCGTGTAGTCCATAATTTTTGGATAATATAATATTGAAACGTCAAAACATCCAGTTTCCCATATGAACGTGTGTAATTCTAACCCTTAATCTCGTTTTTCTGCGGCATTGCCAAGTTGTACCTTACGGCCTGTTCTAGAGTGGGCCCTGTCTAACGGAACGACCACAAAACTGTACAGAAAACTTGACCTTCAGGTTTCAGCTATAAGTACCAACTTATTTCTCTACAAATTTTGTTTTTCAGTCACTTTGAATAATCATACAGTTTGGGCTAATCAAGGAGAAAATATTACATTACCTTGTCCATTACAGGATCCAAGAGATCGTAAGCAACTGTTTAAATTATGATTTTTTTTAAAAAGATTAAATTGATACAGAAACTACCGATAGGAACCTATATTGTATCATGGGATTTTTGTAATAAGACCAAATAAGACTCATGAACCTATTTGTAATTTGAATGTTTTTATCCATATACTCATATATTTTGCAGGAAAATATAATGTAATTCAATGGGCATCCACGATACCAAATAAATCATGGCAACTTAGATTTACAGATGGAAAAACGTTCCGTTCTCCGTTACCGTTCGAGTTTTTAATACATCCGGATAATATTAAACTTTCCGACGACAAAACGTCGTTAATAATTTTGAATATTACATCTAGTTCGGAGGGCAATTACTTCTGCTACCTGACTTTTTCAAACACAGTGCACTGGTACTCGGTCAAAATTGGAGGCCAGTAGTGTATCTAATTTGAATATTTTTTGCTAATTTGTAGCTTTGGAGATTATTCATAATTAAAAGTTCAACTTGAAAATGATTTTTTTTTTAAATGTTCATGTTGATAACAGGTAGGTATCTAAGCCGTAGCCGACTTGATGGAAAATTGCATTAGAATGCATTACTTACACGGTCGCAATTGGTTAGAAATTCACATCATTATAAGAAAGTTACTTTTTATGACCTACGACTAAATCCATACGGATTGTGCTTCAGGCACGAAAATACAAATACACTCCGAACGACTGAATCGTTCTGTTTTTCAACTAGAGTTTTTTTTTCAAAGTCCTTTTAATTTAACACTGATTTTCAAACCCTGAATATTTTTTCTCAAAATTTTTTGTTTTGTTTTTCAACGTTAATTTTTCAACACTAAAATTTTTTCAATGTAAATTTTTTAAGTCTAAAATTTTATCCTCACAATTTTTTTCTTAAAATTTTTCAATGTAAATTTTTCCAGTCTGAAATTTGATCCTCACAATTTTTTTCTCAAAATTATTCAACGTGATTTTTTTTAATTTTTGTTGGGCGGGGATATGACTTACTTTTTAAAAAACAATGTAGTGGCCAAACTCATTTTATATTACAAGTTTGAACCCCATAAAAATGCAAAAAGAATAGGTCATCCGGCTTTCAATTTCAATTTCAATTTCAATTTCAATTCTTTATTTGTAATTGCGGCCCATGACCACCTTACATCGTTAAACGTAATTAGGTACTAAATTAACTTAATTAACAAAAGGGAACTTAACTTTGCTTTTTGCAGTTTGAAAAATTTTGAGAAAAAATTTTAAATTTGGAAAATTTACATTGAAAAAATTTTGAAGTTGAAAAATGTCAAGAAAAAATTTTAGACAGGAAAAATTTACGTTGAAAAAAATTTGGGGAAACAATTATTTTAGACTTGAAAAATTTACGTTGAAAAATGTTAAGAAAAAAATTTTGAGGAAAAATTTTCAGACTTAGAAAATTTACATTGAAAAAATTTTGAGGAAGAAATTTTAGACTTGAAAAATTCACGTCGAAAAAAAGCAAAAAATTTTGAGAAAAAATATTCATAATTTGAAAATTAATGTTAAATCAAAAAGACTAAAAAAAAAACTCTAGTTGAAAAACAGAAGGATTCAGTCGTTCGGAGTGTATTTGTACTTTCGTGCCTGAAACATAGTCCGTATTGATTTACTCGTAGGTCTTTCTATGTACCAAATTAATGAACAGAAATATTTGAAAATCATGTACTCTCTCAATTATAAATCAGTGAAAATTACCGAAAATCACTGAGAAACAGTCAGAATTGCAGCACAGGAGAAAACCAGGGAAATTTTTTCACTAAAAACAAATCAGTGAAAATGTTGGTGGTGGATTTTTATTCTCAGCGTTATTCTTCTTGTTTCTGTTGATAATTTTTTGGTGTATGATGAATTTTATAGGCAACCTAATGTACTAATAACTTGACAGTAGTTATTTTGGTAGAACATGAATTTCGTGGAAGTTTTTCATCTTGTTTGCATTCATGTTTTGAACTAGAATTGGCAAGAATTTCAATTGGATTAGCGATAAATATATTTAGAAAACCATGCTTTAAAAAAAAAACAACGTTTATACGTATGATAACCGATATCGTACTAAATGTAAGTATAAATTGATAACCTTTTTTTTCATTTTTGGCGGAATTGAACTAAGAAAACATAAATCGCATATCGCCTATCTCATTAGCACATTTAACCCTTTTCATCGGTAATATACATTATTAAAAGTCGAAAATATTCTATTTAAATACTTACTGCTTGAAGTGAGATTAAACTACCTGTAATAAACTTTATTTGAGAACTCAATATCATTCGATAGGTAGATGTAATTTAACGTAGACTCTCTAATTACTTTGTAAGCACGTGAAATTAAACAAAATGAGTCGTATTTTCGTTTCTTTTAAATTTTGTATACTTTGCATAAATATTGGCGTAGTACTGACCGATACTGTTGGAAAAAATGGTAAGTTCATTATAAGTAGGTACTCATCTATGAATTATTTTATTACATGCTCAATTCCTACAAGGTTTCATATTTACTTACTGAAAAAATTATGTTAGGTCCCTCCACTTATTTTCCTAAAGATACCCTTGCAAAAGTGCAAAAATTGAGTGCCTACCGCCTACTTGAATAAGTCAATAAGAAAAAAATTAAAAAAAAATTATTTTCTCAAATTTTTCACTATTAAGGTATTGTAATTATTTTAAAACAATTTTCAGATAGAATTGAAACCCCAAGAAAGAATTGTTTATAATTCCTTGAAAATAGTGTTTAGATAAGGTGTCGAATAGAAAAACAAATCAGCAGATTATTTTTGAGCAGAATGGCCAACCTATAAGGGTAAGGTAGCCCATCATCGACAATTTTTTTTTGAGGCCTCGTCATTTCAAAAGTATAAGGGTTGGAAATGTGATTGATGGCTTAATGGATATCTACATCCTTCCCCTACAATTTTGGAAAGCCCCGGGGCATTCAAAAAAAATTTAGTATTTTTTAAGCATTTTTTTCTGAGACATGTCAAAACCGCGAGGTCGAAATTTTGGGTTCCTAATATCGACCACCGAATAGTTCTGTCCGCTATGAACGAAATCCACCAGAAAATATTTTTTTCGTGTTCCTCTTTCACAGATGAACAATTTGAGACCAAAATGACAACCCCACAACCAAATTTCGACAAAATTGAAAAAAAAAAAACAGTACCGCAGTTATGATAAAAACTTAAAAAAGTACCACAGTTGTGGTGAAAAGCGTCATATGGTCAGACTGTTCCAGTTCTGACACATTTTGTGGTCAATATCGCCATACTTTTTTTTTCTCAGTGTGATGGGACACACCATAAAAATGAACTTTGAGTGAATTTCTTTTTTACTTAAAATTGTAATTATTAAAATGTGATGATTACACCAGAAACTTTGAACTTTCTCAATCTCAAAAACACTAGAAACATTTAATTCGATAATTTTAAAAATGAATTCCACGGTGTGCAAGCAATTGCTAAAAAAAAGTTTTTGGTCTTCCAACTTTTTCTTTTCTACTTTTCTCCGCGAGTTTTAGCTTTCAGGATGTCAGAGTGGTCTTATTTTTTCGGATTTTCACAGACGAATATGAAAGAAAAATTATTAGCTCGTTGTCGCCCATAGCAGCGGAGATAGACGAGGTGGTCGACATTAGGCACTGGTCGATAATGGGCTACCTTACCTTTATTATGATCGATTTAACTAAGATTTTTCAAAATTTCAAAAATTTTCGTAAACATGTTCTGGATTGAAAGGGAGGAAGAACAGGGCGAAATAGGTGTAAACAATTTTACTTAGGTACTTTCCTATTGTGATTATTGGCGAAGGGTTTTTTCAGAACCAACTTTTGGGGAAAAATTTGTTAAACATAACAAAAAACGATTTATTTATGCGGCGACTGTTTCCATTAAAATCAATACATTCCATTGCCTAGATACCTATCTAGAAATTAATAAAATGAGTCATCTTGTTATACGGTACGCTGGCAGATGAAACATCAAAAGTTATTATGGTCGAATCTGGAGGAAATCTCACATTACTTAGCCATCCATCAGCACTTCAAAACTTGACTCAAGGGAAAAAATGAAAAAAAATGCTCTGTTATCCTGTCAGAAATGCTTTTTTACAAAACATCTGGCCGGATAAGAGATGAATTCGACCCCCGCTCCGTTTTTCGATCTAACCCCTCAGAGGGTGTCCCTTGATGTAAAAAATCTGAGAAAATTTTTGATCCCTCAACTCGTCTGTGCCATCGCCGCTGAAGCTTTCTATGTTTCCGAGCTAGAAAAAAGGTCAATTCGAAATACCTACTAATGTGAGATTTGGGAAACCTTCAGCAGCAGACGATGAGGAGGGCGAAACCCGATGATACCTACTCGAACAAAAGAACGAATATATTCGTTTCATTTTTACAAACAATAATATGGGATAAATCTACCCATTTCAGTGCCAGGAGATCCTATTTTCACGACACGTCCTCAAGAATTCATTGCTCAACCCGGAGCTGACTTAGCCCTGCCGTGTGCCATTGAACATAATGGTGAAAAATCATTGTTTTTTTTACGATTATTCAATTCTGTGTAGAGTTCGGAGATGAAATTTGTTTGATTTTTTCAGACGGCGAAGATTCGGTTGCGTGGACTCATAACAATATCACGTTTTTTGTCGATTCCCATAAACTGGGTAATGTGAAAGCTTATTCGGTACAAAATGATTCCATAAATCATACCTTATTTATAAAAGGTTATACCCCCGAGTTGGCCGGAAATTACACGTGTTGGATACCCGCTAAGAGAATTGGCATCACTCATGTAGTCGGACCAAAAGGTACATGCGCTTATCTATGGGACTCGTATTGTTCATTATGATTATTGAATTGGCTTCATTAAATGTCAAATTTATCCCTGTGTTTTAGAAAATGTCATCATCGAGTCTGTAAGTTCGAAAAAATTTGTCGAAAATCTATCCGAGTTGAGAATCCAATGTCGCGCCAAAGGATTTCCGACGCCCACCATTTCTTGGTTTAGAAAAGTGAGTGTGCTTCGGACGAAATGAAAAAGAATTTGTCCTCAGAAAGGAATCGATGTAATTTTTTTCACAATTTCTGTTTTTCGCAGAGTTCCGAAAACGCGCCGGAACAGGATTTGAAAACAAATTCCTCGAACTTCCTGATTCCAATGGCTACTTTTAGCGATACCGGTATTTACACTTGTAAAGCCGATAATGGCGAATCGTCGGAATCGAGATCGGTTACTGTTAACGTCATTACTGGTACGTGTGGGGCATTGAAAAAAATCCACTTCACTTGATATAGGTACCTGATAGGTAATTGGGAACTATTCGGAAAAAATACAAAATTTCCGGTGGACCGACGGAATAAATTGAAAAATTCGAGAAAATATATTTTTTTAATTTGTTTCCATTGTAGTATTATAAGGGAGTTTCAGAATAAATATTTTACATCTAAGGAAAAATTATAAAAATTATAACAAAAAAAAATAATTCTACAACTGTTTCCATAAAAATCTACCCATCTCAGTGCCTATGTTACGCCTAATCCGTGTAATTGCCGAATTCATGAAATAGACAAAATTTTTGCCTAATGCATGAATTAGGCAATCTCTTGCCCAATTTATGAAATTTCTAAATTCAAAGCTTTCTATCACTTTTTTATTCTACAAGTAAAAAATTCAAGATATTTTTCCATAGAGAACAAACATTCAGCTACATTTCAAAAAAAATTTCATCCAGAGCTACTTCAATTCGAAAATTTTTTATTCTGCAAAGAAGATTTTTCATTCATTATATTTTTCATTCGGTGTGAACAATTTTCTAATTGAAGTAGCTGGATGATTTTTTTTTTTTTGAAATGTAGCCGAATGTTTGTTCTCTATGGAAAAATATCTTGAATTTTTTACCTGTGGAATAAAAAAGTGGCAGGAAGCTTTGAATTTAGAAATTTCATAAATTGGGCAAGAGATTGCCTAATACATGCATTAGGTAAAAATTTTGCCTATTTCATGCATTCGGCAATTTCATGGATTAGGTGTAACACCTACATACCTACGTATACGTATAAATTCATAAAATGTGAGTCATTTTCTTGTTATATGTTGACAGGTGAAACATCAAAAGTTATTTTGGTCGAATCTGGAGGAAATCTTACATTACCTTGCCATCCATCAGCACTTCAAAACTTGACTCAAGGTAAGTGAACAAATTTTACAGGTTCAATAACCTTATTACCGTTTTATCGGTAATCTACCAATATTTTGTCACGAGTACCTATCTAATTAAATTAAACTTCAAAGCCGATCCTTCCTTCTTTTTAAACTGTTTTAGATGAATCCGATTTTGAATGGGTTACTGACAACGACATCATAATATTTTCCGATGGACGTCTATCGCCATTTGTCTACTTGAATATACTTGAGCCACTTTACAGCGTTGATAATTATTCTCTCATTTTTCCTAACATTCCAACAGGAAATATTACATTTACCTGCCGACTGACTCGTCTTCGCCTCAACTACACATATTTTATTCAAGCAAAGAAAAATCCAACACATAACTATAATATATTGCAGTTGTTTAAACCTATCAATTTTCAAAGAAAAGGTGACACAATCACTTTACCTTGTCTCACAGACGATGACATTGGTAAATCTACTGCAGGTAGGTCCTGTGCAGAAATCAAAATACCCACCATAATTCAGCAGCACCTAATTTATCTTCGTTATTAGTTGTAATTATCTACCTATTAATAATTGCTTACTATGTTTACTTTCAAGGTATGAATTACACGTGGCTATTGATAAACAGTCAGCAAAGAAGTGTTGAAGTTATATCTTTGAACCAACGAATACTTTTGCGAAATAATTCTGCAAACTTTCGAGTTACTGAGGACAAATCATTAATTGTTCCAAATTTTACACCGAAATATCGTATTTATTACGTATGCTATATTTCAACAGGACAATCTATAAGCCATCAAACTACTGTTTTTGATGAAGACGAAAAAGGTAGGTAGTAAAAATTTATATGTATAGGTACCTACTTCGTCAAATGCTTTGATATCGATATTATTTCCATTGATTGATAATCAATTCGTGTATGTTTTTTTTTACTCAAGCGGTGCCAGAAAACCCAAAAGTATTATTGATCAAAAAGAGCATTGCTGTGGCTGAAGGAAACGATGTAACCTTGAATTGTTCTCCAGGTAAATGAGACAGAGATGCAGGTCTATCATTAAAAAATTTCAGAATTTTGTGAGGACACACCCAATAAGCCGCGATTAATTACTTATTCCCTAATTAACTAAATTTTATAGGGGAGGTTTTACCACTATTTTTTCACATGAAGGGGTTGAGGTGAATTTGGTGTCATTTTCATATAATTCGATCCTCCTGAACCCGAATCTGCGATTAGTTTTCCGATCTGAAGCGTAGAATTCGCACAATCTTATCATTTGTATCGCGAATAGAGACCAATTTTGAGGGAAAAAAGGTAGAATTGCGATTTTTTTCATCTTGAGACGAGTGATATGGTTCAAGTAAGGTTTGAAACCAGTTTTTTATATAATTCGAACCTTCTGAATTCGACTTTGTTATTGGTTTGTGAATAGGAAGTGAAATAGCTTCTTGATCGTTGCTTTTTGGTAGTGAAAAACAGCCAAATTTCGCTAAAATTGACTCGAATTCGCAATTTCCCATCTTCTCAACCCAATACCTCGAACCAATCCTGGTATGAAACAATTTTTAGACGTAATTTGAACCTCCTGAACACGATTTTTTGATTAGTTTTCCGATTGTAAGTAGAGAATTCTCTCAATCGTGAAATTAGTGTAGCGCAAAACCCCAATTTTTGCTAAATTCGACTCGGATTCGCTATTTCCCAACTTCTCAACCCAATACCACGAACCAATCCTGGTATGAAACAATTTTTAGACGTAATTCGAACCTTCTGAACACAATTTTTTGATTAGTTTCCCGAATTGTTGGAAAAAATTAAAACTGACCACTCATCGTATCAAACCCGTGCAGATGCGTCAAATTTTCCACGGTGCTCTCGTGGAAAGTACGGCGTTCACGGGTCAATGGATTTTACACATAGAAAATACGAAAAAAAGCTTCACTTTCGTTAAAACTAAAGAAAGTTGTAACTGATTAGTGATTAATTGAGAATATTCCAAACATTTTTCTAGCCCCATGCGACTTGAAGGGGCTGAATCAATTTTTTTTTAAAGAAGTCCCTATTTTGAGAAGCCATGAAGTCCCAAGAAGTTAAATATTTTGTTGATGCTTTCTCTGGGTCCAAAAAGTTCGAATTGAACAAAAAAAACTATTTTATATCGTAATTTTGAGGACGTGTAGTGTTTAGAGAAATTGAAAATTGCAATTTCATTTCATTTTTAACGAAAATTGTGGGTTTTTACACTAAATTAATTTCACGATTGAGAGAATTCTCTACTTCCAATCGGGAAACTAATCAAAAAATCGTGTTCAGGAGGTTCAAATTACGTCCAAAAATTGTTTCATACCAGGATTGGTTCGAGGTATTGGGTTGAGAAGCTGGGAAATTGCGAATTCGAGTCGATTTTAGCGAAATTTGGCTGTTTTTCACTACCAAAAAGCAACGATCAAGTACCTATTTCACTTCCTATTCACAAACCAATAACAAAGTCGAATTCAGAAGGTTCGAATTATATAAAAAACTGGTTTCAAACCTTACTTGAACCGCATCACTCGTCTTAAGATGAAAAAAATCGCAATTCTACCTCTTTTTCCTCAAAATTGGCTTCTTTTCGCGATACAAATGATAAGATTGTGCGAATTCTACTCTTCAGATCGGAAAACTAATCGCAGATTCGAGTTCAGGAGGGTCGAATTATAGGAAAATAACACCAAATTTACCCCAACCCTTTCATGTGAAAAAATAGGGGTAAAATCCCCTAAAATTTCCCCTCCCTCCTCTACTAAGGGAAATTTTTGGCGTCTCCGCTTCTTGAAAATTTTCTTTTCGGTCATACTAAAATAAAAACCACATTTCAACCCGGGTTCAAATAGTGCAGTAAGTATGCCCGAGCTAACCGCAGGGACTAGTTGTCTGTAACCTCAGGTACCTATTTGTATCCCTATGAATTCAGGAGAATTTAATTCTAGATTCATTTGATTGAAATTTTTTTAAAAAAACAACAATTTTTAGGTTCGAATACGTGATTTAGGAATTCGGTATTTAAAAAAAACGTAGCTGCTGCATTGCCTGCTTTTTTTTCACCGTATTGGTCAAATTATTGACAATTTTTCCTCTTTGCTTGTGCATGCAGCTGGATCACAACCAGATTTCGTATGGATTCGCGATGAAGGAAATCTGCTGTCCATAGGCGATGGTCTGATCAAGAGTAACGAATCTGTACATTTCAAAATTGGCACCGATGGACGATCCTTGACCATAGCGAATTTTTCATCTTCTTTGAGTGGAACATATACGTGTCTTTCCATGACTGGTCAAAATTACGCCTATAATGTCACCGAACAAAGTAAAACATTCACAATAGCAGTATTACCCATATTAATACCCAAATATTAACGAAAACCCACCTTTTTAAAACATTTTACCTAATCCTGGCAATGAATTTTCATACAACGATGCGTCATTAACTAATAAAGAGTCGATTTTTCGAACTATTGCGGCTGAACAAGGGAAATATATTTCATTACCTTGCTCTTTGAACAACGATGAAGGTACATGATAACAATTTTTTTCGAATGAGATGATTATTACAAATTATGATATTAGGTACTTTGATAATTACTTTTGCAATTCAGATGAATCAAATTTCGTATGGATCCGCAATAAGAAAGAGGTTCTGTTTATGAATGGACGTGTTGTACCAGGAAGTAAATCCGATAAATTGAAGATTGCTGATGATAAGCGTTCATTAGTGTTCTCAGAATTTTCCTACTCTTTAGAAGGAGTTTACGAGTGTCGTTCAAGGACTGGAATAAATTATACATACAATATCACCATATTAAGTAACTGAAGCCAACCTACTTATTTAATTCATCTATTCCATACCTATTTGGTTCGGTATTAGGTTATTAGGTATAGGGTCATTCCACGTCAGTTCGTACGCAAAGTGGTAGGTGGGGTCGGCGATTTTTTTCATTTTTTTTATGTGGGTAGACCTCAATGAGAGATGACGAATGCCGCAAACCGCAGCTCTCAAAGTCTTTTTGGAGGGCTGTCACGAGCATTTAAAGTTCTGAGGTAAAGTTGGATAATATGGTAAATTTGGTATGTGGATAACTCGAAAACCACGTTGAGTTGAAAGTTGAAACTTTTTCTAATGTATAGGTCCTTTGAAGAGCTTTTTGACGATTTTTTGAAAATCAGTGTTGCCACTTTTTTAACACGAAAAATTAGCTGTAAAAGTTGAAAAATGACATTCACCGATGATATCAATCACCAAAAATTCTGAAAAAAGTCTGTAAGGTACAACTTCACATGCTGATTAACATATTAAAAAATTGAGGTGATGCTATTTCGTATTTTCGAGAAAAAAAATCCAAAGATTGGAAGAAAATACAATTTTTTTTTTCAAAGGTCAAAATTGTGTAAATTGATTTTTTTTTTGTTGTTAATTTTACACCATATTCAAAGAAAAAGTCGGTAAAAGCATTTTAACTCCATTCAACGCGTACAATTTCAGCGATTTTCAGCAAAATTCAAGTTATGATGTATCACGAAAAAGCTGAAGAAATTCTCTTCAAAATGAGACAGAAAACGATTAAAGGAGAAATTTTAAAGATTTTTTCAAAAAATGTGATCTTTTGACATTTAAGTTCCACTTAGAGTAACTTCGATATATTTTCAGAGACTAACCTGGTCCTTAAAATAATAGATGGAATTCTATTTTTTTTTCGAAAGGTCAGTTTTCAAAGAGAATTTTTATGGGCGCCTTATTTGAACCCCCTAAAAATTTGTTACAAAAACATTGAAAACGTCGTATAAACACATAAATACTTATTTCGATTTTTTAATGAAAAATTACGTGTTTAAACAATAAGAACAGCTTTCTTAACTTGAGTTAAAGTTGAGTTAATGAGTTACTTGAGTTGATAGTTTTTTTGTGACAGAGCCACTCAATTTAAAAAATATTTAAGCCCCAAAACTTTGTTTATAATGAATAGGGCTGAGATTTTTATGATATCGCATATTTGATAGCTTGATAGTAGATACCGCATACCATGGTTTCTTTTGCGATTCATGTATTTCTACGCCGAATTATGCAATTTGATATCGCATATTTTTGCTTATTTCGACGTAATTGCTTGAAAATGCTTATTTTAGCCAAAAAAAAAGGCCCTTAAACCGCTTATTTAACGCTTATTTTGACCGTTCTCGCATATTTGAAAAAAAATCACTAAAAAACAGCATAAAAGTTGAAATTTTGAGCTTAAAAAAAATCAACTCTTCAAAATTAAAAAAAAAAAATCAAGATTTTGTCTGTGACTTGTCGAACGAGTTTTCGATTTGTAGTCGCATCGTTTTCACGAAAATTTTAAAATAAAAAGTTCGATGTTTTTTCTTCTCATAATTCATAATTTTATAAAAGTTCGATTTTTTTTCTTCTCATAATTCATAATTTTATAAAAGTTCGATGATTTTCTCACTTTACTTCTTTCCTTATTCTAATTTAGTAATTTTGAAAGCATTTCCGCATTCAGATTAAAAATACCTACATTTTGATATGCTGCATGGTGGGGTTTGATAGCGCATATAAATGCTTTTTTAGGCAATTTTAATCACTTTTTATAAGCGCTTATAATCGATTTGATAGCGCATAAAAATCTCAGCCCTAAATGAAAAATTTTTTTCCAACTTTTGATGTTAACATTTACCTAACAACTCTGCATTTTCACACATATTAACGGGTGTTGAATGGAGTTAAAATGATTTTACCGACTTTTTCTTTGAATATGGTGTAAAATCAACAAAAAAAAATCAATTTACACAATTTTGACCTTTGAAAAAAAAATTGTATTTTCTTCCAATCTTTGGAATTTTTTTCTCGAAAATACGAAATAACATCACCTCAATTTTTTAATATGTTAATCAGCATGTAAAGTTGTACCTTACAGACTTTTTTCAGAATTTTTGGCGATTGATATCATCGGTAAATGTCATTTTTCAACTTTTACAGCTAATTTTTCGTGTTAAAAAAAGTGGCAACACTGATTTTCAAAAAATCGTCAAAAAGCTCTTCAAAGGCCCTATACATTAGAAAAAGTTTCAACTTTCAACTCAACATGGTTTTCGAGTTATTCACATACCAAATTTACCATATTATCCAACTTTACCTCAGAACTTTAAATGCTCGTGGCAGCCCTCCAAAAAGACTTTGAGAGCTGCGGTTTGCAGCATTCGTCATCTCTCATTGAGGTCTACCCACATAAAAAAAATGAAAAAAATCGCCGACCCCCACCTACCACTTTGCGTACGAACTGACACGGAATGGCTCTATAATGATTTATTGCACATCCTAATATGTCAGGTACCTAAATTATTTTACAGGTACATCTATTTTCAAAAAACAGACCCTCGTGGTTGGATATGGAACAAGGGGAACGGTATTACCTTGTCCTGCCGTAAACAAGAATGGTAAAATATTTCAGAATGATGTGTACATAAATGTACCTACTTACCTATTCAATTATTTATTTAGTTTCAGAGAATGATTTTTCCGAATGGATCTTCGAAGGTGCACATCCTTTTTTACATCTCAATGAGCTGCTGTTTTTCAACAAAGAAAATTTTGCATCGTTCCATAACTATTATGAAATCAACGATGACAGGTCATTGGTCATAAAAATTATGAACCCTTTTCAATATGGCGTATACACGTGTCGCTGGTCTACTGGTGAACAGTATGTTTACGATGTTATCGAGGAAAGTAAGTTTGAATTGTACCTTTATCTCTCTAATACAAATCTAAAATCCCTACTCTGACGTAACCCCCTTTCCCACACGCCTCTAGCCTTAGTTGCTGTATATGGCGTTATATATAAAATAAAAAAATTAAAAAAATAAATGGTATTTTTGAAACATTTATTAGTATTATTTTCCCAATTTCAAATAGTATCAAAATATATTGAAAAAATCGAAGCTGGAAAATTTTTGGGAAAACAATTCAAAAAATGTCATTGTTGTGAAAATTTTGAAATTGAATAGGTACTTAAAAAATTGAATTTGGGAATAAATTTAGAGTTAGATCGTCGAAATCCCATTTGTGGCGAAAATAGTTAGGAGCTAATTTTGGGTACCTGTACTTACTAACTTATCACTCCGCATCTTTTGATTTTCAGTTATTACTTGGAATAATCATACAGTTTGGGTGAATCAAGGAGAAAATATTACATTACCTTGTCCGTTGCAGGATCTTAGAGATCGTAAGAAATTGTTTAAATTACCTATCTGATTTTTTTTTTAGATTACAAAAAAAAAACTCCACTGATAAGTATATTGTGTCTTGAGATTTCTGCATTGAGACTCATGAACCTATTTGTAATTCATATGTTCTTACTCAAATTCTTATACATTTTACAGGGGAATATAATGTAATTAGTTGGGTATTCCCGGTAGCGAAGCAATCACGGGAATTTTCAGCTACAGATGGAAAAATTTTTCCCTCTCAGTTCAATGAAATTCCGGATAATATTAAACTTTCCGACGACAAAACGTCGTTAATAGTTTCGAATATTACATCTAACGCGGAGGGCGATTATTACTGTGGCCTGGTTTTTTCAAACACAAGGCACTGGTACTCAATCAAAATTAAAGGCAAGTAGCGTATCTAACTTGAATATTTTTTGGTAATTTGTAGCTGTAGAGATTATTTAAAATTGAAAGTTCAACTTGAAAATGATTTTTTTTTTAATTTTTATGCCGATTACAGATACTTAAATCTTACAGTTAGCCGACTCGATGGGAAATTGTTGAATGAATTTCTTACACGGTCAAAATTAATCAGAAATCCAACATCACTATAAATAAGTTACTTCTTTGTACCAACTTGATTCACAGAAATATTGATAAATTAATGATTTCCTCATCGAGTTATTTCACAAATAACCAAGGAATATGTACGATTAGATATACTACATAGTAACTACGTACCTATACCTACCTATGTTATCTACATTAGGGTGGAGCGCGAAAAAAAAAACATACCTCGGATTTTGACCAAATTCACTGGGGTTGTTGGGTCACTATCGGAGACTACCCAAAAAAAATTGAGCCCCCCAGGTGAAGTTGGGGGGAGCTAGAGGTTCTCAAAGAGCATCGCCTTTTGAAAAAAACGTTGTTTTCTGTATTTTTAAGGTCGAAAAAATGGCGTGAGATTCGTGAAACAGCACAAAAAAGGTGCAATTTGAGTTTCTACATCTCCCAAGACCATCGCCGTCATCCTCCGATCAAAACTCAGACCTCTACCAGGGGGTCCAAAAGTTGCAGATCGCGAAATTTCTATGTTGTGAAATTTTTTTCTGGTCCCAAATTGAATATTTTTACGCCACGTCGGTTAATTTCTTTTTTAAATATTTGAGAAGAAATTTTTGAGAATTTTCCTTGATCAGTGCAGCCAACTGCAAATTGTGGAATTCAAATTTTTGAAATTCGTCCTGATCTGATCATGAAGTTCCTAACTAATATGTTATGGCTAGAAAAATTTACATTTTTTTTCGTTTTTCAATCATCACAAAGAAATTATGGGTAAAATTTTTTATACCAGTGCAGCCAATTGTAAATCACAATACTCCGAATTGGAAATTTTATTCAAATATACGAGTACTTAATTATAATAATATAATATTTTAAACAAAGTATAAAAAAATTAAAACGAATAAAATTCTAAACGAGTAAAATTTCGTTTAAGATGAGGAGCTTGAAGAAAAATCTTTTTTTGATTCGAATTGTTTTAAAAATTTTTGATTCTTGAGTTTGTTAGCGATGTATCCTTCTCGCTCCTTTTCACCCACCGATTTCGAAGATTCACTGACTACTCTAACCATACGTTCCACGGCCTGAGTGTTATTGAAGAACTTAGGTATTGCGTTCACATCGTAGATAATTTGTGAGTAGATAAATAAGCAAAAAATGTTTATAATTTTTTTCAGAATCAAATTCTAGAAGTAACAGTGAGAAAAAATAACAAATATTTTTTTCTAGGGTTTTTTGTTATTTTGATTTAAAATTAACGTAAATTCCATACGTTGGTGTTTTTTGGATTACAATTGGCTGCACTGGTGGAAAAATTTTACCCAAAATTTCTTTGTGATGATTGAAAAACGAAAAAAAATGTAAATTTTTCTAGCCATAACATATAGTTAGCAACTTCATGATCAGATCAGGACGAATTCCATAAATTTGAATACCACAATTTGCAGTTGGCTGCACTGATCAAGGAAAATTCTAAAAAATTTATTTTCAAACATTTAAAACAGAAATTAACCGGCGTGGCATAAAAATATTCAATTTGGGACCAGAAAAAATTTCACAACACAGAAATTTCGCGATCTGCAGCTTTTGGACCCCCTGGTAGAGGTCTGAGTTTTGATCGGAGGATGACGGCGATGGTCTTGGGAGATGTAGAAACTCAAATCGCACCTTTTTAGTGCTGTTCAATGAATCTCACGCCATTTTTTCGACCTTAAAAACACAAAAAACCACGTTTTTTTTCAAAAGGCGGTGCCCTTTGAGAACCCCTAGCTCCCCCCCTCAACTTCACCTGGGGGCTCAAATTTTTTTTGGGTAGTCTCCGACAGTGACCCAACAACCCCAGTCAAAATCCGAGGTATGTTTTTTTTTCGCACTCTACCCTAGGTGTACCATAAATAATATGTTGTGCGTAAATAGGTATCTTCACTCTTCAATTAAAAAATTTTCCTACTTGAATTGACATTTGTCCCTGTTCTGGTCGTCACTCCGACGAAATCTCAATTTTTTACAGTATATCTAGGTACCTATTAAAAATTTAATTCATCATTGTATTTAGAAAACAATAGTTTTTACATGCATAATTAACCAGATCGGTAACTGGTATCGTAATTATAGGTATAATACGATATCATTTTCAAACAGAATCGAATTTAATAAAAATTAATCACATAGTGTAGATGGTTATTTTTAATTTTAGATGCATCTAATTTTGAATGGATTACCGTACTAATTTACGATAAAATTTAATTTGTAGATGAAAAAAATCCATGAAATTTGAGAGAAAATTTTCAAAAACGATGATTTTCTTTTGTTTTGATTTGGAAAAAAATCCGTGACCCTGTTGGAAAGAACGGCACATGTAAAAAACAAACTAGTGTTCGAGAAAATGATTTCAGGTTCATAACGATTCATTTCCATGACATGTTTAAACATCTTGTGACAGCTCAATAATGTGACCCTACAAAAAATAGGGGCACATGTGCAAATGATCAAAAAAAAATGAACATTTTTTTGGCATTTTTCTTGCAAACTAGTTTTTTACACGTGTTCCCATGAAAGTTGTTCATGAAGTAAGTATACAAAAAAAATTATTGTAAAACTTGTAAGTATTTTTCAAAATTTTGTGTTTCATGTTAATTTTTCAAAAGATTATATTTTTTTGGAAAAATGTATGTATTTTTTCTTGAAATGTACTTTACTTATGTAATAAGCCATGAATTTTGTTCCAAAATTTTGGAAAACAGATTTTTTGGAATTAAAACATTGAGAGAATAAATGTTTTGGTAACAAGAAAATACATAATCTTTTCCGAATTTTAATAGGTATTATTTTTTTATTGTACTATTTTTTGAACTTTATCCAAGTTATTTGTAAATAATACATATTTTTTTCCAAAAAAATATTGTACTTTCTCTTCATTTTCTCTTTCAATGGCAGTTTGATAATTTTAAAATTGTTCGATGGATTTTTCAAGTCACCGTTTGCTGGGGGGGGGGGGGATTACCATTACGGCTACGGCAAGAATCTTTCATCCATTCTTACCATTCATTGGTATTTAATCCGCCATATTTTAAATAGGTAATTTTTTTATACCTACCTATTGATCGTTCTTCAGGCCAATCGTAAAAAATCATTTTATCGAATAATTCTCTTGAAAAATATCATAGTTCTTCTATTGTGTTCACTATGACAGAACATATTGTTGTAGGAGATTTCCAACTCCAATTACTTAAAAGAAATCATTTTACCAATGTTGCGAGGAGAAGTTGAGAACTTGGAGCAAAAATATTTGCCCCATGAAACTGGACGAGGACAGTATGATCGAGGATATAAAAACTACAGAAACAAGTTTTAAGGTTCCCGAATCTATAGTCAAAAACTACGAACTGTCCCTATATTACGTACGATATTTCATTTTAAGGTTTAAAAAATCGATAGGATTTGAGAGAAATATTGCAATAATGATGATTTTATTTTATTTTGATTTGGAAAAAAATCCATAATAGGTACCTAGTAAAATAAACTGAAGACATTGCATTTTGAGTCGTTAAAACCAGAAAAATTCTGTAAGAGTAGGATGTGTTCTAAGTTTTATAGACTTTCTCACAATATTAACTTTAACTTATCTGAAAAAAAGGGAAGGTAATGCATATTATGTAGCAACAAAATCAAATTGTTTCAATGCTTCATTTACTCAAAAAAAGGTAAAAATTCAATGTATTTTTACAAAATGAAAAAACTCACAAAAAATTTCATTCACTCAAATAGACTTTTTTTTTGAAAATATTAAATCTGATTTAGGAAAGGAGACCAGAAATCATTTCAACAATAAATCGCGGTGTCGTTTCGACAACTACACTTGATTTTATTTACGGCAAACCAGTTATGCAATTTTATTAACTCCGGTGAAAATTATCGCTCAGTACGTACATACGTAGGGGTTGAAAAACTCCACTTCGCGATATGAAATGAAAGGTAATCGTTATGATGTCAAACTTTTTATTGTAAAACTTACGTTTTTCAAAATTTTGTGTTTCATGCTCAAAATTCTTATGAGACCAAATTTTTTAAAACCAACACGCAAAAAAAATAATAATAGAAAATGTTGAAAAAATTATTTTATTTTAAAAAATGATAACGGGGCACCATTCAAAAATTTGGCAAAATTTAATCTAAAAATAATAATATTTACCTATCAAGATATTCAGTAAAATTCATCATTCAATAATAAACTTTACCAAGTATTTTGATAAAATTTATTATTGAATGATAAATTTTACTGAATATCCTGATAGGTAAATATTATTATTTTTTTAGAATAAATTTTGCCAATTTTATGAATGGTGCCCCGTTATTATTTTTTTGGGTAAAATTTATTTTTTGGATAAAATTTATCATTTGATGGATGAAATTTATCATTTTTTCATCACTTTTTATTAATTTTTCATTTTTCATTTTTTTTTTCGGTGCATGTACTATTCGACTTGATAGCAGTCAAGTATCTATTCTATTGAAACCAACGTTCGATAATAATATAATCATGTAGGTCTTAGGTACCTATTTGTCTACCTTATGATTACCTACCTGTTCATAAATAGTCGGTAAAAAATGAAAAATACTGTATTTAGTATTGTTTATATGTATTGATGTGAAATAGAACTCTTGAAAAACTCATTGAGAAAAAATTTTATCAAACATAACTCTTGGTGACCACAAAAATTTTGATTCAGTTTTGACCTGTTTGAGAGAAAGATTTGAATTTAGTAACAAAATAAAAAAAACCTTCGTATTCGCAATATGCATTTTCATCCTCCGTAAAGGATAAAAATTGATGGAACTGCCTGATAGTGGCAAAAAACTTTTTTTTAAAAATTACTCCACTTCGAAATTCCCTGATTTCGTAACGTTGTTTCCATCCTATACTTTGGGCTTTGGGGCTCAAAAAATTTTAGAAAGCCCGTCACATTCTCACCAGAAGTGAACGACTTTGTATATTTTCGTCCAAATTCAGGACCTTTTTTTATGACTATTCTTATGTACGAGTAGGTGGTTATTTTTAATTTTAGATGTGTTTGATTTTGAATGGATTATTAATTTGCGATAAAATTTCATTATAAGATAAAAAAAATCGATGAAATTTGAAAGAAAATTATCAAATATGATGATTTTCTTTTATTTTGATTTGGAAAAGAATCCATATATGTAGTCAAAAAAATTAAAAATATTGCATTCTGATTCGTTCAAACCACAAAATTTTTGTATGAGGAAGATGTTTTCTAATTTTTATAGACCTTCTCACAATATGAACTTTGGTTCATCCTAAAAAAGGAGGGGGAATGGTAATGGCTATGTTACCACAAACTCAAGTTGTCTCGAGTCTCAATGCTTTATTTGTTAAAATAGAGGTGAAAACTCCATATTTTTGAAAATTTGAGGTACCAATACCCACGTAAGAAACCATAAAATTTTTTAATTCATTTCGATATTTTTTCTGGCAAAAATTGAGCTGATAGGTAGTAATCAAGGAATGGAAAATAGAAGCCATTAAAAAAAAAAAATCGTGGCATTGTTTTGACAACTTCTCATGATTTTTACGGCAACCCGGTTATGCAATTTTATTAACTCCAGTGAAAAGGATCACTCAATGCGTAACCTAATAAGTCATGGATTTTGTTCTGAAGTATTCAAAAACAGAGTTTTTGGAATTTCAACAAATGTTTCGGTAGCTAGAAAATATAGGTATCATTTTTTCCAAACTGTTAGCTTCTTATTCAAAAATAATGATTTTTTGAAATATACCCAAGTTATTTGCTTGATAAGTGATAAATTTTATCCGTAAAATAACCAACGATTTTTTTTTTCATTTCAAATATTGAAAAAATGAACGTTTTGGTAACAAGAAATCTTGATTTTTTTAAGTTTTGCTTTTCCTTTAAGTATTAGGTACTTTTTAAATCAAATAATCAACAAAAATAATGTTTATATTGAACATTTTTCAATTAAATTGATGACGTGAAATTCTGATAAAGATTGATTCAGAATAAAAGTCAAAAATGGCTGATTTAGATAAAAGTTGCACCTGACACAGAGGCAATTTAAATGGTCAACATGCGTGTAAAATTGCCTAGTAGAGTTTATCAGGAAATGAAATACCTATAGTTGGTACAACGAAAGAATGTAGTTTTCCCCTACATTCTCCCACCACAAAATTTAAGAACATTGAGTTGTCATTGGACGAAATTTGAAATCAACGCGCGTCGTTGGTTTCCGCGTTGCGAGTCGAGTAGGGGAAATGTAAATTCTTTCGTTGTACGTAGTATACATAAAGGCTTCCGCAAGTAAGTGTTCAATTAAAAGTTTTGTATCTTTGGAAAGTTGAAAAAATATGTAATTTGAAAAGGAGAATTAAATCAAAAACTGAATGACTCTCTACCCAAAACAAATTTTACGAGCTGCTATTTCGGTTCTTTTTGTTATTAGCTGAAAACGCTTCCTTTTTGAAAAATGTAATTCGCAAAATGTAATTTCACTTAATATTTTTATTCTGCCTCGGAAGCATGGACGGAAGAGAGTCCGGAGCTGCATTTAGAAAATTAAAAAAACTTCTGAACCCTTGTTCAGAGTTCAATTTCAAATATTTGAATATTCTCTTTTAGGTACTTACTTCTTCCAAAACTGAATTTCTACAAATTAAAAATTCTTTGATATCCCTCGGAAGATGAATTTTTTGAGTCCAAAAGAATGGGGAAAATGGCATTTTGATCCGAAAAAATAGAAATAGATCGATCTTAGGTGGAAGGTTTCCATTAATTCTAATTTTCCCGGTACCTCCCCCTTCACACTCTTGAGCTGGATTTTGAAAATTTTCATTTTCCCTGTACCTCCATTTCAAAGATCAAATAAATTTAAATTTTCTCCTGTACCTCTTTAGAATTGAGTTTTGAAAATTTAGGATTTTTTGAAACATTTTCAAAATTTTTTCGTGGAAGATGGTATACAGGACAAATCTGAATTTCACAAAATTTGCTCGAAAGGAAGATCCGAGAAGAGTTTCAGGATTACCAAAATTCTGTTCACTGGGTGAAACCAGAAAAATTTGAATTGCACTACATTCGCCTTAAAGTAGAGGTCTGAAGAATTTTAGTAAGGTTCCAAAATTCTGCCTAGATAGAAAATACAGGATAAATTCGAATTACATGAAATTCACTCTGGACAAAAATACGAGAAACTCTTTATAATAATCAGAATTCTGCTTTGGAGGGAAGTGTAGGAGAAATATGTACCTACTAATTCCACTAAATTCACTGCACCATATCCCAGAAGGGAGGACGGGAGATATTTGAATCAGCATAATTTGCCTTAGAAGGGGTTTGAAAAAACTTAAAATATCCACAATTCTGCCCTGGAAGGATATACGGGAGAAATTTACGTTTCACTATATTTGCGGGGGGGGGGCAGTGTGAGAAAAATTTTCAGATCACCTAACAAAATTATGTCTTAAACAGGAGTACATACTAGAGCAATTTAATTACCAAATTTCACCCTGAAAGGAGGTATGAGGGAAAATTTTAAATTATCAAAATTCTACCCCGGATGAAGGCATTTACACAGAATTCGCCCTGAAGGGTACGAGAAAAGTTTTGTAATCACCATTATTTCTTGAATTTCAAAAATTCTGTCCTGAAGGTGAGGCACGAGAAAATTTTTTAAATCGTCTTATGGTCTTAAAGTTTTATAATAATTATAGGTACCTAGTACCTACTTCTACCTACTTAATTTTTTTCTCACATACCAATTGGAAATTTTTAAGTGACAGGTAAGTAATACTAGCTTCTAATTTATTATTTTTGCCGAGAATGGGATTTCGACAACCTAAGTCCAAAGGCTCTGGTGTGGTTTGGGGGTCATTTAGCCCTTGGTGGAACTTTGACAAAATTTTTATGCCATTCGACTTGCCTATGTAGAAGGTGATTTAAGAGCGCAAAAACGAATTTTTACCACCCCCCCCCCTCCCCCGGGAACGGGAGCCACAAAATACGTGATTTTCAAGCTAAAAATTCAATCTCATCCGCAAGTTTTCAACTGATATTTTTTCAAAATTGACACATAGGTAGAAGTACTCAAGGGAAGTACCCTAAAATTTTTTCAGATTTTTTCGACCACTATAATAACCTTAAATTTGATCTTGAAAATTTCAAATCGCCCTGGGGGCAACGTTTTGGTGGGTGGTATGAAAAAAAAATTCACGTTTCTCACTCTATTTTACACCACTCAGAATTTTTTCAGATGTTTTCGAGTGGTGACCTATAGGTGACGGTCAAAAAACTGATACATCGGTTGTTTTACCCAAGTACAGGGTGACTTAAAATTTCCGGAACGCGAAAATTGCTTTGTAAAAAAAATAATAAGGTCCATCGAATAATGAAAACCCATTCACGACATAGCTGAAGCTCCATTCCCTTTAAAAAATATAAATTCATCCCTCATTGATTACGAATCTTTGAAAAATTTTGAAACTTTTTCGATTTTTGTGATTTTCAAAAAAAAATTAAAACTCAAAATTTTGAAAATTTTAAAAATTGAGATATTTAAAAACTAACAGTTGCATATGATAGAGTTTGGGATAAGGATAAAAAATCATTGCATGCAAATTTTGCCTAATCAAAAATTTGAAGGGGCAAAAATTTATAAAAAAATCAAGTTTTCGTGAAATTGGCAACACTCTCTCCCCCACTCAACCCTTTTCAGATATTTTGGGTACAGTGTTGACGTTGCCCCTTGCCGACTTACATAGGCAACCCTTCGTTCAGATCAACGCAAGGCAATGTGGGGCGATTTCTCTCTAAATTACAAAAAAAACGTTGCGTTCCGGAACTTTTGGGTCACCCTGTATTAGTACTTGAGAAATACACGTTGAAAAAAGACAAATATGTAATTGCAATTTTATTACTAGAAAAACTTCTATAAATGATATCGATAGTCTGTGATAGATTCGCACCGCTCCAGCTCTATTACTTTTTGAGGGGGGGGTCCAGCTCTATTGCTTTTTGAGGGGGGGGGTGGACCCCTTATAAGAAAAAAAAATTGTTTTGCATCGATTTCACTCAAATTCTCATAAAGGGTTTAAAGTTATTCTTTATTTTTTTTCAAACTATGAATTTTCTAAAAAAAATTCAACTTCCAGTTTTTCAAAAAAAATTTCAACTCAGTAATTGGAAGATATTTTAAAAAAAATTGAATTAAAAAAATTAGAAAAATCATGAGAAAATAAAAATTAAAAAATTTACAGTCAGAGAATTTTTTAAATTGGACACAGATTTGAAGAAAATTTAGAATTAAAGAAATTGAAAAATTTTAGAATTGAAAAAATTCAAACTTAGAATAAATTTCGTTTTTGGCAAAAAAAAATTAAGAGCTGGTCAGATTACTTCTTAAATTACAACAGGTCATAACAGCTGTCTAAATGACGGGTTCCCTTAATAGTACTCAACTTAATAGTACATAAAATACATAATAAATTATTAAACCAAAATTGTCGAAAAATTACCCCTTTCAATTCCCATTTCCTATTCACAAATCAAACGCAATACAAACCAAAACAAAAACTTCCCACTTTCCGGATTCAACGCTCGTTACCCCGGCAACACTGCAGCACCGCTACCTAAGTAGTAGGAGGACGGTTCTTTCACCTGAACATGTCTCGCGCCAGTTTATTTACGTTCTCGTGTTCGTCGTGTGTTTATTGCTCGATCGTCGGCTGGCTAATCATCGATAACACGTTACGACTCTAATTAGTTCTAAATATTCGATAGAAACCGTCATTAATTCACAATTCTATGTGTTTTTTTACTCAAAAACGTTACAAGTACTCATTCCGGTGTATCGATTTCAGTGCAGTGTTTGTGATGCGTTTCGCGTTTATTTCAGCTTCGGTTTGACTCGCCGCATATGATGTTTTGTTGGATATTACGTAAACGTAAAAAATAATACAATTCGATACCGGTTCAGTGTGATATGATTACATAGTGATACTTTTTGCTCTATTCGTTATCATAGATGGTAAAGTGGATATGTATAAAATAGAAGGCTACCCTTATAAGAACGGGATGATGCATAAGGAAAAAATGAAACCCAAATACGACTTGGAAGATTATATTTACGACGTCGAATCTAGAAGTCTGGAAAACGAGGCTGATCCTGAAGATATTTATGCCCAGCTCCAGCAAAAGGAGAAGGACTTGATACTAGCTGCTGAGCTGGGCAAAGCTTTGTTGGAGAAAAATGAAGAACTGAGTAGACACAATGAACGACTGGCCGAGGAATATTCGCAGAAATTAGAGGTAAGCTTGCATTCTTCTTGTTTTACTGTAAACATGGTGCAGAGATAAGAGAAATTAGGTGTATTGGGTGATTTTATAATCGACGAGGAGTGATTTTCGTGATTTGGAATGTGTATTGTGCTCGTGTCAAAAACTGATACGAAGTTTGGTTTTGTTTATTCTGCATTTATGTTTTCGTTATCGCGATGATGGATATCGAATGAGAATGCCGAATTGATGATATTTGGTGTGACTCTGTGAAGTACTTATTTGTCATCGTTGAATCTACATGAGGTGTTGTGGAAATTGAAACCGAAGCTACCAAAGAATTGGATGATGTTGTGATTTTGTCTTCGTCTCTTTCTCTTTGCCACGATCTGTTTCATATCCAGAAATGATCTGTAGTAATGAATTGTACGGATCGTAAAAGATTGTGAACTTTCTTAGCACGATTTATTCGCAATTTTCATCGATCGCAGTCTGCTTCATGGAAACTGAAACTTCCCATGGTCGTATAAAACATTTGTCGATGTTGACTCACAACGTTAACGAAACCTTGCTCGGTATTAATTATGTAATTATACTGTCGCAATTGTCGAAATATCGTTGAACGAGAAATTGCCAAAGGTATGAATTGAATACGATTAAGAACTTGATTTTTTGCAACTAGTCGAGTACTAAATTAAAAATGATTAATTACTCATCGAGATTCGAAATACTTGCTGTAGAAAACTATACTTACCTCCATTCCATGGGGAAAATAATAAAAATACATGTAAATTGGTAAATTTTACAATTTCTAATTTAGCCAGCTGATGAGCTGACTGCTATATCCTTTTCAATATTAATTTGCATATTGATACCAAAGATGGCCTTGCCTTTTGATTCGTCGTTTTGGAAATAGAAAAGTATATGTGCCAGAATACCCATGCTCCGTGTACGAGATAATAGCAATTTTCATCTTTTGATTGTGTTAACATTGGTGTTTTTACAAGCAGGTACATGAGGTGTGATGGAGGTATCTATGGACGGTTTAAAAAAACGTTATGGCCTTCGTGTATTCGTATGTATTTTTGACGTGATCATTGTTGAACATGGATGTAATAAAGAAGGGCGTCCTTTTGTTGATGTGGTTTCGATTTCGAAATGTGCCAAAGTGCCAACCAAGTGACGAGTGTATGACGAGTTTTCCGAGAACCGACCACAACTGCTGAGTGTGGAATTGAAATCCTTGGGTGAGAAAAGAAGTAAGGTAGAGCGTAGAATGAGATAGTTTTGTATTGTTGAATTTAATTGAATTATAATTAGAGCATCGGGATTGGGAAATGAATGAGTGAAAAATTTTTAGATGAGGGCTTACTTTCTATAGATACATATTGCACCTAAAAAATCAATGTAGGTATTCGTTGATTAAAATATTTGTCAATTTCAAAATCATTCAAGCAGTTAGGTAAATTTTGGAAGTTGAAATATTTTTTCATTAAAAATAATAATAATGGGTAAGTAATAAAATTTATAAAATGGGAAATGAAAAATCCAGGCATCATAGCGGGTCACTTTTTAGGGTGTTTGTCACTTTTTTCGACTTCAGTCACTTTTGGTTACTTTTCATGTCTAAAAGGTCACTTTGGTTACTTTTCCCCCTCAAAAGTCACTTTTTATTCGCACTTCGGCATGAAAGTCTGACGTCACATTTACCACTACAAATGCACATTATCAGTTTGTGTACTTTTTCAAAAATGGGATTGCGAAAAAATTAACATTGCTTCTTATGGGAGGTCTATAGTTTTTCCAATTTTTTTCATTTCTGATGTGTGTAATTCTTTTTGTTTTGACAATTTCGACTAATTTGATAGCTTAACTCGTCAAAATTATCATAAAATAAAAAATTCAACACATCAAAACTGAGAAAAATTGAAAAAACGATAGAACTCCCATAAGAATCAATGTTAATTTTTTCGTCGATCCCCCTTTTGAAAAAGTACACAAATTGGTACATGAACTGGTATTTGCATTGTGGTGGGGCGATGACGTCAAGACTTTGATGCCGACTTCCAGGAAAAAATTCAAATTTTCACGTAGAAATTGCTATTTTTCAAAATTCTTCAAAAAAAATAAAAAAACTGATTTTTGCTAGTTTGTTTTGTAGTTTTGACGAAGAAATTTAATAAATTAAATTATTCACGTCTTTCCAGTTGATTTGTCTTTGAAATGTTTGCAGAAAACTACAAAAAAAATTGCCCCCCCAAAAAAACTGTAAAAAATGGCCCCCTTCCCCCCAAAAAATGAATTTTTGGTTACTGTTTGGTCATTTTTGGTCACTTTTTGCTCTTTCTTCAAAAATTTCGCTATGATGCCTGAAAATCCAAACAATACTTGGAAAAAATTAGAATTCTGATAATTGTCTTAATTTCTATTGAGCCCTCCTCCCCTCCGATCGGTCCACATTTTGCTACCAATTCTTATATCAGTTGACAATTTACCCTCCCCTGTTCATTATGTTGATTTAATGAAAATATTTTCATATCTTTTATTGGATATTTCTGGCTTGAGACAGGAGGGAGGAGGATGGCGTTGAATCTTCAACTTTTTTAATTTGGCCCTGGTTCGGATTTTCGATCTCCCCCCCCCCTCCATATGGTGCCCCTTGATGTGAAAAAATTCTGGGAAAATTTTTTTATCTCCCAACCCCCTTCTTTTTGATGCTGTGGAACTTTAACTGCATGATTTTCAAGAATTTTTAATTTCAACGCAGATTTTTCGTTTTTTACGGAAAGAAATGGCCAAATGAAAAAACTAACGTCGGATTCGTGTTTAGAGGGTTAAAATATGTACCCCGATAAACACCCTTTTCGCGATCATTTTATTTGACGTTTCAAAATTCACTTTTTTTGTCGTGAAAAATCAGTGAAAAAAATAAATTTTGAGCATTGAAGTAGAACGGGATTCACCCCAAAAAATTGTTATTAAAATTCGAGCAGTTTGAAGGTTTACCAAAAAGAAGAAGGAAGAAGTTTTTATATTTCTAGGATTTTTTGTGGTGATTTTCAATAATGTATATTACATTTCATGTTTGGAATGACTTTTTGCAATTTTCTGTTGGATTTAAACAGAAATTAGCCTTTGATCATTCAAAAAGGAACTTTTTTCATTTACTTACTAAAATTGTTTTAAAATTTCTGTAATTATATTAACTGAAACTGTTGAAATTCTAGCAATTTAGTAATCCTTCAATTATTTATGATGGGTGGGGGCGTGGATGGATCTTTTCATTTTGGTAGAAATTTATTTTTTATTAACAATTTTGTAGTGATTTAGGCGTTGTTAAAATTGTTTTTTTTTCAATTTTTCAGAAAAGGGAGGGAGTATTAAGTTTTTGCTACTTGGATTACTAAAGTTTAAATTTTATTCCTGTTGAAATTCTAGAAAAATGATAGGACTAGGTACTTCAATTATTGAGAAGGAAAATGATTTTAACAAGATGAAATTAATAGGTATTATTTATAAATGATTTTTTTTAAATTTATGTTCTGATTTGAACAAATTTCTGAAATTCTAGAAATTTAATGATACCTACCCACACCCAGGTTGATTATTGAGAAGAAAAAGAATAAGAAGGGAGCCTGTTCCTTTCTTGAATTTTTTTGAAATATATTTGAAAGGATTGCATTCAATATTTCTGGAATAAAAAAAAATCTTTCCTGATTTTGAAACCTTTGCACTTTGGCATTGATACGTTCAATTTTTCAGAAGAAGAAGGATTCTTGTCGTTCTGTTTTTTTCTAGTCAGTCATTGAAAAGTTGGTTCGAATTTTCCTTAAAAAATTTCCATGTCCTAATTCAAGTAAAATCAACATGGGGAGGGTGTCTGACTAATTGAAGAAAATGTATTGATTCGGACTTATTTTTTCTCCAGACTGAGAATTAAATAGATGCCCCCTTTCTTGGCATTTTTATACCTACTAAAAATATTAGTCGAGTTTCGTCTTCATTTGAGGTAATATACCTATGTAATTCTTTGACTTTAGTTTTTGATTTACGTGATTTCGATTTTACAACAAATTTTGTCATGAGAAGAGGGAGAGAGGTATACAAAGATGATTGGAGATGTCTGTTTGCTTTCTTGGCAAGGTTTAGATCCAAATTCAATAGAAAGAAACTCTCTATAAGCTGAAAAATTCGAAATTGGGAGAAAAATCCATTAAATCAAGATCATGGTCCTCTTTAGAATTACAATTTTGATTTTTTTTTTTTAATTAAAGTAAATGAAATAAATTTTGAGCTATTGAGTTAATTTGTTTTAAAATTATGATCTCTAATTTTTTAGTTTAAATTCGCATTCAAAAATAAATAGGTACCTGTAGCTCAAATCGGTGAATCTTTTTTTTGACCAAAATTACCAACTTACTGGCTTATCTTCTATCAAATTTCAGTCTCGAGTAACCAAAATATCAATTTTTCTTTCAATTTTTGAAGTTGAAGTTCGGATTTAAAAATGTGTAAAATTATAAATCTGTCAATTTTTACTTTTTCCTGCAAAATTGATGATCCCTACTCAAAATTCAATCCATTCTACTCTTAAAAAATCATAAAAAATCTAATCAAAAAACACAAACGCATCAAAATATGCTATACAATTAGAGGAAATCATTTCAGGGACATTAATCTCCTCGACTCCGTGATGCTCTGTTAACCCCCTCGCATCATTTTTACGACCGTACCGTCCATAGAGGCCATTCTGCACTCGCCGCATTCATATTACACCTCTTACCCGACGTAATCGTTCGTGAAAACGAAACTCGAAAATGCAACAATAAAGAACAAAAAACCTCATCCTCAGCCCCGGAATCGTGCTCAGTTGAATATGCTAACTTTTCAGTACTCTTCTGCGGAGAGGCACGTGGAACACCGTCGACGTCGCTGACGCCGATGATAACGTCGGAAACTCATTTTACGTAGTTGGGTTTATCGACACCGTCTTGTCAGTCGAGTTATCTCGTATTTTAATGTTTCTTTGTATTTACCACAGTACGATACTCGAGGTTGCTTTGTCTTAAGGGTAGTCACGGTTGGTTTGATTGTCGACAATACCGACTACTTAACCACGCCTTTGCTTATTTCTTACGATATGCCAATTGCCAGGCATAGTCTTCCGCAAGCATATTGGTAATCTCCCGTAGTATGTAATTTGTTCTAATGTATCGAGCAAGCCGAATACTTCTGGAATTACTTTTTTCTCCATGCATTGTGTATCGATGCGCGCCTACTGGATTGAAAATTATGATTGATGGGTTCTACGCGAGGCAGATAGGATTAAAGATGAGTTGAGATGCTGCGAGCGGGGTGAGAATGCAGCAACGTGTTACGTAACACGTGCGCGATTTGGTCGTTAATTTTAAATTTGTTCGTCGACGTAATGGTCTCGAGACATAATAAAATGGCTTTTAAAAATGATAATATTCTTACATTATGTAGTATAAGTGTACTGTCTATAGTTGCATCAAGCTCCATTCACCTAAGTCATTTAAAATCGTTAGCAGCGTAACATATATCGCCATGTAGTTCCCTCCCCCCACCCGCCACCCAGCTGCTGGTATTCCATGTAATCTCTTTAATTGTTCGCACGTATAGTTATCTGAGGTATAGGTAGTGGCTGGGTTTACGTTATGCAGGAAATATTTTGCAATGTTCATAGCGGTTATGATCGATTAGATACACACGATCTAATTCGCTGGTATTTTTTCTTTATTTTTCGCCACCACCGTCCTCATACCATAATTTTGGTCTGGCGTGCCGCCTCGTCTATAAATGACAACCGGTGTAAGGCCCCAGCGTCGCTAAAGTAGGTAAACTCGAAGGCTGTTACAATTGGAATAACAGCCACGGCCGTGATGGAATTAACATTGCTAACATTTTACACAGTCCAAGTCGCTTTCACTGCTGTATCTGTGTAGACTTAAGATTAGGTATTTTTACCATACCGAATTTGTCTCAAGTCTGAGTCGCTTTCGGCGTACAAACGAACGTAAATTTTCGAGATTTTTTTGTACTTTATCAGCTGGACGTGACAGATATATTAGCGTTTCGTTTGGTAATATTTCAAAAATACCGAGATCACGGTTGAATATTAAAATGTGGCGACGGATGAGCGCCGGATTGAGTTTCTCGAATTTAATACAAGGGTATTTTTTTTTTCACCTTTTTGGTGTTGACCGGAGGTTCCATTTGTATGGGAGAAGTGATCGTGTTGGGGAATAAGAGCTGAGATAGAGAGAAAAATAAGAAAAAGGGTTTCTTGAAGGAAATACGTAGTTGTGTTTCTCGACTGAGTTGAAATGAAAATGGAGGTGTTGAGAATATTCGATTAGATATGCTTTAATGTCGATGAACGTTCAATTAAATGTGTCTGAATTGAATGAGGTTTTCAGTAGGTACTGTAAATTAATTAACCAAGACTCTTGCAAAAATTTTGTTCTGGAAAATGAGAATGAAACAGAGAGATTGAACCTTTGAAAAATTCTTTATCATCAGCTTAGAGACCTTGTAAAAAAGAACACAATTCGGTTGGATAAAAATTGAAATGCAATCGAAAATTTAAAGTTGTGAAAATGTTACAATTTTGAAACAAAAATATTCTTTAGTGACTCAAAATATGTTTATGAAAGACCAATTTCTAAAAAATTGTCAAAAAAAGTCACTCGGAAAGATTTTAATAATTTTTATTTAAAGATTCTAAAGTATTTTTTTGAAATTAAAGTCACAAAAAGTCATAATTTTGATCCAGAAAGGAACAAAAAATTGAAATTTTCACATTAATGTAAAATTCTCAAACATTTACGGAGTATATTTTGGTAAAATAAGTCATAAAAATGTAACGATTTGCGTAAAAATTCAAACTCCTTGATTTTTATTAAAGGATCATGGAAAAAGTCATACTTTTGAATAAAGGGTAAAAAAAAATTTATTTTGACCAATGAAGTATCTAAGTAATAATTTTCACATAATGCCATATAAGCAGTGTCAAAATTTTGAAAATTAAGTCCCAAGAAATCAAAATCCGATGTATCAAAAAGTATTATTTTGACACAAAATATAATTTTGAAGAAAATCACAGGAGGTCAAAATCCTTACTATGAAGACTCGAAAATTATCATTTTGACAGAAAAAGTCACCAAAATGTCATCATTTGTAAAGTCACAAAAATGTCATCATTTACAATAAAAAATCACAAAAATGCCAACATTTGTAATAAAAGGTCACAAAATTGTCATTTTTTGATAAAAGTCACAAAAATGTCAACATTTGTAATAAAAGGTCACAAAATTATTATTTTTTGATAAAAGTCACAAAAATGTCATTTTTGATGAAAAGTCACAAAAATGTCAACATTTGTAATAAAAAGTCACAAAAATGTCATAATTTGTAGTAAAAGGTCACAAAATTATCATCATTTGTAATAAAAAGGCCACAAAATTGTCATTTTTTTGATAAAAGTCATCAAATTGTCATTTTTTGATAAAAAGTCACAAAAATGTCATCATTTGTGATGAAAGATCGCAAAATTGTCAACATTTGTAATAAAAGGTCACAAATTTGTCATCATTTGTTATAAAAAAAAGTCATAATTTGTAATAAAAAGTAACGAAAATGTCATCATTTGTGATAACAAGCTTAAAAATAAAAATATTTTCAATTTTGTAAAATTCCTGATCATTTTGACCAAAAAAAGTCATAAAAAGTGACCATTTGTATAAAAAACTGAAAAAATGTAATTTTGACTCAGAAATCATGAAAAAGTCATCATTCTTAAACAAAGGTCATAATAAATAAAGTTCATAACTAAAGTTTCAAAATCATGATACTCAAAAAAGTAATGATTTTTTTATTGAGTGGAAAAAAGTCACACAAAAGAAACAATTTTGATTTAAAAAAAACTCGAAACTTTTAAATCGAAATTCTGATCATGGAATTTTTTGACGGTGATTTTACATCTTCATTGAATAAAAATCAATATTTTTGATAGTCCAATTCGGAACTATAAATTTTTGTGTTTCTCAATCAAAATTGTGATTTTTTGAATTTTCGTTCAAAATGGTTTTTTGTTTGTTTGAAACCACCTCGAATAAAAATTATGACTTCTCGAGTTTTTGGACAAAATACGTTTCAAATTTTCATAATTTTTTGCAAAATTTAAAAATTAATTTGTGTGACTTTTTTTGTCTAAATCATGACTTGTCTGACCTTGAAACGAAATTATGAACTTTCAAATTTTTGAATCGTCATTTTTTAATCCCAAAGTGATGTTTGAATAAAAATAGGTATTTTAATTGAGGATTTTTTTTGAATTTTGATTTTTTGACTTTTCTCTTTCTTGTCAAGATCATGACTCCTGATTTCAAATCATGATTTCTTCTCAAGCTATGAATAAAAATCACGATATTTTTTTGCCTTTGATTTTTGATGAGTTGTATTCTTCCATTTCAAATCTCGTAACTTTAATTTGATCTTTATATTAATTTTTTCATAATTTATTTTTTGGATTTTGAATCAAATTTTCAATTTTTTTTATTTATTATTGTGAACGTCTGTTTAAAAGTCAGAACCAAAATAAAGTTTGCTCATTTGCTATTTATTTTATTAAAAATAATATTTTTTATTTTTCTTCAATTCTGTATCTGCTTTTTCTTGAGTAATTTTTAAAGACTTTTTGCTTAAATTTTCTCAATTTACTCATTTTTATGAAATTTTTATTCAATTTTTTCCTTTAAATTTTAATTATTTTTCGGCAATTTTTTTCTCAAATCTTTTACCAAACGAGTTCTAATCTAACATTAATTTAATAATTTCTGAATAATTTTTCCCCAAAATGAAAACTCGTCATTACCTTGTCAATTTCAATCCATATTATCCCTGCTGAGATTAATTTCCCCTTTTGGAACCAAAGGTTGCACTATACACGTCCTTGCAACTCGCAACTCCCTTTAATTTACGATAATCGAGGCGATTAAACACGTTGGAAAAACGATACAAAAACACGCGAACCAGGCTCACATACAATCCGTTGCATCCAATCGTAAATAAAATTCGGTGTTCGAAGTCATCGATTAAGAATTTCAGAACATGTCTTTTAATTGAAATCCATTTACGTGTTGTCATCATTCCCGAGCGATCTCATTGTCAGCCGTAAGAAAAACTCTTGTTGGTATAAGCTTTTTCCATCACCATCGCACTTTCCCATCTTTTCGAATTTAACCTTGAACCGATCCTCGACAATTAACCGGTTCAACGTACATATATCAACGTTTATGAGAATTTAATAATAAAAAATACTTTTCTCGTAGGAATTCTTTCGCGGTACCATGCGAAGTACAAAGCGAGTTTTGTGCTACGTAGGTAAATTCAGGTCAACATCGAATTTCATTTTCATGTCGATTTTTTTTTTCTTTTTTGTTATACGTGTACGGAACAAAAAGAAACATTATCACGCGAAACAGTACCCAGACAACGATCTTATATCGATTTAGACGTGGGCCAAATATTACTCAAAGGTTGAGGTAAATTTTAAGTAAATTTCGACGACCTATTTACCTTGTAGGGTGACACGAAAAACATAAGTTTTTCAAATACGCTCGTGTCGAAGGAATACATTGACAATGAATGAGAATCTACGAGTGCTGTGCAATGTGCATGCCTGGGAACATATGGGATAGCTGTCTCCTTGTATTTTTCACCGTTTGCGTATCTATTTTAAGAATACAAGTGCATGTTGCTTTTATTAAGACACCTAACGGTTGCGAGAAATGTGTGAATTTTGTACCTGAATTTGTGCCTCGGCTGGGTCCGACGAGGTGGAATTTTTTTCACCTAACGTCGATTTGCTTTTACAACAGCATATGTTGTGGATTGTAGTAGAACGGAAGGAAGAACGGAACGAATAAAGGATTTAATAGCTGAGCAAAATGATACCCAAGTAGATAAATGGATCCCAAGCGTAAACTGTGGTCTGTGAATCCGTACACGAGTAGTTTAGTATTTCCTTTCCTGTGATTGCCGATTGGGAAAGGGTTGTAGTGTATTGGCCTTCCTTTCTCTTATTTTCTTTACCCGTTGTGTAATTTTTTATGGAAAGGAATTTTTATGGCATTTTTTTCGTTTCTTTGGTCAGCGATGGAAATTGACGAGATTGCTTCGGTTCTTAAATTACATTAATTACTTACAAGTGCGATGGGAGATTTTAAGTAATTATTGTTTTAAACGAAGGGAAAAATCTAAAAATGGTTTTCAAAGCGGTGATTCATTTTTTACTTTCAAAATGACTAAGGGTCATTTCTCATCGGCTCGTTCTACGTAAAACTTCTAAATTATTATCAAATTGGCGAAAAAATTTCCAAAATTAGGAAGTTTATTACGAGCATTGTATTTTTTCAAGGGCATTAACATGTTGGAAACGCATATTAATTTGAAATTTCCTGCTACTAATATTTTCTTCCGAGAATCACGTGGGACTTGAAGCGAAGGAAGTTTTTTCCGAATAAATTAGTACAAGTTTGACCTTGACAGAATTTTTGCAAAAATTTCATTTTCGACCCTCGAATAAAATTTTAAAATTTATTAAATTTCATATATTTTTTCGATTCGAAAAGATAATTCAAATTGAAGATTTTGATGATAATACGTGATTTAATTGTGTTTTTTTAAAGAAAATTTCGAATATTAACAACTTCTAGTGACTTATGGCTACTTCTACACTGCAATTACAGGAAACCCAATTTGATTTGGATTATTGCAGCTTGTCAAAATTTTAAACTTTCTGATGAAGCTTTTTTTTAGTTTTATTAAAATTTTTGATTTTTTTCAGTCATTATTGAATAAGTATTTAATTTTGGTGAATTCTGAAATATCGAAATATTCATTTCGATTTCAATCCAAAATGACCTTTGAACGAAGAGAAAAATCGAGGACCTAATAGGTATTCTGAAAATTTAAATTTGAATATTTCTATAATTTTCGAAGACGAAAATTTTCCGGAAAAATTATTTAAATTTTCATTAAAAATTCAACCACTGAAAATTCCCATTTGAATTATCAAATATAAATTTTTCATAGTGCTGGATTCAAATAAGAACTAAAGTTGACATTATAGGGAAGGGAAGGGAGGAGGGGTTTAAATGAAAAATATTATCTCAAATGTAAGTTTTCATGGGTTTTCAATTGAATCCAAAATCACGTGAAATTTTTTCCAGTAGTTTTTAACCCGAAAACTCAAAATATTTTTTTTTTACTTTTTTCGCCTCAAATTGCAAATTTTTGAAATTTTTTTAACCCCAATTTTTAGAAATTTTTTGGCAAAAAAATGCAGTTTTTTCATTGTCGGAAGCAATCGTCTTCTTTATATTTCAGGTTTGTTCCGATTCTGATCAATTTTAATTTGGAGCATAATTAGCATAATTCATCGTCGACCCCCCCCCCTCCACACCTCCTCAAAAAGTCCAAAAATAGTCTTAAATTTGTTCTAAATTGATAATTAATTAAATACATGTCTTTATCTATTAAATGATAGATTTTTCAAAAAAAAATCCTCGTTACGCTCGAGGGTAATTTACACTCTTTCTTTATACAGAATTCATTTAAAATCCATTTTTTTGGAAACGTATACTTTATAATAAGCTGCCATGATCTCATTGTCCACAATGTTGAAGAGGAAGGGAACGGAAAAGAATTCGAAATTATTGATCACGTTTTGGAAAACCTCAATGAGGGAAACGTGACGATTTTTCATTTTTTAAAGGTGTTTTTCGCAAAAATGTTCCCCTCGCTTTGCTCGGGCTCAACTCTATAATAATATTTCAATAAAATTATTGATATTTTTATTTTACTCTCTCATCGATCTTTTATTTACTGAAAAAATTGCAGGGGCTTGCAGCATGGAATTTATGAATTTAAGGTCCATGCTTTTTGGAGGAGGAGAGAGGGGCAATGAATTTTTAAATTTTTAGTTCGGATGAATCTAAATTTTCAATTTCATGATTTCGTAGACACCTTGACATAATTCGTTTGATTTTTCAAAACTTGATAATTTTGCTTTATAACGAAGTTTTTCTTTTTCATTTGAAATGTTTTCTGTGATAAATTCAAATTCTCAATTTTTTTGGGGGGGGGGAAGTTCAAAAATGTTCAGAATTGAATTTGAGTAGTTTTTATGGCCGGACAGAAAAGAGGCGTCTAAAAATCTCGTAAAAAGTAGTAATTTTTGAAGAAAAAATCGTTGAGACATCATGCGAAATTATTCTCTCCTCCTTGCTTCATGAATATCATGTGTGAAAGTTTGAAAAACTTCGAAAAACTGGTCTGGACAACCTGAAAAAATCAGGGAAAGTCATTTCTGAAATGTTATGGACGCTGGACAGTGGACACCCTGCGAAAATTGATGCTCGAGTTGAAAAAGAAGTCCACAAAATCAAAATTAAATGTTTTTTAAAGATTTGAAAATTCAAAAAAAAATACCTAATAAAATACCTACCTTTCAAAAAATCAAAAATTGAAAAATTTAGCAAAATAAATATAAAAAAATCAAAAAAATTTGAAGATAAAATAATTGACAATATACATTAAATTTGATATAAAAAATATAAAAATTCAAAAATCCCCAAAAACTATAAAAAATCCGAAAAATTGTTCAAAAATCGAAAAAAATCGGAATGGAACCGAATGGCAAAAAATTGGAGCGTTTCGGAACTACTCAAATGTATTATGCAAATCAAATACTTGTGCAAATAAAAAGGTCATTTCGCGTTTCATTTCCATTGCCCATCCATCAAAATCGCAGTCTAATTAATCTACATTAAACATAGGTCACGTCAGACATCCCATTCTTCATCCAGGTTGTTGAAAATTTGCATTTTCAACCCATCAACGTCAACGTATCAAAAAATGTACACAACCTAAAACCTAGGTTGCTCGCATTATGAATTAAAAAAGGTACAAAGTTGCCTTCGAGTTGGAGATTTCCATGGTTGAAATAATTTACGCCGAAATCGGCGCATTTATAACAAATTACTCTTCTAGAAGAAAAAAGGAGAGAAAAAGTACGACCTGGCGGGCTCTGTAGTCTGTAATGAAGATAATAATCGTAAACTCGCGCAGTTCTTCATTACTGCAGTATTATATGATAATCCGCGACCAATTAATTATTCCAATTAAATAACCAGTTTTCGAGGCATAATGGCACGCTTTGTGAGCCTACGTAGCCGGCGGCCTGGCCCGACGATGCTGGGCGGCAGTACCGACGATTTTTTGGTCTATGTGTTAATGACACGAAAGCGGCCGAGTCGAAGATTTTGTCAAAAATTCCTCATGTATGAGAATCAGCACGTGCTTCCGGAATAATTATTTTACTTTTTCGTAAGCTGACCATGAGATTTATGCGTTATAAATATTAATACAGTCAATTATAAGGATGAGGTGAATGTCAGGTACTGGTATATTTGACAGAGAAATTTAATAATGATAAACGTGCCTCCCTCACCCCTCTCAGCGTTTCACCAACTCCTACGTATGAAGAAATTCAACATCCAAGTGTAAATTTTTTTCACGTACAATGATAATTATTTAGTCGTTATTTTTCTATGTGCTTGTACTTGAAGCTACAAATACGACGATTTCGTGCCCAGATTGTAATGCAACTTACATCAAAATACAATCAAACCGATGGATTTTATTCTTGTCATCCGAAATTCATGTACGAGTCGGTTTTACAATGTACACAGAATTGAAATCTCGTCGTGTCGTAATCGTAGCATTAATCGAGCGTAAAGACGAGAAAAAAACGTTATATTATTTTTATTTACTTATGTACTCTTTTCGTTGTTAATTATTTATCGTTTGGCACGAAGAGTAAATTCCAGTCGCGAACGTTACATCATAATGAGAACAGATTTGTATAATAGGCTTGTCTCTATTGGACAGAGTTTTGGAGGAACGATGCACGTGGTGAAATGCCCGAGTCGTTTAATTTTCGGTGATTTGTAGCGTGAATGGTACGATTCAGGTGGTCTGCCTACTGCACAATAAAAGGCCCAATATTCGTAAATCTTTATTAAATGTCCTAAATGTACCAGTTTAATGGGATTTTTCGTAATAAAATTATTTTAGGCGGAGAAATTATGTGCGCAGTTTTAGTAAGGTTTTTTAGAATTGGCAACGTTGCGTTATGTAGCTGGATGGATTATTAATGGGGCAATTTATCTGTTTTTTGACTTCTTCGCATTTAAAAAGTATTAATTTATGTGATGAAGTATGGTACATCTCATTTGATGTTTAAATTATTTTTATTGCTGTGCATGGGTTCTTGAATTTATGCTGAAATATGGTGATTTTGCATCATGAGAATCCTCCCATGTTGTCAGTTTTTCAAAAAAAAAAAAGGAGTAGTTATCTGATTATTAATTTGAATACTGGAATTTGAATTTAAAAATAAAAAATAAACGATGCTACGAATAAAAAAAGAAGAAGAAAAACTGAAGGAGAAAAAGTGAAACTTGAATTTTTCCAAAAATTTACACTCCGTCAATTTTTTGTTTAATTGACAGGTACGGTAAAAAACATCAAAAATTGAACAGTAGGTAATTTAAAAAATAAAATTGATAACCTATGATTTCATCATCAAAATCATTATGAAAATTGTTTTTCGATTGAACCAAATTCGAATTTTATAAACCTGGCAACGTTTCATGATGAAATCTGACAACGTTTTGGTTGTTTATTGATTGTACTTGTACCTATTTCCAAGGATCATGATCATCACTTAATTTCAAATTTACTATAAATTGAAATTCAATTCAATTTTTTGCAATGTGTAAGCTAATTTGCAATGTTGCCAAGTTTTTGAAATAAAATACTTGAAACATTAGGAAAATTTTCAGGAAACATTTTTAAAGGATCGATCATTTGAGAAAATTGACTTTTTAAAGTGTTGCCAGTTTTATGTATTTTCCAATTTGCAACGTTGCCAAATTTTTATATTATATGACAATTCGAGCTTGAAAAGAATTTCATTTCAAACTTTACAAATTAAAAGTAGTCTGTATTTTTTTTTTTTTTTTGAAAAAATGTCTTGTTTTGGTGAACTAATTTTACCTTCTAATTCTTTGCTAAGCTAATTATATTATACCTACTAAATTGCGAGGTTGTCAAATTTTTGAAATGATAAAATTCAAGCTAAGAAAATTTTAAACCATTGTGAATTTATTAATCTAAAAAATCAAAATTTCAGGAAGAAGTGGTTTTTTAAACCTTTTTTTGATCGAATTTTATGTTTTACAACGTTGCCAAATTTTTGAAATCATCCAAATTTGAGGAGAGATGGCTTGACTTTATTCTAAGCTACTTATTATGAATTAAATTTTAATTGATAACATTTTCTTCAATTTTGTTTTTGAAAATTAAAATGTTCAGAATTTGGCTAGATGATTTGATAATAATTTGCAACGCTGCCAAATTTTTATAATGTATGAATATTTGAACACAGACAACGGTCTCATTTTGACTTCGAGCCTTATAAATTGAAACCGGACTGGAAAAATTTCAAGGATAATTTTTTTGGTAAATATTGTGCTTCTTAAAATGTTGCCAATTGCATTTTTTAATCTTTTGAGCCAAGATATTTAAGCGGAATTGAAATTTTCATCTATAGGTACGTATGACATGAGTTTAAACTTTAAAAATCTATTTTAAAAACTGATTTTCCGAAAAAAGTATGCTTTAGGTAATACCTAGGTATTATGTGTCGTTGATTGTGTTTTACAATTTCCAGCGTTGCCAAATTTTTGAAATTTTTTTTCACTCAAAGATGAAACGGTCCAATTTTAAACTGTAGGCATAAATTTAATTTTAATTGATGAAATTTTTCAGAATTAATTTTTTTTTAAACTGTATCAATGGTGTTCAAAATTTAGCCAGATGGTTTGATAATTTTCTATACGTTGCCAAATCCTTTGAAATTTTCATAATAAGAAAATTTGGAGAAATTTGGTTAAATTTTGAGGTTTGATGATTCCATTAATTTTGAAAAATACACAAAAATTTTAGTTCACCAATGAATACTTCTACAGTATTTCATTCAAGATTAAGATTGAATAACAACGTTGCCATATCTCTGTCGTTTCAAAAATTGAAAAAAAATTAATTTTGAACTAGGCATATGAAATGAAGTTTTACTACAGTCCCCCTTTTTTTAGGTTTCCCAATCCCGTCCTGAGGTTTTCAATTCTTGTAGGTACGTGTGATGAAAACGTTTCTAAGGTACCTATTCTAAATTCTGCCAAAATTACCGCCAATTTTACAGTGTTGTCGATTGTCAAATTTAAAAAAATGTTGATAAATGTTTTTTTTTCAAATGTGAGGAATATAAATTGATGTATTGGGGAATTTTCCGAAAAATATCCATAATTATGACAAAAAAAATTTCTGCAGTGTTACCAATTAATTTCTATTTTAATGTGACCAATTAGATAATTAAACATTTTTCAAAAAAAATGTAAAAATTAAAATCAGGTTGATCTGATTACATTTTCAAGTTTCATTAACCAATATTTTTCCAAATATTGGAAAAGTCACATCGCATCACCAATTGAAAAATACCAACGTTGCCAAATTTCCCACCCAATTTCTGCGTTTCCTGCACACCTAATCATAGCGATCTAATTTTACTCGAATACAATAATCGTATTCCAATTGAGGACATCTTCTGCGTAAAATATTCATCGCTTTATCAGTGCATGCGAACGACATTGAAACCAACACAATGCTGGAATTATTCGCCCAAAAAACGTTGATTATCACCCGCATCCTATGAACACTTCTAAATTTATTCTTCGATCGAGCTACCGTTCGGTAAAAAATGCACCTCTATCATCTGTCATCGCCATCGCGTCGCTCATCGACTCATCGTATTGTTCGCCAAAGACGATAATAGAAGAAAACCTCGCCTTGCAATCTTGTCGAGTAAAAACAAAAGGCAAACAAGCGATTACGACGAATTCGAGTTAAGAATATCGCAATCACGCCGTTATTCGACTTCGGCGAATTGTTTCAAACGATATTCTCATTACATCGTAAACGCTCCGAACAAAGAAGAAAATCGCCGCTGGGGCAGATTAGAGCACGCGACATCGCCGATATAATTTCGCTACGCAAAGCAGCAGAGGAAAAAAACGACTTAACGTGCAGAGATCTGATGTTCTGGTCCAACGATCGGTCGATGCGAAAAAAAAAAACGCATTTTCGTGAAATTGTTTACTCGGGTATGTCGACGACGATTGAATCGACGCGACGAAATGGAAGTCAAACCGCAAAATACGCAATATGGCGCGGACTAGAAACAACTGCGACTCGGTCGAAGGCCGAAATACTCTTTGGTCGATGGGTTTTCATCAGGCGATGGATAGAGATGCGTAAAGGATTGTAATAAGTACGTATTTTTTAATTGATTACCTGCCTGTGCCCCTATTTCAGTCTACAGGTGGTCGATTATGGTTCCAGGGGGAGGGGAGGATTGGCTTTTATGGAGATTCCAATTCGCTAGAAGATGATTTTCACTTAATATTTGGACAAAGTTGCCCCTTCTGCCAATATTTTCGAAAAATTTGAACCAAATTTCAAAAAAATAATTTTCAAGGGGTAAAAACAAACCCCAAACATCCCAAAAAATAACCCCATGAATTAAACTAATTCCTCAAAGGTCAACGTATCCATTTAAATAAGCAAAAGTATGCCTGTCAGATTTAAAATAGGTCAACGATGTTTACACTAGTCTATGGTCACTCAGTGGGAAATTTAATGACCTATACAAACAAGACATACGCATACAGGATATTCATATAAAACCCAAGACCAACTCGAAGACATATCAGATCCAAAGAACACCGATAAAGTGCCCAGTTCGTTGACAGCTGCCCCACTCGTCCGATAATTGACCACGCGAGCGTTAATCTCCACTGTGGAGGATTTTCCACCAAACTAGAAAACTATCTCTCGATGACGAATCTATTACGAAATTACTGTTAACAAGGTGATAATTGGTATAACGGAGGATGAATCGGGCTCGGCGAGAGTACGAGTATTTTTACTAATCTTCGAATGTCCGGCGATGATGGAGATGGTCACGGTTGAAGTACGACGTCAATATACGATAGGTACACGTAACTGTACAGATATTCGTGTTAGAAAGAAGCGTCCTGAAGAGAGCTGCGCTCGGTGCAGGATATGGCCATATTGCATAATCATTTCGGTTTCAATTATAAAACAAATCTTTTAATTGGGTATTAATTACACAATATAGGTAATTAAGATAATAACCGATGCGCTTGCCGGTCTAGGAAGATTTGCATTCTGACCTTGTCATTATTCTAGGTACTCTCTGGCTCACTGTACAGTGTACACTTTCAAAATACATACGCTTGGATTAGCTTGGATTTAACCTACTAAATTACATAAGGCGAATATTGTCACTAGTGAGATAATGCAGTTTACCCAGAAGAAATATTTCCTCTAGTTGTGTATTAAATTAAATTTTCGAATTTTGGAAGTCCCGCAAATTTTCGCAGGGTGCCCCTTTTTTTAGAAAACATGGAAAAGTAAGAAAATTTTGAAAATCTGGGATGTCAGAAAATTTTTGCCGAAATTTTGTGAAAATTCCGAAGAAAAGTAAATTATTTAGAGTGTTTCTCAGCTCATTTTATTACGTTTTTTTTTTTCGATTTTGCCCTTGCTCCTCCTTGGGCCAAATTCTGGTTTTTTTCGATAGATGTGACCTTTTTTGGGAATTTGTTAACCTAGGTAAACAAAAAAATTAAAATGTGAATTCACAGTCTGGGAAACCCGGAAAAATCAAGGGAAATCATTTATGACAGATTGTGATAATCTCGGTTCAGATTTTCAAGAAATATTTGGAGATTTCGCATTATTTTTCCCTAATTTTTTTTCGTTTTTATTACGTTTATTCTATCTGAAATTCCATAAGGTAAAATACCAATTACGGGTCAGGGTACCAATTACGGGCCGCGACTTTGAGCCCCTATCGTTAGTCCCCCATGTTGACCAAAACAGTCACCGTTTGCGGCATCTTGTAGAGCGGAGTTTTCTCTCTTAAACGAATATAAACATGATATACTTTCCATTCCATCAAGCCAAGCAATAATCGTTTTTGTGAAAGTGTTGCTTTTTTTGCCGAAATTTACGTTTTGGTGATATTTGTTTATGAATAAACTTTGTGTAAAAATAAATATTATTGATATTTCTGAACAATTCTGCGTTTATAGCATCAAGGAAAGTACTAGCAACCATTTTTTGGCGGGTTCAAACCAATTTTCGTATTTTTGATTTGTTTTGTGGGCGAATGAAAAAAGTGCCAAATTCATGCCTTTAAAGTGTGATAATTTCGATAAATTTCATCTATTCTAAATGGGGGTTGGGTTTTTATGTTAGTCGAAGTGTATATTTTAAGAATTTTTCATCACCTTGAAAATTTTATCTGACCCGTAATTGGTTTGATCCGTAATTGGTATTCAAAATCTGTTTTTTGCAATTGAATTTCTATTAAAAGTCTACCAATTACGGGCCGGCCCATAATTGGTAGTTTTTCAACTTGCGTTTTTGGGAGATCTGATGGTCGGAATAGTTGAAGGTGGTCCTTCTGATCATAAAAATTCCATCAAAGCAGAAAAAAAAAAATGTTTTGTCAAAATTATTCCAAGACCCGTAATTGGTAGAGCTCCAAAAACAGCACTTTTGAGGACATGTTTTCAAGGGGCAAAACGAAATAGGTGAAACTTTTTTTTTGGAAATTCAACCCTTTTAAGTGAAAGAGAAAGGTTTGAACTTTATTTTAGAAAAAACAACAGTGAATTTGGTCCATAAATGACGATTTTATGGCATTTTCAAAAAAAGTGACCCGTAATTGGTATTTTACCTTGAGAAAAAAGAAGATCCAACGTATAGCCCTTAATTCTGCGATGAAAATTTATCCAAATTTATCGCAGCCCAAAAACGCCCGGAAAAATCACGGAATGAAAATCCATTTCAATAATCATTCAGGCCTAAAAAGCTAGAAAAGTACTTGCAATTCGTTCTGCGATGAAAATTCATTGCAGAATTGATCGGAGCCCAAAACTGCTCGGAAAAATCGTAGAGTGATTTCTTTAGGATGAAAATCCAATAAAATGATCATTCCGGCCTCAAAAACTAGAATAACACGTCAGTGGCGTAGCCAGAATGGTCTGAAGGGGGGGGGGTCTGAAGCAGTGGCGCCGGAAGCTTTTTTTGGGTGGCTGTAGAATAATTATATAGACTTGAAAAACGAGAAATTTTTTGGGGTGCGGAGAAGGGGAGGGGTAAAAAAAAGCCTCTTTTTCGCACTTTAAGCTTAAATAGTTCATATAATAGCGATTTAATGCAAGGGCGAAGCTTCGAAAAAATGGGATATTCAATGTTCAAAAAAGACATTTTTCAATGATTTTGTTAACGCCCGAGCGAAGCGAGGGCGAAGCTTTGATAAAATTGAATTATTTAATGTCTAAAAAAGGCATTTTTCACAAAAAATTCTTGACCTCAAGGGGGGGGGGTCCAGACCCTCAAAACCCTCCCCTTGGCTACGCCCCTGTAACACGTGCGATTAATTCAGCGATGAAAATTCATCCCAGATTAATCGCAGCCCGAAAATCCCCGGAAAATTCGTGATATAATTTTTTGGGATGAAAATCCATTTCAATGATCATTCCGGCCTAAAAAGTTGGAAAAATACATGCGATTAATTTTGCGATGAAAATTCATCCTAATGTAGTCGCAGACCAAAAATGCCCGGAAAAATCGTGGAATAATTTTTTTGGGATGAAAATCCATTCCAATTTCCAATGATCATTTCGGTCACAAAAGCTGGAAAAATACTCCTAATTAACCCTGCGATGAAATCCATCGCAGAATTAATTGCAACCCTGAAATGCTCGGAAAAATCGTTGGAAGATTTTTTTATAATGAAAATCCGTTCCAATGATCATTCCGGGCTCAAAAACTAAAAAAATGGATGCAATTAATTCTGCGATGAAAATTCATCCCAAATTAATCGCAGCCCAAAAATGCTTGGAAAAATCGTGGGATCATTTTTTTGGATGAAAATCCATTCCAATGATCATTTCGGCCTCAAAAACTGGAAAAATACACCTGATTAATCCTGCGACGAAAATTTATCTCAAATTAATCGGCGTGGGGTTAAGCCGGAGGTTGGTGAGTCGGTCCTGGGTCCTTGTGCCCCGGGACGATTCGGGTTTGTCCTTCCCCGCTGGAAAGCGGGTCGGGCCGACCTGTCCTTCCCCGTCCCCTCTAAGTATAAGCAAAATTCAACACTCGTTTTTTTGATGCAATCGCTGTAATCAGTCTTAATAAAATTAAATAAATAATATAAATAAGTTTTGTAATAATACTTAAGTATTATAAGTTGTGTAAATATCTGTCTAATAAATTGGCCCCATCCCTTCTAATGGGAATTGGGGAACCCAAAAAAAAAAAAAAAAAAAAAAAAAAAAAATTAATCGCAGCCCAAAAATGCTCGGAAAAATCGTGACTTGATTTTTTGGGGATGAAAATCCAATTCAATGATCATTCCGGTATTTCCGGCCTCAAAAACTAGAATAATACATGCGATTAAAATTCTGCGATGAAAATTCATCCCAAATTAGTCACAGCCCAAAAATTGCCTGGAAAAATTGTGGGATAATTTTTTGGGGTGAAAATCCATTCAAATGATCATTTCGACCTCAAATGCTGGAAAAATACACCTGATTAATCCTGCGATGATATCCATCGCGGAATTAATAGCAGCCCTAAAATGCTCAGGAAAATTGTGGGATGATTGCGATGAAATCCATCGCAGAATCAATCTCAGCCCTGAAATGCTTGGGAAAATCATTGGAAGATTTTTTGGGATGAAAATTCGTTCCAATGACCATTCCGGCCTAAAAAGCTAGAAAAATACATGCGATTAATTCTGCGATGAATATTCATCTCAAATTGATCGCAGCCCAAAAATGCTCGGAAAAATCGTGATTTGATTTTTTTGGGATGAAAATCCAATTCAGTGATCATTCCGGCTTCAAAAACTAGAATAATGCGTGCGATTAATTGATGTAGAGGACTAAAATTTTGAGAATCACATTTTTAGAAAAAAATTAGACATCTCTGAAAGCGAGATCTCCAGAATTCGAAAAAAAAAATGTTGATGACAAAACACTCTAATCCCCTCTCTCATTCTACTCCAAATTCAACGCAGATTGATCTCACTATAGCTCTGTAATTGACCAAAGTTCCGGTTTCGCTTTCCATATACACGAGACTATGAAACCTCTGGCCTCTATCTTTGGACACCGATACAAGATGGCGGAAAAGCGTACTAAACGACGTGCTCTAATTGATACGCAAATGGAAACGAGATACCATGCCGGCGTTCGACGTTATACGCAAAAAATCAAACCATTTCACAGCTGACATAAGTTCGCCATCCAAGTCGCGAGACATTCGAGTGTACGGTGAATAGGAGAGGAAAAATCACAAAAACAGAAAACATCCAAGATACCAGTCACGTTCGCCATCACACTTAGTTATAAATTACTCGTCGTTACGATTTGTAACGGGTTTCGCCCGTTGCGCTGCAACCGCCTGAAAATTACCAAATACTCGAAAAAGTTCTTCTCGGTTTCACTTAATCGCAAAAATAACCGATTTTCCCCACGTCCTTCGGCGAGATTTCCTCCACTTGGGAAATACTCCTCGGATAATTATTATTGACCGTATACGTTGGTCTTGGTACTGAACTAACATCAGGATTTTTACTCATTCGTGCTATGACTCCGGCTGAAAATCATAATAGCGTGACTGCTCGTCGTTGTGAGATCTGTATTTATGAGAAAATTTTCCAAAAGGAAATGTCTATAGAGATGTGCCTATATATTCGTAATCCACCCGGGTTAAAATCCGATCCTAAATACGCCGTGTGCTCGCACGTTTCACTCGGCGAATTATCAATTCAGGAAGAAGCCCATTGTGACCGCGAGACGTCGGTCCGGAGACGATGTATAACGTATGACGAGAAAATCTCCAAGATCCGGGCTATTCGCCATTACGAAATGGTAAATTAAACGATGAATATCGGATTTACAGAATTCGTGTGTGGTTACGGTTCCGTGAATTCATAGTGCCTATTATGTGCTGAGGCTGACGCGATGTTTATTTATGTATTGATCAATGAAGATCCGGAGGGAGGAGGGATTATGCGGATAGACGATAGAGACGAGAGTTGTCTCGCATGATTTGCCAATCGATGAGAACGTCGATGTAATTTTGAATACCAGAGAGTAATTTTAAAATGTACCGTTGGAAAATTACGTATTTTAATTTCGAGTGGGATTTTTTTGATGAAGATGGTGGTTATGGAGAAGACGAGTTTTTTTCTCGAATGATTGAAAAAAATTGATTTTATCTCTGTTCAGAAATGCATGTTGATTTTTTACGATTTTAAATTTATTTTTGCGAGTTGTTGGATGGCATTTTTCCCAGATAAGGATCTTCGATTTTAGTTTTCTCAAAAAATGTTCAATTTTTAATACCATTTTTTTTTAATTTTGGAAATTGAGGGGTTTTTCATCAGTGAGACGAGAATGTAGAAAAAGTCGAAAAAATTTTCAAATTATTTTTCTATTTTTTTACAGTTGTTTTGATTTCATTATTTTTTGAGAATGAAGATAAGTTTTCAGAAAATTTATTATTTTTTTCAATCGTCTTTTACTTTCAAACCTCATCTCCTAAAAGAATTAAATTTGATTACTCTTGATTGATTTTATTTAAATTCCTATGAAAGCAGAGATTTTTTCTCAACATTTCAAACTTCAGGATCGAGGAGATGGGGGCTCCAAGATCACTAGTGAACCTCCGTCAATATGCTCGGAAACATCTTCAAACCTGAAATTTCTGGAGGAAGAGAATATTCAAAGATTTTCTCAACTAAAATTTTCGGAAAATTTGCTGACTGTCATTTCATAAAAATTGAAACATTTCTATTCTATTGTCGTGTACTAGAACGAAGAGGGCAGAGGGAATGAAATTCTGAAAAAAGAGGATTTAAAGCCACCAAAAGTCGAGGGAAAATTCATAGGACCTGTATACCTTTGAATTTTGACCAATTCTAGTCAAAGTTGAAAAAAAACGTTTGTGCTGCCAGAAAAAAGAAAAGCTTCTTGGGAGCAGACAAATTCTGCTCCTTTCTGCTCTTTTTTCTGCTTCTCTCTGCTCTTTTCTGCTCCTTTCTGTTCCTTTCTGATCTTCCGTTGCGCGATGCACGCGCAACGGGGGGGGAGGCCAAAAACGGTCGTTTAACGTGAAATAGGGGTCCAAAGGAGCAGACAATGAATTTCTGCTCTTTTCTGCTCTTTTTACACGCCAGGTCTGGTAAAAATGGTTTAAAATTCAAAAGTTCATATATTACTGAACTCGTTTTCGTTTCTGCTTCACGACAAGAATAAATACCTGAATAGAAAACACAAATAAAAAAATGTGCAAAAACAAAAGTTGAAAAAAAAATGCAATTTCGATCACAATTTTTAATTTTTTCAAATGATTTCTCTGACTAAAATGTTAAATAAAATTCACCCAAATTTTACTTCCTTCTTTAACAATGTCGTCGCGAATTGTACTTAGCCAGTATTTCAGAAAAATATCGTCCAATTTAAATTTGGAATTTTTTTATTGAGCTCTGATTGATGGAAAATTTAACTTACCTAAAATGCCAAAAGTAATGCAAAATTTCAATTGTTTTAATAAATTTTGTTGAAAATTTGAGTTCTTTTAAAGTTTTTCCATTTTTTGATACTTAATTTGCATATTTTTTGTTGTAAGTTGAACATCTTTTGAAAATTTGTCGAATTTTCAATTTCCGAATGTAGAAATCCCGAATACAGAATTTCCCGAATCACGTTTTTTATTTTTTCTATTCCAAAAAGTTAGTTTGAGGACGTTGTACAGCTGGATTAGACATTGATTTTTTATAAACAGAAAAAAATTATTGAACTTTTTTAAAAAAAGGCTTTAAAGCTCAAAGGTCGTTAAAATGTACCATAATTTTTTTTAAATTACTCTAGAATTGTCTCGGTGCATCTTTGATGCAATAATTTTACATAGAAATTTTCAAGGGTAAAAATTCTTAAAAACTTGATGAGAAATTGATTATTTTTACTCTCTAAAATTTGTTTTTTCATCAAGTTTTCAAAAGAGAATTTGCAGAAAAAATAATGGTAAAGTTGAAATTTTATGAAGTTCTCAGTATCGGAGATTTTTCAAAATTAAATAATAAAAACTTACGAGTCAATTACTTTTCATTCTTTTTTGATTAGTGGTAGGTAATTTCAATTTCTTTAATCTTGAAAAAAAATGTCGAAAATCCAAAAATTCATGGATAAACTTGTATTCTGAAATTCCGAATCAATTACTTGAACAAGTTGTCGAATTACGTATCATTTTTGTATGCCAAAATATCTTTAATTTTTTGTACATTTTTAGCTCTAAAAATTTTTGAAAACAGAATTTATATAAATTAGGTAAAAAAATATGCAATTAATAATTTCTTCGTTCCTGATGCTCGAACCTGGTGTTGAAAATTTTATGATTTTTTATTCAATTTTCCTAAAACTAAGAAATTATTCTGAATTTAAAAAAAAAATGGAGTGAATTTACAAGGTATTTATATCTAACGATAAAGATAAGTCAAGATTTTAACCAAGAGGTCAAGTTTTTTTTTTCGAAAATTGATAAAATTTCCATTCATCCTTAATAAGGCTTGAATAATTTAGATTAAAAAAGGGCTCATAGTGATTTTTTTGAATCATATTTGTTTTAAGTTATTTGTAAAAACTTAAATTTATATCTCGTAGGTATATTTGTTTGAAATTTCCTGTCAAAATTGAATTTTTTGAGGGGGGGGGGGCATAAAAAAATCAAAAAGGTCAAACCAAATTAAATTTTTTGCTCTACAAAAATTTTGTTAGACACCTTGATTTAGAAAGTTTTTTTGTTGAAAAATTCATCAACTCTATTTTCTTAAATTTAAATTTTCTGTTCTTCTCCCCCACACTTTTTCTCTGTCAAACATCATTAACGAGATCGAAAAATAAACCGATTTCGCAAATTCTCACCTCGTTTTTTGACACTGTTCAGCTGCCAATAAATAAATCATCCGTTAAAGAATTAAAAATCCGACGACGACGCCTCGTATGACAAACGTTCTTTAACCGAATCAACGAAAGTATCCCGTTGACAATAAAACACTTACGTGGGTATTACGACAACCCGCGAGTAATGAGTTCAAACCAGTGTCAATGTCAGATTTTAAAAACAATGAAAGAATTCGCGGTGCAAATAAACCCTTCACCTGTGGCCATCCTATCCGATCAAAAAACCAGTTACGATGCGAATGGTAACTTGTAATCAAGCAGAGGTAATGATCGCTGGAACGATGATGACTAAGTATAAGACAGCATAATACCTATTTAAATGACCAATGATAACGACCCGGCGGATATAATGAAGATAGGTGGACGTACCCTGGCGATGCTTTACCATTGACCAAAGTTCTCTCGACCGGAACGACGTGGCGTATGTATAATTTATATGAGACTTGTCTGCCATCAGCAAAGATGTACTTGGCTGCTGAAAGTTTGGTGAGATTTTCAAACGAATAAATTGTCGCTTTCTCGAGAAAATTTTTTAAATTCATGGTCGTCGTGATTTTACTCGTAAATAAGTTTATATCACGTTTCGGTTGCATTTTCGCATTAAACACGATAAACGTTTTGGAAAGCTTGCATATTTATACGAATAAATAAAATATCTATTTACCAAGTTACCATTCGTATTCGTTTTGTTAATAAATACACGAATTCGTAAATCATCAAGGGGAAATATTACTCAGAAGGTCGTTTTTTTGTTGTTCCAAAGTGAGCTATTAAATCATCTATAATCCTTTTCGACTTTATAACCATTTACCTACTGATGGCTGAGTACGTAGTGTATGTGAAATTACGTCACGAAAACGAATGTCAGCGTTAATGCTACTGAAATACGTAATATCGTGACAATGGTAATGAAGACGATTATTTAGTGTCGACCGAGTTAAAGGCGGTAATCGATAGAGAAAATGTGCGACACCACGTCACACAGCAGAAGGTCTTCTCGATGTGGATGTATATGTATTTACGAATTACGTGGATTTTGCTCACTTTACCTGCACCAAATGGTACGAACAATAAAGTAGTTCGGGTATGTAATTTTTTACACAGATTATGGGAAATCTCATCGTAAATTATGGTACGGCCTTGATTGTGTAATTCTTTGTTTTGATGAAATTGGAATACTCGTATTTGGGTGGCGAGTGGTGGTGACGTCATTTCGGTCGAATGTACAAGCATATCTTTTTTTTTCGAGCATTTCAAGAGTTGTGATTGTCAAATCGCACGAAGTACTTGTGATAAAAATGAAACCGACTGAAACGTGGTATGAATGTTATCAGTTGATAAATTACAATTTTTATGCTTTTTTGGGTAATATATGGGTGTTTCCCTAGGTCAGGAGGAATATAGTACCTTCAAGGTTTATGGATATTGCTCCTAAAGTTCAATATTGACAATATTGATTTTTTTTTGCCTAATAATAAGTAAAACCGTGTTACCTCTGTGGTAGTCCTAAGTCTGCGTATTGTTTATACACGTGTTGCTGACGTTGAAGGTGAATTCTGCAGTAAGCTAGATATTTTATTTTGAGCTAAATTACATGCGGTGGTTTTTTCCATTTCTAGAAATTTCCCATTTTATTAAAGGTTCTGCAAAAGTAATAAAATTATTCACGTTTTATGGATCTAGAGACAGAAAAATGAAAATACGAACTTGACTATCCATTGAATTTCATATTTGATTCACTCGTTTGAAAATTTTGAAAGTTTTCCTAGGTAATGTAATTTTGTCAGAAATTCCCATCTTTGTGAATTTTCTTTGACATGGTGAAAAAATTTGTAGGTGATTAGTAGAATTTGTGGCAAAAAGAGCAAATTTTCAAAAAATTTACAATTTTTTTGCTCATCTGCTAATAGATGTATTCGCACTTGTGATTTTATTGGTTAGAAAGAATCGAAATTGGTACATATTCTATGGAAGAGAGAATTAAAAATTGAAAATTTCTGACTCAGGTGGGATTTTTTCAATTTTTTATATCCAAAATCCAACCAAATTTTTTCAATTTAGAATACGAAATTGTCCTAATTTCTGAAAAAAAATCTTCACATTTTCAATTTTTTTAAACTCAGTCTTGATTTCTCTGACTAAGAATGCAATAATTATTGTCATTTTGGAGGAAGAAAACTATATCCTCTTACTCCTCTCCAACGGTGATTTTTAATGATTTTTTTTTTTCAATTTTTTAAAGGTGAAATTTGAAGCAGGATTTGGTTTCATTAATTGAAGACTGACATTCCAAAACGCAGGAAGTCCAAAAACTGTACCCTTGAATATACTGAAAAAAAGTTACATCCAAGTCCCTTTTCTTATATAACGTTTTTGGTCTTACTGCGTTTTTGAATGTCGGCCTTAAATTTTATGCTTACGGGGGGGGGGGGGGGGGGGTAATCGCCAAAAACAGCATGAAATCGTTGAAAACCCAATTATTTACTTTGGTCACTTTGGACAAAGGTGTGGCCGGTGGCCAAATGAAGCCTTCCAAACCTTCAGGAGAGACTTTTTGTTGGTTTTTCTGCAAGAAGAGAAATTTAATAAAAAATCAATACTTACATTTTTTTTAAACCCGCCATTTTGTTGAAATTGACTAATTTATTCAGCTCGAGCAAAGCGAAGACGAGAAATTTTCAAAGGAAACCATTCAAATGTAGGAAAATAGTGAAATCCGCAGAAAAATTATGAAAGTTCTTGATTACTTGAATTTTAAAAAATATTCCTGTGGGAGCTAGCTTTCTATATTTTATGCTTTGTTTTCCGTAATAATTTTTATAAATATCCCAAGTAGAAAAATCATAAAAAAATTGACAAAATCTTTGAAAAAGTTGAGTATTTTTAGAAAAACATCAAAAAATCACAAAAAATTAGCCCTCAAAATTTCAAAAAAACAAACTTTATTACTCGTTCTCCTTCTGAATTCATCAAAATTTTCCCAAATCTTCATTAATTTTCCATTTAAAAAAAAAAACTAAATTCAACTGTGATCAATTGAAAATTTTCCCATTGACTTTATCTCCTCCCCTTCACACATTCTTCCCTCCCAAGACAAAAGTTGAGATCTCATTTCAAAAAAATATCCAATGAAGAAAAAAGTCAAAAATTTTCATTTTGGAAAATTTCAAATGCGAACCTTCTAAAAATTTTTTATGAAATTTGTTCAAGATTCAAAAACTCTAAAATTTTGTTCTTTATCTTTAAAAAAAATATGTAAGCGTTTTACAAATGAACACTTGGTCATTTTGGGTCAATTGTGTGGATTGGGAGGAGAAAGAGGGGATGAAGTTAGTGTGAGAAATTTCCAATATGTCTTTTTGGAAAATTTTCAAAACTTTTTTTTTGATATTTTCACTTTTTGATAACTGCTTTATCGACTTGAAAAAAAACACGTAAGAAATTTGGAAAAATTGAGGTAATCTTATACCTACCGATTACAATAAAGTGGAGGCATCAAAAAAGTGTGAAATAAAAGTTGTTTTCATCAATTATTTCAATTTCGAAAGTTCGATGAAAAAAAGGGTGAATTTTGGTGAAATGAAACGAAAGCTGAGATTGTTTTATATAAAAATCTAGTTTTAAATTGGTAGGTATTTTATTTCAAAAAAATATCCAAAAATATTAGTTTGGAAAATTTTAAATGTGAACTTTCTAAACAAATTTTTCGGGAATTTGTTCCAGATTCAAACCTTTAAAATTTTGTGTTAAACCTAAAAATAAATTGTAAATTGAGCGTTGTACAAATGGACACCTAGTCATTTTAGGTCAATTGTGTGGGTTGGGAGGAGAGAGGGAACGATGCCAGTGTGGAAAATTTCAAACGATATTGTAATGAATAATTTTCGTCAATTATTTCAATTTTGGAAGTTAGATGGAAAATAAATGTGAATTTTGATAATTTGAGAAAAAGTATGCACAATGTGAAAAAAAACATAAAATTTTCAATATATTTTTTTTATCGATTTTTTAACATTTCTCCCTACCAAATCGCTTTCTCAAGTGTTTTTGTGAAATTCTTTCGATTATTTATCATGTTTGGAACACTTTCAAGGTCATTTAAGATTTTCTTGCGGTTTTATTTACATCCTGTTTAATAACTTGTAGGTATGCACTTGTAAAATATCTACTTCATCCTCCTTCTCCCTTTCTCCTTCTGTTTCTCTACCAGTTGTTTTTTTTTAATTTTGACAATTTTATGCAATTTCCCTTCCCCCTTCGCCAATGTCCATCTCAATCAATAATAAAATTTCATTACTCGAATATAGAAAACCATGCGAGAGAGATAGCCAAAAAAAAGGCTTCAAATCGATATGCACCTACCCATTCGTTTCACTACTCGTACTTCGTATTTCGTACGACATTTGGAAATAAAACGAGAGACCACGTCTCGAAGATAACCGAAGTCGAGCGGTGTAAAAATACGACGGTATGACTAAAAGTGTCATAAAATATTGATAAAACTACACGTACGTAGCTGCCTACGTAAGGTATCTCTACCTAAGTATACATAGTCGTGGTAAAAACGCGAGACGCCGACGAATAACGAATACCCTAAAGTTGCATCTACCTTTACCTACCTGTTCAGCAACAGCAGCCAAATGCAGAAATGACGATGGCGCTGGCGGTAACACGACTTGCTCGGTATAATTTATAATCAGCGGGGCGAAACTGATAAATATGTTTGTTTAGTTTTTTATATTTACGTTAGTCTCAATGAAGTGTGACATATTAAGTAAAAATAAGAAAAAAATTCGCGATTACATTTTGTGCAGTCGATTCTCTCGTAACAACGATCGAGTTTCCATTTCGAAAGACAGCTCCGGCTTCATCAACCGCAAAACGTAACTTGAACGTTTTGATGAGTTAGCGAAAATGATGATGGAACAGCCTACCAGTAGATTTCTCATGGCGAGCGATAAATATAAAAAATTACTTCAAAAATATTTTATTAGGCATTACCTTACCTACGATACGGTTTGTTGTAGACGCCGACGCGCGAGGTAGCTGCGGCACGTTGCGGCCACCGTATAGAGTTATTTATTTGGTTGGCGTGAGCGGTACGTACGACAAGGTTACGTGTGAATAATTGATGAGCCAAGAATTCTTAAGTATATCTTATGTATATTGCCATAATTTCCAAAAGAAAGTAAAAATTCGATACGTTCTACGGTGTGGAATATTTAGGTATATGGCTGCTTTTGGATGGTACCATCGTATTACTTATGCAAAAACGTAAACTTGATGGTTTTAGTATTTAAAGAATAAATAACGTAATTTAGATGCGTAGAAGGTACCAAGGTACTAACGAGCGGCGTGAAAGAATAGTTTCAAGGAAAGTTTAGATCTACTTGCGAGTGAGAAAGATCTATTTATCAAGTGCTTGTGGCTGGTTATAGAGTTGGATTCGAATATAGCTGTGTGGTTGCTCAAATAATACATATCTCGTATGTCAATGTCGAATATTCACTCGAAATTGTATCGAATTCAGATGGGAAAGATTCTGAAACATTTTACCAATGAGTTGAGCAAGGATTTTGGAAACGATAATAGCATCAATTTGTACTCGGTAAGGAGAAGCGAGAATCTATTGTAATTTAATTAATGTAAAAGGTACCTATAAAAAATGAAGGTAACTTTTATCAAAATCTAATTTAATTTGTCCAAGATCAATAATCAAAAAGGATAAAAAAGGGTACCTAATGAAAAGGATCTTAGATGCAATTCTGGGACTTTTATTCCCAATGTCTCCGGCAATAAATCACCTCAATTGGACGGATCATTTCTACATATTATTCTGTATGTACAGTAGGGTGGAGTGAAAAAAAAAACATATCTTGGATTTCGACCAAATTTGGTGAGGTGGTTTACTTTGAGTGGGAGACCTCCCAAAAAAAATTTGAGCCCCCAGGGGGCAAGTGGAGGGGAGCTGGGGGGCTCAAAGTGCACCTCCTTTTGAAAAAAACGCTGTTTTTTGTGCTTTTTTAGTAGAAAAAAATTGTGCGAGAAGCTGTCGTAGCACTTAAAAGTTGCAATTTGAGTTTCTACGTCTCCCTAAACCATCGCCGTCCTTCTCCGATCAAAACTCAGAGCGCTACCAGGGGGTTGAAAAGTTGCAGATTGCAAAATTCAAGTAACATTTCGAGCAAAAAATGGCGCATTTTCAGGGAAGAAATGGCCAAATGAAAAAAACAATTCGAAATTCGTGTTCAGCAGGTCAAAATACCCCGATAAACACACTTTTCGCGATAATTTTACTTCAAGTCTGAAAATTCATTTCTTCATAATGAAAAAGCAGTAAAAAAAAAGTGAATTTTATCATGAAAAAATGAATTTTCAGACTTGAAGTAAAATTATCGCGAAAAGTGTGTTTATCGGGGTATTTTGACCTGCTGAACACGAATTTCGAATTGTTTTTTTCATTTGGCCATTTCTTCCCTGAAAATGCGTCATTTTTTGCTCGAAATGTTACTTGAATTTTGCAATCTGCAACTTTTCAACCCCCTGGTAGCGCTCTGAGTTTTGATCGGAGAAGGACGGCGATGGTTTAGGGAGACGTAGAAACTCAAATTGCAACTTTTAAGTGCTACGACAGCTTCTCGCACAATTTTTTTCTACTAAAAAAGCACAAAAAACAGCGTTTTTTTCAAAAGGAGGTGCACTTTGAGCCCCCCCCAGCTCCCCTGCACTTGCCCCCTGGGGGCTCAAAAATTTTTTGGGAGGTCTCCCACTCAAAGTAAACCACCTCACCAAATTTGGTCGAAATCCAAGATATGTTTTTTTTTTCACTCCACCCTAATGTACAGTCAAGTTGAAGAAATTACTCTGAGAACACTCTATTTTTTTTTTTTTTTTTGAAATTCAGCTTGCTCCCAGAGTCTTTTTCATTGCCTACTATGTAATAAAAACAGCTTACCTACCTAGGTTTATCAAAAAATTGGTGAATAATGAAACAGGTAATTTCCAAAGGGAAATCATTGTTGTTCGCAATATAAATTTTCATTTTTATTCTGTAAAATCTACACAAGATGTGAATTCTGAAAAAGAAACTTTCTCCAAGGGTGTCAAAAAATCAAGCTGGTCAAGATTAGTCAAGCTTTTGATCAAAAAGTTGAGCTTTTTTCAAAAATTGAAAAAAATTTCAGTATTTTATACTGGTATACTTGTAAAAGTCTGCACACCAATACCCTCGAATATTTACATGTCCCCCCCAAGTCGACTCAAAATTTCAAAATGCACAAAAAATCAAAATTCAAAATCAGATCGGCCTAAATTTCGGCCAACCTTCACCCTCCCCCCACCCCAGAAATCCTCCATTTCAAATATTTTTTTCTCGATTTTAGTATTTTTACTTTTCAAAATTTTCCGTTCTGGAACCCAAGTGATCAAAAACTATGCTTTGCTAAAACAGCTGCAGGGACCATGCGAGGCTAGAAGCCGGAACCTGAACTGTCGATCCGTACCTACCTAGGAGGACATAGAGTGCAGGATCGAGCTTCGCGAGTGTGACAGTGTTACCACTGTAGCACAGGGAGAAAGGGCCACATATCCCTTTTACAATTTAGGAGCTCATTGTGATTTTCTTTTTAATTATACTTTTTCTGAAGTTTTTCGTGAAAATTATTTTTCTATGCGGAGGGGGGGGGGACCTGTAAAAAAATCAAAAAGTTTTGCCAAACGGTCAAGCCAAATCAAGCTTTTTGCTCGACAAATTTTATTAGACACCCTGGCCCCTCAATAATCACAAGATACAAAAGCGTGTTGAAGGGATGTTCAGTAGGAGGATGAGTTTCAAATTTTTCCATCAGTCAATTTTATCAGAGGTGTAGCAGTATGATTTTGCTAGGAGAAATGAAAATCTTGAAAATGCCAGCTCCAAATAATTAAATTGCCAACTCGTGATCGTAAATTTGCCCAAAAAATGAGAAACGAGAAAAAATGAAAAGCAAACAAAACTGGTTTATTTTTATAAAATATGATGGTAGGTATAGGTCATTAATAAAAAATAGAATGTTCTTTTGAATTCCCTACTTTTGAAAACAAGGCATCTGCTGGATTTGAAAAATTGAATTTTGTGACGTACCTAGGTCTCCAATCACAATGACTTCAAATCGACAAAATGTTCAATTTTTTTACTAGTGAAGAAAAAAATTTCGTAAGATTAAAAAAATATACATACAGACCTATATTTTTTTCCGAATATAAATTTGTAGATTCAATGGGACCGAACAACACGAGGGCGAAAATTTTTGTTTTGAAAAAAAAAACATTATTTAAAAAATGAATTTTTATAATTTTTTCCAACAATTTAATTATCAGAAAAGGAATTTTCAGATGTCTCATTTTTTAGCACGAAGAAAAATATTTTGTAAAATTTTTAGAAGATAGGTACCTAGTTAAGAAAAACCGGAGTGGAGCAAGGGGTAAAAGTTTTTGCAAAAAAGTCAATAAAAAACTGAAATTTTTAAATTTTTTCGAAGAATCAAGTAAGTACAATGTTGAAAAATTAGAAATCTGCTCAAAAACTACAATTTTTAATTTTTTAACCCAAAACTCAAAATTTCCAACTTTCCAAATTATTTTTTTTAGGGGGGGATCCCTCCTGACTCTTCTAGTCGCCCCGTCATTGAACTTTTCGAAATTTTCCCAAATTATTTTCTTAAAAATTACCACCAATTTTTTTGATTTTCTTTATTTATTATGGAAGTTTTCAACTGTTCACCAAAATTTCAAACTTTAAATTCACTTAGAGGGGGTGAATTACTCCCCTTGCCCCTCCATCGGTCGGTTACGACCCTGATGATGGTATTTTATGTAATAAAAAAATTAGGATGAGCTGAAAAAATTTACAAAAAAGGTGGGTAATATTTTTTGGAAGTAAATTTTCCGTCCAAAATTGCAAGTCAGAAAAAATGAAGAAAATTTCTGAATTTGAAGGAAGCAAATCGGAACATATTTCATTACCACATCAGAATTGGAAATTTTCACCCTTTTCCCCTCATATCATCAACTTCAATTTTTTAGAAAATTCTACATCTGAAATTCTGAGGAAGAAAAATTGAGGAAAATTGTTTAATTTTTCAATTACGAGCAAGAAAGATCGGAAAAATTCAGCCAAAGTCGACTTTCTACAATTTTCAACCCTCTCTCCTCCCCATGTGGTAATAAAAACTAGCAACAATCAACAAAAAAATGACCTGGAGTCTTGGCATGAGCTGCTATAATTATTTTTAGGTCCGGGCACTCAATTTTTTTAAGAGCAGTGAAAACGTTATGTTCTGTAGCACGCTCGAGTAAAAATTATAAATTTTCCTGGAAATTTTAGAAATTTATTGTTTGGGAAGTTACTGAAAAATTTCCAAAACTTTCCAACAAAAATTCCCTTGCACCTATTTTTGGATGCTTATTGTTATGATTACCTATTTTTTTTAACTAATCATGTACCATTTCTTACGTGAAATTTTATGCAACCCTGAATCAAATTCATTTTTTTCTATCAAAAATAATTTGTATTAATTGAATGATTTGCTATCAAAACAAAAATAAGTCGATTCGATTGAATTTGCTGAACTGGAAACTAACCTAATTCTTTCATCCTTAAATTTTCAAAACTGATTGATTCCATTTTTTTCCAAAAACAATTTTTCACAGATTGGAAATTTAGGAATATTGCCTGTCCAGATCAATTCGCTGGTCCAAAATGGCCTTTTTCCTCACACTACTTATAGCCTATCATTATTACCCATTACAGAAATCTTGAATTATTTCGTACTCGTTAATCCATCAAATACGATAGAAAAACCTACACGTACTTACCCTCTTAAGCGTTTCCTTAGCCAATGGTACGCGTATACTTCTCAAACGCGATCAATTTTGTTTGAATTTTTTAACCGATCGAGCCATCCGCCTCGGCTGGTTTTAATAACCCGACATTATTTCGACTCGGTTCGAGGTCTGCATCGGGAAAAAGGGATGAAAAAATAAAACCACCTCGAGAGCTCGAATAAACATAATAAAATTGCGCTACATTTTTATTATCCGCGTGTAAGAGAAAATTTTCGACGGTTTCTTTTCGTATCCCGATGGTCGTATTTTAACCAACGACTATCGCCCGTCTTCCCCGCCTCGTCCGCGAGTATCGAAATAAAAGCCAAATTGTGCTGCCGTATACCTACCTGTGTATCGACTGCTGGGCGAAAAACTTGGTCAAAATTCTTCCCTTACACGTAAGGTCGACGGATTCGTGATCCTTACGTGAGCCCGTTTGGATGCTGTGTTGCGCGAACATGTTCATGGCAGCTTTCGGTGCTGTAGATTAAGGGTGAACTTTTTTCCATGCTTTTTATTCGATACTCGTTCGCGGATTCGTTATTTCGATGGAAGTTGTTCAAGCGGTACCTTTAATGGTGAGTAATTTTTATCATAAACGTTTGCCGGATCGTTTATCGAAGTGGTGCTGGAAGACGTTGAAAAAAAAAACGTGATAAGATAGAATCTTTCTGCGGCGCGATGATGAGAACTTTACGAAATAATTAAAAATCGGTTATTACCGGCGAATTAGTTGGGTAATGTGTTGTATATATTTTTAATGAAATGCGCGTTGAAAATTAATCCGATTAGTAGACTAGAAACGTGGACCTACAATATGCCAGATGATCGCGCGCTTATCTCCGCGACCAAATCGCTGGGCAAATTTAAATAAAACTCCGTTCTTCGCTGCGTTAATTATGTATTCGAGTGTGATATTTACCTCATTTAGTGATTTTTTTTCGCTTTTTTAATGACCCGTGAATGCGAGGATGGTAAATGTGGATAAATTGGTGATGAAAAATATGCTAGGAAGTGAATTTATTTGTGTCCAAGAGTTCGTCGAGTGTCGGTTAGGAAAATAGCCGAATGTGTTAATCGCATGTACAGGATGAAGATGGTGTAGTATGGAAATCGTGTAGCTGAGAAATCGAGAAAGCGTGAATTATTTTGATAAAAACACGAAATTTAGTGTTACGAAATATCGCATATTCGATGACGAATTGGAGGATTTCTTTCAAGGGTTGAATTGGCGTATTTTGCAATGTGATGATGATTTAATAGATTGAAATTTCTGGATGTGTTTCGGTTTTATTTGGCACAGAGTATTTCTGGTGTATTTTCTCGATTCGTTTTCAAATATTTGAACCAAGGGATTCAACTGATTCGAAAACTCGAAATCGTTTTTCAATTTATTTTAAGAGTTCTAAAAATTGAAGATTTTTTGAAATAGTGTATTGATTCGTTGTTTTACGTAAATGGTGTAAATTTTGAGGATTCTTTTTCTTGTAGATTTTAGGTACAAGGTACAAAACTAAAAAGCTTAAAAAATTAATACCTATCTTCTTTTTTCTAAAACTTCAGATTGAAAATATTGTTTTGGATTACGAAAATTTTTGAAGTTTATAGAGGAAGATTGGAAATAAGGTGGGGAGGGGGAAGGGGGGGTAAACACCATAATGACCAATCATGTACATAGGTCGAGTTTTCAAAAATATTCGAAGTTTGAGTAACATTTTTTTCGAATTTTTTTTTGATTCCAAAAATGAAGACACCGTTTTAAGAATGGCTAAGAATTTTTATTTTCAAGCTTCATGAATTTAATTTTTAGAGAAATTTTTTGAAAAATGGTGCAATCAAAAACCAGTTTTTTTAAATTTATGATATCTTAAAAATATTGTTTTTTATCACGATAGAGGTCATGTCTGCTCCGAAAATAGGAATCATTAGAAAAAGAGATGGTGATTAGAAATTGGAAAGAAAGGAAGGAGGCGAGATTGTATATCTAGAGAAAAGAAAAACAAAATGAAGTATAGTTCTGAGTAATTTTTTTAAAATTATAGAAAAAAATGGATTTTTTTGAAAATTTTATTTTGTTTCAATGAAGAAAAAATCTACCAGTCACGGATCCAGACAAAGATTTTGCAAGAGAGAAGAAGAGGCATAATATTTTTTATGTTGATTTTTTTTCTCAAGGAGGGGATGAATGAACAAGAAGGTAGAAGTTAAACTTGCCAATGTCTAGAACTCATAGATTCAAGCTCGGACCCAGGGAGTGAAGAGATGGTGGAGAAATCCCTCCAAAAATCGGACATTTCTTTTGTAATGTTTTGAAAATTGCCATTTATTACTTTTTTGGTGTAATTTGTTTATAAAATACCTACCCATGTATTTTGAAAAATTCTTTCATTCAAAGATTACTTACGTGATTTGCAGAAGAATTGTTTTGAAAATTCAAAAACTTCTTGAAATTTCCAAACATTGTTTTTTCAGGCAATCTTATCTCAATCTACCTAATAAAGTAAACTATGAGTCATGAAAATTATTGAGCTTAATTCTTTAAAAAATTCGATTATTCGTACCATGTGTGAAAAATCTGTGATTACTTGCTGCTTACAGGGGAGGTATCCCAACTGGAAGTAAAATTTTGGGCCTGAACAAAAATATATCGAAAGTACGTCACAAAAAAATATCCAAAATTTCAGGTGCTAAAGTTTATTTCTTGAATGAGGGCGAATTTTTTAAATTTAAAAATTGGTCCATTGCCCTGCGAAAATTTTTTCTAATCAACAGAAAATTTTGAAATTTGGTATTTTACTCTATTTTTGACCTCCCAAATTGATTGGAAATGGTTTCAAGAGGTTTTGGTGCCTCCAAAAATTTTTGGAATTTTTCAGCAATGGAAAAAGGTCTATAAAAATGGCCCATATGAACCTTAGCATGTAAAAACTCGGATTACCTGTACTGGTGTCCTATTTGATCGGTTAAAGCACAATTTTCCAAAATTTGCAACCGTCAGGTCAAATCCTTATTTTCTTCATAAAGCATTTTTGGAAAAAATTGAGATAAGAAGCTGAAAGTTGGTAGATAAGTATCCTATTTTCGACCACCCGAATCGATTTGAAGTGGTTTTGAAACGTTTTATAGCTTCCAGAAATTTTAAAAATTTTCTAGCATTAAAAAAAAACATAAAAATGGTGCATAAATGAACTTATTACCTAGAAGCACAAACCCATATTGATGAGCTATTTAATTTATTAAAGTAGGTACAGTTTCCCAAAATATTCGTCACTGCCAACTTTTGACGAAAATTAAATATAGAAAAATTTCAAAATTTTCTAGAGCCTTTGAAAGGTCCGAAATCCTTTTCAATCGATTTAGAAGGTCAAATATTGAGTAATATATACCAATTTTCATTTTTTTTTCGTTAATTATAAAAAATTTTCATATTTTTCAAGACAATAAAATAATTTTAAAATTTCAAGATATTTATCAAAATCGAGAAATGACCTTCAGCACCTAAATTTTGGATTGGGGTTCTTTAATGATGTAAATTCGATATAATTTTGTTTTAGGCCAAACCAAAAGGTTATTGCCATTCGGGATACTTTTTTTGTTAGATTAGTTAATTAAAATTGTAGGAAATGAAAAATAAAAATTCAATAGTCTTACCCAATAAAAAAAGTAGGTACCTATGTTAATTGAAAAGAAAAATTAAAAATTGCTGAAAATTGTTAAATTTCAAACCCTGATTGAAAATATACATTTTTTTTCAATTTCATAATTATTTTAATAGGTATCAATGATGCTTGCGGAAACAGAGGCTTGGAGGGTTTTGAATTAGAGATTATATTCGAGTAACGCATCTCCCATGATTTTCATATGGTTGTTTTTGAGTCTTGAATTTCATGAAAATTTATACGAGCAAAAAATTCTGAAATTTGAAAATCTCTCTTGAAAAAAACGTTTGCATAAAATTGATTTGAAAATCTTATCTAAAACTACATATTTTGCGAACTGTTCGTCATATTTCACTTTGGAATTGAAAAAAATCGAAATATTTGGTGAAATTTGACAAAATTAAATCACATACCTAATTTTTCCACATCCTTATATTTCACTGAGAATTTTTTCGATTTTGTTCAAAACTTGAAAAAATCTTCATCACTCATTTCATTACTGATGAAAATTCTCAAATTCAACTTCGTAACCGGATATAACATCCTTAGAAAATTTTCCATTCCAAGGGCACTGATTCATCGCACGGAAAAAATTCTACATTCATTGAAATTCATCAGCCAAGTACATCGACCTCTCTCGAAAGCATTTAAAAATGAATCGTACATGAATGAAAATTCCTATAGCGGAGAGGATAGGCAGGTTTATCTTAATCAACCCACTCGATCAATCAACAAAAGAAAACTAAATAGGAATGAAATATTCTCCAAACGAAGGCCACCTCCCATGATTATCATCTTATTTTCATTTTCATATCAATAAAACGAATTACAATTGAAAACCAAAAGAAGCAAATTCCTTTAAAAAAATTTACAATTACAAGTCAATATTCGAGATAGAATTAGAAATGAAGTAATTTCGCCGAGGATTATTTACACATTACCTCACGTCTCACTTGTTAGCTGCATAAAAGACATCGATGACTCGATAAATGATTCTATCTGTGATTTATACGTGAAAAAAAAACCTCGACAACAAGTGAGCAATCACATGTACGTATTTTCGTCTATGATCTCGTAACCATGATATGTGTGTTGTGTCAATGTATTCGTATTACTTTTTTTTCACAAAAAAAAATAAAACCCGAGAACCGACTCGAATCTCATTACATATTCACCTATATCTAGTGTAATAATAAGTACGTAGTATAATGTCGATGTCGTGACAATGTTATGAAACTATACACGGTATAGATGACACAGTCACAGCGTACTTATAACGGAACTATATGTATTTTCGAGTCGGTGACATTCTTCGACGAAAACACAATGTCTATGGTGAAAAAAAACACACCTGTGAAAAAAAAACAGCTTAGATATTTATCTCGTTGGAGGTTGGAAGCCTCCGATATGGTAATATGGTACCCGTGGAATAATTACCTCAGTCGAGAGCCAGTGCCACTGCCAGAAAAACCCATATACATAATTAGTCTCGATATTCCAGGGCAGATAATATTCTTACGAAACCCCCATGATGGAGGTTTCGATCCGCGTAGCAGCAGATTTGGCCAAGGCTGATACCAACGGACTTGCCAGTTGCCAATACCCCGTAACTAATGGTCAATTGTTCCCCTTTGTCCTAAGTGCACTTTTTTCCTACACCCAAACGTGTACAACGTCTTTATTGGAATTTTTCTTATCGGTAAAAATGCTGGATATTGTTTCGTGATCAACAATGACACCGACTAGAGAGCCGTTTTAGTGTAAAAATAAGTCTATGTACCGAACGGTTATCTGACCTCGTGGTATTATACAGAGTAGATAGACGGATAACTAAATACTCAATATCAACATCATTGGACCCAATTTTACGTCACGTTTTGACAATATGGGTATTGGATATTGCGTTAGGTTGTTCCTGATTGTTATTTTCGACGACGAAACGAAGGTATAAATTTAAAACGGTTGATTTTTTTAGACGAGGATGATCTTGTGTCCGAGATGGACCGTTCGTTTTTTAAATGGTTAAATAGATATCAATGGATTTCGAAGAGAAAAAACGAATTAAAAATTTAACCGGTGGAGACTCTATTGGTTTTTCGTTTTTAAAATGACCCACATCGATGGCAATTTTTTTACGTGTGAAAGAAATTGCGGATTTTTTTTCGCATTGTGCATCGCGGTAAATTCATTTATAATGTTTCGGTAGTCAATGGAGTGGAAATTATTATCTTGATGTTGAATTGTATCAAATATGGATTACTTAGTTTGCATTTTGTCTGCGATTGGAAAAAAATTGAGATGTCATTTTCGCAGAAATATAGCCGTTAAATTTAATATCTATTTTTGAATTATCTATTTTTTTAGTGCTGTATTGCAATTGACTAATAGACAATTTGTCTTGTTTTTTTGTTCCAGGTGAGTTTGAATTTTTTGTCGGATAGGTACCTACTTATGAAGAAAATTAGAATGACAATGTATAAATGGTATGAGTCGAAGTAAGTCATACTTTTATGATTCATTCTGAACGCGTTAAAGTTGTTCGAAAATTCCACTTTGGAGTTTCTTCGTGGTAGGGGAGGGGAAATGATTTATTCTTCCGACCATGGCTCAGCGAACTCGGGTTTGTGCTAAAATTCAATAATACCTATAATTAAAATTTAAGGTTGAAAAATGATTTGATTTTATCTTAGCTTGGTAGATAAGTATTTTAACTCCTCTTTTTCCTTCAACAATATTACTAAATCGTACTTACCTGAACCTACTTACTATCAAGTTCATTGGTCCTCATACAAAATTGAAATATTTCAAGGCATTTTTTTGTTTTTTTTTTTTCTAAATAAAATATCCGAAGAATTTGAAAAACAAATTAAAATCTAAACCAAAAAAGGTTTCCCTTGGGATAAAATACAGCTTTCATCCTTCTCATAGAAAAAAATCCCTTTTTTTTACCAAGAATTGAAAAAATTTGCTTTGTGTCGGAAAATTTTCGAAAATTGCGATTTTTTTAGATAATTTTTGTTTTTACGTTGGAAAATGAAAAAATTCATACTTTGAGTTGGAAAAATCAGAACAAGTTACCTATAAGGTATATCATCCCGAAATTTTCAATTTTTTACCAACTAAATTAGCCAACTTTCGACTCAGCTTTGGTTTCTTCGAGAAAAATCGAGATGATTTTCTTCGTCCGAAAATCAGAAAATGTAAAAAATTTTTAGAACTATTAAAATCCTGAAAAAAATTCCAGGAAATTTGAAATATTTCTGTATTGAGAGGAACTGATACAGTTTTTGGAGTATAAATACAAATTATTTTATTAACATATATGTTAATAAAATAATTTTTCACTAAAAATGAATGATTTTTTTTTTGGGGGGGGGGGGAGATAATGTTCGCTGTAAAGTTGAAAAGCTGTTCCAAAAAAAGTTCATTGAAATTGATGAAGTTTCTATTTTCCTGAGAAACTGATGAAATATGTATCTGAAAAAATAAAAATTTGCTATAAAATAAGGGAAGTTTTTACTGAAAATGAATGAAATCTGGAAAATTGCTATTCTTAAAGGGGAATTTGAAAAGTTCTGATAATAAAAATGAAATGAATTTTTCCCGAAGTACGGAATAAATTTGGTAAATGACTTAAAAGAAGACAAAATTGTGAACTTTTGGTCAGAACTTGGAAAATGTTTGATGAAAATGGAAATTCTTGACCAAAATATTGATTGAAAAATTGTTATTGAAAAAAATTGAATTGGATATAAAATTTTTTTACTGAAACCAAAATAAAAATTTATAAGTGTAAGTAAATTAAAAAAAAACTTTTTGATGGAAGGTGAAAAAATCATTAGCTTCAGCGAAGTAGGTACCAAATGTGGATCAGGGCAGGGCCCGGTTGTGGATCAAGCCACATACCTAACAAGGAATTGGATAAAAAAAAAATTAAGCGTGTGCATGAACTACCAGATTACCCATTACATATCTTTAATTGGTATTTTTTTTTTTTTTTTTTTCATTACAAAGTAGAAAAAAATTAAATGATTTTAAAGACATTTTCTTACGCGAAAAATGGATAGGTATTCTAGAAAAAATTCATCGTCAGTATTTTAAAAAAAATGAAATCCGTAATATTGATGTAGAGGAAAGTGACTTTCCATAGGATTTTTTTTGAAAAAATATGGTCTTCTGCAAGTGATTTGATCCAAAATTCGAAAAAATGGAGGTTTGGGGAAAAAATTCCCACGAGCAAAGGACTCTTGGCAAAAATCTGAAACAAAGGTATTTTGGTAGTCAAAACTCCACTCTTTCAGATGCCGCATTCAGTTTTACCTAAAACACAAAATTTCAGGGTCTTTTGGGCAATCGGAAAAGCCTGATCCACAAATGGTACTCCGCTGTATGTCTTTGAGAAATTAAAAAATTCAGTTTTAATTTTTTTTTATTTTTCCTCCTTTCTTTCTTCCCCTCTCCCTCCCTCCCGTCCTTCCTCCCCTCCTCTTCCCGCTACGTATCGTATCAATTAAAATTTGTCAATTTTTAATTCAAAATTGAAACAAAATTCAATTGAAATAAGAACAATTTTTTCCTGAAAATCTAGAGAAATTTCTTAATCGACATTATATAGATACCTAAATTTGAATTTATGTTTTGAAAAAAGAAAAATTTTCGAAGACAGACTTTGAAAATTGTTGGCGAAAAACTCTAACTATAAGCACCTATTGAAATTTAGAAAAAATTTCGTTGAATACAACAATATGAAAGTTGAATGTTAAATTTAACGAAATTTTTACTGAAAAGCGAAAAAAAATTGTCAAAAATATTGAAAATTTCAAGTCAATAAGACGTAGGTAATTTTTCACTTAAAATTGTAAAATTATTGATAAAAGAACTTGGACTAGGAAAGCGTTCCATTTTATGCAAAATGAAAGTTCTGATGAAAAATTGTGAAAATTTTAATACAAAATTTTCGCTAAAAATTGAAGAATTTTCAATAAGAAAATAAAAAAATTTTCCCCTTTAAATAAAAATTTTTTTGTTTGATAAATCGAAATTTTCAAATGGGATATTTTTACGAACCATTGACATTGTTGCTAAAAATTTGAATATTTTTGCTGTAAAATTTTATCAAAAAATTGAAATTTTCATTAGAAAAATGAAGAAATTTTACTAACCATTTTCACTAAAAATTGATTTTGTTTTTGCTAAACATGATCAATATTTTTATTAAAAATCTCGAATAACTGCTTGAAAAAAATGAAAATTTTTCTTTGAAAACTCCTCAAAGTCGTAGAATGTTTCGTGTAAACTTGAAAGGCATTTTTATTAAAAACTTAAGGAAGTTTCCCGGAAAAAATCTATCAGAGGCAGCTGCCTCTCAATTAAAATTCCATTCATATGTGGGTCCTTCTTTCGATATAGAAACGAAATAGGTAGGTATTTCTGATCATGCTTTATGAATGGACAACGAACATACGAGTATATTGTTGGTAGACAAGACAGGCTTTCTTTAATTCAAACCTAGAACTTCCGTTTGATACTTTGATTGATAGCACTACTAATAAGACCAGTTTAATTAATACCCATTCAATTTCACTGAAGCTAGCTACGAACCTCAATTCCATTTACGATACTACGGTATATGGTCAAGGTTGATACCAATCCACGTATACCATTTATGTAGGTATTTCCATTTTCACAAACTTTATACGTACCAGTACCACTGCCAATACGATAAATACTTCAGAGACCAAGACCCTGGAATTTTCGAAAATTGTCCAATCGTCCAAATAATATCTCGCTTTTGCCACCGAGACAACGCATTCGATACTTTTGGGAATACTCTCATTTCTTTTTTGCGTATCTCGTCCCGAAAAAACCATCTCTCGATACGAACAAATCACCTCGTCGAATCCGAATCTTGGCCCAACGAAAGGCTTCCTACCAGGTACAAAATCTGGGTCGTTAGAAATGCTCGGTCACGTGCTTTCGTAAGAAAATTTATACCTTTCGATATGATCAGATTGTATTGTAGAGAAAGAGGAAGGAGGCTGGTAAACTAACTCTAGCCTGGTGAGAATGACGAATACGACGACGATGGATTTATAACAACAGTTCTCGTTAGAAGTGAGGAAATTCGTGCCCCGTGTGTTGCGATTCGAACTTCTCGGGTCGTACGATACAGAAACAATAAAACACACAAAGAACAGGAAAATTGATAGGCTGGCGTCGAGTTTACACAATTGGAATGGGTAATCCGCGAGATGTAATTGTCTGGGTACTTTGTGGTCACTGCTGCAGCCAGCGAGCCTCGTCCCGTGAAGGGGTAAATCTGCGGAGATCAGTGGCCGCATCTCGTAATGGAAAAACCGATCAGATTTTCCGATAATTTGCTCGTTTAAGTATCGATATTACATATAATAAATAGACGTTTATTTTAGTCGGTATCGCGATGTAAAGTACTAGAGCGTAAAATGCTCGATGTTTGTAATTATTTATATATTAACGATGTTCGGGCTTCGTTGTCGGATTCTTCCTCAAAATTACGTAACGGTTAAGCAATCGAGTGTGGGAGTCGGTAGGTTGGAAATGCTCGTTAGAAAAATGGCTCACGTTGCCATTCTACCTATTCGAAGTGTAGACGACGAACAAAAACGAAAGTCAAAATGCCATATTCAATTGGAGATGTTCTGTAATTGATTTTATTCTCATTGTGCGGTCATTGTTCGAAGCAGTACTCTCTCGTGTGAACTTTTCGTCCAATTGGTTTCATTTGAAATGGGTGTTTTTTCACTGGTTTCTAATTACTTTTAAAGCTAATGGGATTTCGAAGATCTAAGTTCAAATTTCTTTGATTCTGAATTATTTTCAAAATTGTATCCAATTTTTAAAAAAAATTCTTCAATTTTGATTTTTTTCGATTTTTTTTTCATTTCATACTTTTTGAAAATTTCTTCCAATAGTTGAATTGAAAAAAAAAAATCAAAAAACACGAAGTTGGATTTTTTTAAAATTCAAAGTTGAAAAAAATGAGGAAAAATTTTAGAGTTAGAAGAAATTTTTTAAAATATGGAGTTGAAAATTGAGAAAATCAAGGATGGAAAAATTGTAAGGAAAATTAAGTACTCATCTGAGAAGATAGGCGAATTAATTCCCATTTTTTTTCGAGGTATGTACGATTTGATGTCCACCTTTTTTTTTCAAGAAGGTACACAGAAATTGAATAAATGTATTGGGCATTGAAACCAAAAATCAGAAAACAAAAATGGAAATTTAAACTTGAAAATTGAACGTTATAAATCGAAATTCAAATATCTGATACCTGAAATTATCAAAAAACAAATACGTTGGTACTCTGAGTGACAGTTCTACACTTTTTTTCGAAAATTTAAGAGAACGGACGGCCAAAAAATACAAAAAATTATGCCTAGTCCCCGCCGGACCTTGAAACGACGGCGACGAGGTAAAAATTCCACCCCTTGATTCCACAGTACCCCTCCCTACCGAACCCTAAAATCTGATCATGGCATACATTTTCATCAGGGGTTCTTAAATAATATCAATTTTTTCATGTTTTTCTAGCACTTGGTTAAAGATTAAAAAAAATTGGAATTTTTTTTTCTAAAATGATAGAAAACATTTAAAAAAAATTTTGATTGAAAAAAATGTACAATTGAAAAATTGAAAAAAATAAAATAAGTAATTAGAAACAATTTTTGAGTCGGAAGAAATTTTAAAAATATGAAGTTGAAAAAATAAAGAATTGGAGAAATTAGAGTTGGAAACATTTTGATAGGTACTAAAATTGTTTCCAATTTAAAGTTTTTCAATGGTAAAATTTTTTTCAATTTAATTTTGTGAGTTGGTGAGTTGATTCCCCGAATTCAGAAATGCGTGAATTGATCTCCACCGCCTTTTTTGGGGGAGGGGGGTGTACGAATTAATTCCCCATTTTCCCCCTTCTTTCCTTCCCTGGGTTTAGACGTCGAGGTCTATCAGCCCATTTAACTCGCAATGCTTTAGATCAGATTTGTCCAAAATGAAGAGACGAGATGGAAGCTGAAAAAATTATGGCCTATGAAAACAGAACTCGAAAAGAAGCCATTGAAGTGAAACAGAGCTAAATTAAAATATTGGTACTTACTTTCGTTATTTCGAGGAAATTTTTTTCAATTTCTTGCTGATTACTGAAAAAAACATTGAAAAATTTATATTTTTTAAACACCCTTGAAAAATAGGATTAAGTATGATTAAAAAAGGATGCCAATGGTATTTTTGGGTAACTAAAGAAAAAACATCCATACTGAAACTATTTTTGAAATAAATAATTCAGTCAACCCCCTCGTGGTATCTCCTGGGTAACGCTGGTAGGCTGAAAAATTTTCAGAATCAACTCGTACATACCCCGAAAAAAATGGGAATCAGTTCGAACGTAATCTGGCAAAAAATGGGGAATTAATTCATACACTCCCCCCCCCCAAAAAAAAGAAGGTGAAAATTAATTCACACATTTCTGAATTCGGGGAATCAACTCACCAACTCACAAAATTAAATTTAAAAACATTTTACCTTTGAAAAATTTTAAATTGGAAACAATTTTAGTATTAAAATGTTTCCAACTCTAACTCCATTTTTTTATTTTTTTCAACTTCATATTTTTTAAATTTTTTCCAACTCAAAAATTGTTTCTAATTACTTATTTCAATTTTTTAAATTTTTCAACTGTGAAATTTTTTCAATCAAAAATTTCTTGAAATGTTTTCCAACTTTGAATTTGAAAAAAATTAACTTCACGGTTTTCAAAATTTATTCCAACTCAATAAGTAAGTAATTAGAAGAAATTTCAAAAGTAAGAAAAGTAATAAAATTATGAAACCAAAAAAATTTTAAAAATCAATGTTGAAAAATCCTAATTAAAAAAAATTACCGATGGAAAAATTTGAAAATTTGACACAACTTCAAAAAAATTTGAAAATTGAATAAATTGAAAAAATTGTAACTCGAAATAAATTTGAACTTAGATGGTAGAAATCCCATTGGTGGCAAAAATAGCGTTTTTTCGAATCGCCACGCTCAAGGAAATATATGGAACGTTACGAATATGCGATTTCCATTCGCCGCGGAAATTTTCGGTTGTCGTCTTCCGGATCAACGTTTAAACCGCACAAACGAATGCTTACTTTTTGCGGTGTTGTCTCGCGTGGTGCTTCGGCGTCGGACCATTGAAGTTTTCATATGGTCGAAATTTTCGTCCAGATGATGATACTCGTCCCATTGTGTCTCCAGATACCTTAAGTACTTCCTGAAAGACGTAATTGCTCGCATGTAAACAAATAAGTAGCTGTACGAAGGTACCTCTGTGCAATAATAAGTGTCCATAACGTTATCAAATTAGTAGAAAGTTTAAGTTGCTATCTCTATTACGATGCTAATTAGAATACTACGTAAGATTCGTGCGATGATAATTGTCGGTATGACAGATTCTCCGACCACTCCGAGCTGCTCGTGTTTTATAATTTATACCAAGTCGAACCTAAATGGACGGCTGGGAGACTTATTTCATCGACTATGGCATCGTCTCTGGTACATATTCTGTAATGAATAAGCTGAAGATAATTTTACTTACGCATATTTCCGGAAATGAACGCGAACTCGTTAAAAGCATAATGCATTTGGGGCATATGATGCACTCACGTCTAACCCAAGTTTCAAAAGAAACAAAAAAATTCGTACTGGAAATGTGATACATGAGAGCATTACGCGGCGGCTGTCAAATATTACTTCCAAGACAAGGTGTGTACTGTGTATATTTTTAAAATAATCTGTCGAATCGTTGCATCTGGCTAGTTTTAGGCACGTGCTTCCGATCTGTACGCGAATTTAGGGTATTTTTTTACGCGCCTGTATCAGGATGCAGGATATGAAGGTATGAACGTGAATGCGGAAACGCGTGCGAGGATCAGATGTTCTATACGCGAGTGCAGTTGATCTCACAGCGGTTTGGTGTGGCTTGTGGGTGTCATTTTAGTTCAATGATAATTTCATCTCGTATTGGTATTCAGCTGTGTATGTAATATGATAATATATATTATGAGGATTAATTCCAAGTGTACTTTAGGGTGGGGTGTATTGTGTAGGATATGAGATTATCAATGCTTGTATTTGTAAGTAAGTAGGTATTATGTCTTTGGATTATAATAAAGGTTATTTTTTATGCGAGAAATATGAGATGGCTGTTTTGATTTACGAATGAGGTACTAATGTAATTGCAAACGTAAATAAGAGTGTATTGAACCATTTGATATTTTAATTTTCAATTTTTTTTGGCAGCCTGGATACAAGGTGTGGGTTTTGCCAAAATTCACCTACTATTTTTTTTCGAAGGTATAATTATTTTTTCTGTTTTTTTTCTTCTTTTTTTTGTAGAGTAATCGTTTTATATGCCAGTACGCCCAACAGGAAAGGAATTAGGTTTAGAGTTTGAAATTGATGTTTTATTTCATGTTTCACCGCTGCCAGCTGTGCTGCGATCAGGGGGCGTAAGATTAGGGAGAGGTGGTCCCCCGAAGGTATCTGTGAAATTGGGCGAATAAATGATGTCGATTTAATATTCGAGAAATATTAAAATTGAATTTGGGTTATATTCGCGATGAATTCCTGGTTATCTGATTACATTATAAAATTTGAAATTTTTTGGTCTCTAGTGAAGGAAGAGGGCTGATGAAAAGCTATTAAGTAATTTTTAAAATTTTTGGTGCTTGACTAAATCCTTGATTCAAAGAAGTATTTCGATTTTATGGTTTCGTTTGGTTTTAAATATTTCTTGATTCAAGTTTTCGGGATAGATTCGATTTCTTTTGTGTTCATAGAAAAACCATTGGAAAAAAAAGTCTGATACTGTGTTTGTATGACGATTTTGGTGATTTTACAAGTTTTTATATCGAAAAATATCAGTTTTGAAAATAAATTCAGTGTATTGAACCTTTTTGTATTTATGTGTGTGTGTGTATGGGGGGGGGGGCTTGGAAATAACAAAAAAAGTAAATTACATTTGTTTGTTAATTTTTGACTGTGTTATGAGTTGAGATTTCTATCCAAAAATTCAAGTTTGAAGTTCCTTTTTGGATGTTTGGTTGTATTGAGGTAGAGATGGAGGTTTTAAGAGCTGAAAAAAAAAAAATTGTTTTTCACATTATGAAGGCCAATTAGTATTGATATTAACAATAAATGAGTCAGAAATGGTGATTTTTCAGGAGAGCAAAGTTTTCTTTATTTTTCTCCAAAAAAGTGAGCATTTTTTCAAAAAATCATCATACAACACTTCAACAAAATTTCAGGGAAGCATATTTTCTAGGGTGTTTTTTTTTGTTTTTTTTTGGAAGGAACCCTAAAGTTTTGTGTTTCTTCTCCTGAAAAATTCAGAATTTTATTCTTCATATTTAATTCTGATATTCCCGATTGGTCTTCATTTCAGTTAATGATTCACGATTTTTTCCCTCCCCATTTTTAAAATCAATTTTGATTTGAGGGAAAGCCGAGAATCAAATTTTCAGTGTTGATTCAGTTTTGATTTTTTTGGTGGAGTGAGCGGGTTCAGAAAAACCAAAAATTGTGAATTAAACATACTACAATGAATGGGAGGAGAGGGGAGGGGTAATAGGAAATACCAAAAAACCAAATTGAATGTTGCACCTATTTGATGATTTACAGTCAAGAATTCCAGGTTTTTTTAAATCTTTTTTTTTGGGGGGGGGGGGTAGATCCTCTCTTCATCGTAACGTACACTTACCTGAATAATTTCATAATGGTATTTTGTCAAAAAAACAGGCTTTCAAAGTCAATTAAGCTTTTCAGTCTCCTTCAGTGGTCTTTGAAAAAAATCAAAAATGACATCTTCATAATAGTTTTCCAAACATCGTCGTTTCTTGTTGTTTCTTCAAAAAATGACAAAAACGACACTTTTTTAGTCTTCGGAAATGGTTTCTAAAAAACATCCAAAATGAAATTTTTACAATATTTTTCCAAAAATCGTCGTTTCTTCAAAAAACGACAACAACGACACATTTCAAGTCTTCTGAGATGGTTTTTGAAAAACATCCAAAATGACATTTTTACAATACTTTTCCAAAGTTCGTTGTTTCTTGTCGTTTCTTCAAAAAACGACAAAAACGACAGTTTTTTAGTCTTTTGAAATGGTTTTTGAAAAACATCCAAAATGAAATTTTTACAATATTTTTCTAAAAATCGTCGTTTCTTCAAAAAACGACGAAAACAGCACATTTCAAGTCTTCTGAGATGGTTTTTGAAAAACGCCAAAAAAGACATTTCTACAGTACTTTTTCAAGAATGGCCGTTTCTTGTCGTTTCTTCAAAAAACGACAAAAACGACACTTTTTCAATCTCCTGAAATGGGTTTTGAAATTGCTAAGAAGAGGGAAGTTCAGGAAAACCAAAACTGTATAAATTATATATTTTTTTGATGAATTTGATTATTTTATTTTTGTTTTTAGTATCGGGGGGGGGGGCATAAAACCTCCGAAAACAAACGAATTTAATGTTACGCATGTTTAATGAATTGAATGCATTTTTATGACTTTTTGTCAAAACCTTACGGTTTAAAGATCAATACAATTTGGCATATTCTAAAAAAAAAAATCGAAAATAGGTATTGAATTGTACTTACATTTTTGACTGAGGTACATATTACGTAATGATTTTTTGCCAAAAATCTGACGTTTCTTAAGGATTTTTAATGAACAAAAAAAATCGTTTCAAAATCAAACGTAAGCTTCCTTCACTGTGATAAGAAAATTATAAAATTGATATTGAAACTCTTCGCAGATGCCTTACAAAGAAATGTATTTTTTTTAAATTTCAAAGGTCAAGTGGGGGGGGGGGTCTTTAGAAAATTTTCCATTCCAGACTTCCCATATTTTTAGTAGATAGTAAAAAAAATTGCTTACGTATTATTTTTTGATATCTGGCCGTCTGGCTGTGTGGAAATTGAGGGCCGAAATTCAATCCTCTATCAAATCTTATAGAATCTTCCCACTTCCTCCTTTTTTTTGACCCATTTCAATTTTAGATGTGAAGATGGATACATTTTGAAGTTCCCTAGAAAATTCACGTCAACTCTAAAATTTCTCATTAGTTAACGTGCAATTTTATCCCGATTTTTCCAATAGAGACATTAATTATGTACTTGGAAATATGCAGATCTTTATACTTCATTCAATTATTTTTGTTGGAAATTCTATAACCAACTCAAAGGCCCTTTTCTACCTACCTCTATATATTATTTAAGCAGGATAGCAATTTTTCAAAGCGAAATGAATTTTCTTTTCAATTAAAATGCATTGGCAGATGAATTACGAGGCTCCATTATCACTATTTTCCTTTTATCAAGAGGTAGAGAAGGGTTCGCAGAATTCATTTTGAAAATATCGAGTGTTGTGAAAAATATCTAAATTTCAATCAAGTTCAAAAAATTTTTTTTTTTTTAATTTAAACCCCATTCGATGAATTCTTTTCCGCGCAATTCTTCAATTTTTCTATCCAGTAGTGAATTCATATCGTCCACAATCTCTAAATCGACTCCCCCGACGATCTTCATCGCACATAATTGATACTTAAGATGAAAAATACTACCTAGGCCGGCATCAAGTATCCATAACCAATCTGGATCATTAATAAAGATACCCACGTGCTTGATACGAGCATTTATACATAGAACTCAAGTACCTAGATACGTATTTACTATTTACCGAGTACTCCAGCGCGAGAAATACGACCATCGTGAACGCTTCCTTATTCGAACGCTTTTCTACGATCCGATGCATGAAGACGAAACGCTTATAGTTTTTAATTAGCTGCTAAAGTAAATAATAGACTCTATAAAAGGTGTATTAATAGTCCGAAATGTTTAGTATTGTTTCGCCGGCGGGATCGCCATCAGCATCGTGTATACATAATACCTACTCGCGTAAATAATTAAGACAGTTCTTATGTGGCATTAGGATTTAATTACTGGCTCGCTTAAATAATACGTATAAACGCGTCAGTGCCCTTATAACCATTACGTGTGGTATACCGTTACGTGAAAATCTTATAGAAAAATACACTTAGGGATATTCAGTTTGCCCTCGCGGACGTTTGATGTCATTGTTATCGTTGCAGATTTATATCTGGAAAGCGATTTCACCGATGACGATGGCGGGGTGACGCGGTAATTAAAAGATGCTCGCGTGATTTTCGCGTTCGGTTAACGTTTACCTAATTGATTCGGTTAATATGTCATCGGAACGACGACGATGCGCGAAATTACGCCGTCATAATCGTCATAATCGAACCGTTTCGTATCATCTAATTGAATCAGCCGCGGCACAGGAAAATACAAAGTCTGGTTGCTTCGACTTCGAGAAACATCTTAATTCGACCTTTAACGTAAAAAGCATTGGATTTTAAACGCTTTGGGGAATATTTTCTATTCGACTGCGGATTCGGTGATCATCGATTTGTTGATTTGACGCGGCCGCATCTCGCTTTCCAATCATATCATCGAGGAAGTTGATCGAGTTATGGAAACCTTGAGCACAATTCCAATAGTGTAGGCGAATTAGAAAAAAATAATTTTTGGATAGTTAAATTTTTATCGCGAAAAATTGTCGAAGTGGTCCCTTGACTAATCTCTAGAAAGTCCACTTTCCTAAACTCCTTGCTAAAAAATTTTATGAAGCCCCCCCCCCACTTGAAAATGGGTTTGCCTGAATAACTCCCCAGGATTTGATTTTCTAGGAAAACTAGCTCAGTACTTTTTTTTACACTTATTTTTTTACAATTTTTGTCTATTAAATTTTTTTGTACGATGATTTGATGAGGAGATGAAGAGTCGAGAAGGGGTTGGTTTTGGAAAATATCCTCCAAAACGAAGTATTCGCTTAAAATCATCGCAAATGGTGAAGGGAAACTATTTTATGATTTATTCATTCATGGTACCAGTGCTTTTTTTGACAATTTTCATGAACTTTTATCCAAAAATATTGATGGTCTACAGGGTCAGGCCGGATAAGGGGTGAATTTGGCCCCCGCTCTGATTTTTTTATTTAACCCCTCCGGATGGTGCCCCTTGATGTGAAAAAATTCTGGAAAATTTTTGACACCTCCTCCCCCTTCCTTTTTCGGAGCTATGGGCATTTTATGGCATTATTTTCAAGAATTTTCAATTCCAACGGAAGGGAAAAAACATTCTGTTCTTTGGCACAATGTTACATCCCGTAGAGGTGCATTTACAGTGATTTTTTTCATCAATTTTGGTGCACTCCATCTTGAGATTTTGGGCATTTGAAATTTTCAACTGTAAAAAGAACCTTGAAAGCAAAGTTTGACCACTTGAAAATATTTCAAAAACGTGTTTTTTAACGTAGATTCACCTCACGTATTCACTTTTGGAAATATCGATGTCGCAAGGGTCGAAAATTGCAAAAAACCACCGTTAAAAAACACGTTTTTGGAATATTTTCATAAAGTAGTCGAACTTCGCTTTTACAGTTGAAAATTTCAATTGGCTAAAACCTCGTGAAGGAGTGCACCAAAATTGATGAAGAAATTACTGTAAAATGCACTTCTATGGGATGTAATTTCGTATCAAAGAACAGAAAAAACAGAAAATTTTCTTCCCTTCCGTTGAAATTTAAAATTCTTGAAATAATGCAATAAAATAGCCATAGCTTTAAAAGAAAAGGGGGGCTCAATTTTTTTCAGAATTTTTTCACGTCAAGGGGGAACATCTGGTGGGGTTAAATCAAAAATCAGAGCGGGGTCACATTCACCCTTCATCCGGCCTGACCCTTTATGTCAAAGTACAGAATTTTTTATGCAAAATCCGAATAATGTATGTACTCTCTCATTCTGAATCAGAGAATAATCAGTTAATCACTAATAAATAGAATTGCAGCACCAGAAAAATCAGCAAAATTCACTGATTTTTCAGCAAATTTCAATAACAGGCATCATAGCGTGGTTACTTTTTAGTAACTTGGTTACTTTTTTCGAGACAAGTTACTTTTGGTTACTATTTCCACTTCAAAAGTTACTTTGGTTACTTTTTACCTCTAAAAGTTACTTTTTTCCAAAATTTCTCAAAAAATTTACCTTTTTTTCACAATTTTTCTCTAAAAATTGATTTTTTTAAGCGTAAAGTGTCTGTTAGTTTCGGTTTAGTCGAGTTTTGGAGACTTTTTTGTTTCAAAAAATTTCGCCCTCGCTCCGCTCGGGCAGTACATTGATACCTCTGTTTCTTGAATACACTATCATTCCTTAAATTTGAATCAGTCAAAATTGGTGTATTTTCATTCTCTTGGTTAAGTATATAGTGAAATAATTTTCATCAAAAACTAGAGATTTTCACCCATATTTCAGTCATAACTCCAATCAATTTCCAATTTGTCAAATAAAAATCAGTAATTTTGATTAATATTTCAATGAAAAATCACTGATTTTCATATAAATTTACAGGGTAGGTAGGCTAGATACTCACTTTTTTTTTACTGAATTTTGACACACCCTCATTTTTTTCAAATTCTTCCCCGCCCTTGCATAATGTCTGATTAAGTCCCGGAGTCGAGCAGATTCAATCCAAGCTCAATAAAAAAATGAAATTTTACCTCAAAAGTGTTCAGAGAAGTGCATTTTATTACTCTTCAAAAATAATTTTTCTTATTTCTTACATTAGAATATAACTTTCTAAATCTACATCAATCAAGTTTTATAAAAACTCTGCCTTTTTGAACCAATAAAATAATTTTCATTGATATTGCAGTCAAAAGTCGTTGATTTCTTAGTCGATTTTCAATTAACCAGAAAAAAATCAGTAATTTTGACTAAACGATCAATGCGAATCACTGATTTTCATTTATATTCATCTCACTGATTCAGATTTAGAGAATTCTTGCAATTTTTCAGTTTTTCTTCGCTTTTATCTGTATTACATTTTTTCATCTGTCCACTGAAATTAACCTGACTTTACGAGCACTACTGTAAAAATAGATTTTGAAGTTTGTTACGAATTTTTACCCCCCTCTCACCCCATTTTTCTCCAATTCTCAGCCCCTCCCTTACATAATTTCTGGGAGCGCTTATAAGTTATAATAATTGCATTAAGTACATACGTTTTTTTGTTTTTTTTTTTTACAAATTTTACCATTAAAAATTGAGTTTTTGGTTACTTTTTGGTAATACATTGGTTACTTTTTCTCCCAAATTGGGTTACTAAAGTTACTTTTTTCCCACCAAATTTCACTATGATGCCTGCAATAATTTTATTGACTTTTTAGTGAACTTCCACTGATTTTCCAGTGATTTTTCTCACTGATTTTCAATTTAAAAAAATTCACTGATTTTCTCTCATATTCTGCAATTCTGACTGTTTCTCAGTGATTTTCGATAATTTTCACTGATTTTTATTGAGCGAGTGCTCTTTCATTTCAAATCAGTGAAAAATCACTGATAAACAGTCAGAATTGCAGCACAGGAAAAATTAGTGAAATTCACTGATTTTCAGCGATTTTTTACTGATTATTCTAAGAATTTCTTAGATTTTTCAGTGAATTTCATGAATATCACTGAGTTTTTAGTAAATTTTCTCTGATTTCTCGTGATTTTCTTTCACTGAAAATTTTTTTACTGATTTATTACTGTGCTGCAATTCTGATTGTTTTTTTATTGATTTTTGATAAATTTCACTGATTCAAAAATGATAGAGTACTTTCTCATCCCGGATCAGTGAAAAGGCACTGATAAACAGTCAGCATTGCAATACAGGAAAAATCAGTGAAATTCACTTATTTTCAGTGATTTTTCACTGATTATTCAAAGAATTTTACAGATTTTCAAGTAAATTTCATAAATTTCACTGATTTTTTAGTGAATTTTCACTGATTTCCAGTAATTTTCTTTCACTGACTTGCTTTCAGGTAAAAAATTTTCACTGATTTATTACTGTGCTGAAATTTTGACTGTTCTTCATTGATTTTGTATCAATTTCACTGATTCAGAAATGAGAGAGTAGGTCTGCCAACCTCTAATTTGTAAGTGCTGCCATTTAGGTGGACAGGAAGGGGAAAAGGGGAAAGAAAATTTGAAAAATTCATAGATTTTTGGTAAAATTCTCATAACACCATAAATAAATATTATAAAATAGCTTTCCTTCACTATTTGCGATGATTTCAAGCGTAGTACTTTGTTTTGGAGCATATTTTACAAAACCGCCTTCCTTCCGGACGCCCCACCTCCTCACCGAATAATCGTATCAAAAAAATTCAAATAAAAGTTGTAGAAAATTGAGAATAAATGAAAAAGTATTGAGCTACTTTTGCTGGAAAATGTAACCCTAAGGAGTTACTCGAGAAACTCAATTTTGCAGGGGTGAAGCCTCCATAAATAATTTAGCACAGGATCTAGAGGGCTGAACTTCCCAGAGGTGAGTCAGAAGACCACCTTCGACAGTTTTTCGCAATAAAATCTTGGCTAGCTATTTTTTTCTAAAAATTGAGCTAATTCACCTAACTACAATCCACCACAAAGCTAATAACTAGGGCTGAGATTTTTATGCGCTATCAAATTAATTATAAGCGCTTATAAAAAGCGATTAAAATTGCCTAAAAAAGCATTTATATGCGCTATCAAACCCCACCATGCAGCATATCAAAATGTAGGTATTTTTAATCTGAATGCGGAAATGCTTTCAAAATTACTAAATTAGAATAAGGAAAGAAGTAAAGTGAGAAAATCATCGAACTTTTATAAAATTATGAATTATGAGAAGAAAAAAAATCGAACTTTTTATTTTAAAATTTTCGTGAAAACGATGCGACTACAAATCGAAAACTCGTTCGACAAGTCACAGACAAAATCTTGAATTTTTTTTTAAATTTTGAAGAGTTGATTTTTTTTAAGCTCAAAATTTCAACTTTTATGCTGTTTTGTAGTGATTTTTTTTCAAATATGCGAGAACGGTCGAAATAAGCGTTAAATAAGCGGTTTAAGGGCCTTTTTTTGGCTAAAATAAGCATTTTCAAGCAATTACGTCGAAATAAGCAAAAATATGCGATATCAAATTGCATAATTCGGCGTAGAAATGCATGAATCGCAAAAGAAACCATGGTATGCGGTATCTACTATCACGCTATCAAATATGCGATATCATAAAAATCTCAGCCCTACTAATAACAAAAACAAAAAACTTACGTACAATATGTGTAATGCCTATGTCTACATATTCGTAACGACTGTCGATCGTCGAGCATAAAGTATCTGTCGACTACCGTCCGACCAGCAACCGGTTCCAGCAGCGAGCTAATTGAACTTGATATACTTATTTGGGAGTAAAATCCTATCGGATATAATACCAGTTTTCTTGCGGTAGGTGTGCATTTTCATCGTGACTAAGGTTCGAATTTGTTGCGAATCCGGTTTATGTAGGTGAGATGACATCATCTTGTCGTAGGAGTGAATTCGATCCGTGCCAAAAGTAAAGATCTTCGTCAAAGCCGAAAAAAAAAAACAAAATCACCATAACTGTCGATAAAAAAATATTAAATCCACCATCGAATATTTCTCACTCGACTGATTCTACGTTGTATTTTTATAATTGAATTATGAATTATGAGAAAATTTCTCTCGATTCGAACAATATTCTATATTGTATTAAAAATCTTCGAGGTATATTCCACGATGGATTTTTTTCTACTTTTTAATTTCTCGTATCTATATAAATAAGAACAATAATCGTGAAATGTCAAAAACTACACCTTGGGTCTATGAATTCGCTCTGAGTCGATTCTTCGCAGCGTCCAGTTCTATTATTTCGACTACGTGCTCGACCTACTTAAACGGATATTTTACCAAAACCAACAACAAACGTAATTACCGGTACGTGTTTTTGTTTGGAAAACAAGTACCTGAGGTTGAACCTCAACGGTTCGCGAAACGAGCCCAAAAATTATATTTTTAATTTATTCTCAGCCCTGGTCTCCGTTATTGCGGATTTTTTTCATGGAAACGAGGTAATTTGTCTCGTTAGTCTAGAATAATGACCGCTATAGGTGCATATGGTGTCAATTTTAACTTCTAAGCGAGCTTTTTGTTCGGATTTTACTCATCTCTGTTTTATTTCTATCAATATTGGCAATTTTGAGAAGAATTATGTAAACGTATGGTTCGATAAAGTTGCACCGGATGATAATTTCGTGAGGCAATTTTACACGATAGAGCTGGGAGCCAGTAGCAAGAGGCGGTTTCTTAATCAATTTTTATTGTTCAATTATGATGTAAATATTTGCATAAAAGATTTCTATAATTGAACCCATTCTTGTCCCATATGAAACGCGTCGAAGTGACACAGAAAGTCGAATTACCTACGTATACGCAGAAAATAATGGATGGAGGGGCTGGAGGAGTCGAAGGAAGTGTCGAGTATTACACCTCGATGGAGTTTTTAATGGCTGGTTTATAACGTACCTAAATAATGTTTTTCGTTACGAATCGACCCACATTTTGTTAATTTTTTGGACCCGATTGACAATTAAAAATTATTACACGAGTTGAAGTAATCAGGAAAACGAGCATTTCAAAGAATAAATTATATAATGATTATTTTTGAATAAATTTATTTAATTATTATTAGTTTCGCGTCTTGTTAAGTTTCGGTGTTAATGTCGTGTGTTTTCGATGGTGATGAAATTTTCGAAGTGTGGAGGTATTTCCAACAATATTTGGTTTCTGGTTTGTGAAGTTTTTTTTCTGAATTTAAAGTGGTTCAACGGTGAAAATATTAATCGTATGTTTTGTATTTCTCGATTTATTGCAAGCTTTTATCCCCTTCCTCTTCTAATGATATTTCTTTATTTATATAATTTATATAATTTTTTTTTCAATTTCCACTCCGAAAACTATTTTTTTTTTAATAAGGAAATTATTCCACAAAATTTTAGCTCTCATTCCCAATTTGTCTAAAGTAAAAATCTCAAGTTTCAAAAGATTAAAAAAAATTGAAAATCAATCCATAGAGTTTTTTCTAAATGGAAAATAATTTTATTTGCAGGGAATAGGAGTCGACTCCGGAGTCGGAGTCAAACTAACTCCAAATTGACTTCGACTCCGGCGTCAAGGTGGAGTCAGGAATCAGGGTGTGAGTTTGACTCCGGAGTCAAGGTGGAGTCAGGATTCGAGATCTGAAAGTAGTCAAGCAGGAGTCATGAGTCAGCTTTCTCCCCTGACTCCGGAGTCAAGCTGGAGCCAGGAGTCAACTTTTTGACTGATCCTTATTCCCTGTTCATTTGTAACCCTTTCTACTGCAAAATTGATGAGGAGGGTTAAGTTTGCTCGAACGTTCAGTCCTTTCAACGGATTCTTCTTCAAACTGGAAATGCTTTTGAACATTTTCAATGAAAAATTTGAGGAAGAGAAGGGAAAGGGGACAAATGGGGTAAATTTTCAGGTACCTAGTTGAAAAAATTATTGAAAATTTTCAGAATTGATCATCTTTATTTATCGATATAATCTTTTTGAACAAAATATGAAATAGAATTAAAAAACGTTTAAAAATTGCAATAACTTGAAAATTTAAAAAAATATCATCTTATCCTTTCAAAAGATACTTTTTTTGAATAGATGAAGTTTCCAATGTGTAATGAGAAGAAGGGGGGGGGGGAGTAAATTTGGTTCACATTCTTAACAAGTTGGAAAAAAATCGTTTAAATTTTCGAAATTTATTAATGTTTTTATTTAATATTCTTTCTTGAAGGAAATGGGGTTGAAAAAAATTTTCCTACTCGTTGAAAAGTAGGAGGGAGGGAGGAGTAAAATTGGATTAAATATTCAACAAATTGGGAAAAATTTCACTTTTTCAAAATTAATAATTTTTATTCTCTTCATAGTATTTTTTGACAGCAGGAAAGGGAGTGTAATATTGGCTCTCTTATGCAAAACCTCGAGGAAAAAAATAGTTGAAAAATTAAATAATCTACAAAAAATTTAAAATTTCCAACAAATATCTACCTACCTCTTGGATTTACCTAGACCTTTTTGATAAAAAATGACTGGAGAAATATTCTGGGATCCTTCCACTCCTTCGATCCTCACTCAGAAATAAACAAGGGAATTTAATTAGCCATGTTGGAAGGTTATTTCTGTAGAGAGGTAGGAGAGGAGGTGATTTTTCTCTCGATTTATATTCAGTAGAATTGTAATTTAAAAAAATTATATAGGTATTTTTATACTAGGTATGTACGTAAGTTCTTTAATTTTTTTTTTTAAATTTGAACTAAGTCGAATTTTTTTTACAACTCATTTGAGAAAACTAGATAATTTTCAATGACCAATATTTTCTTCTCAACAAGGATCAAAATTAAAACATTGAATCTATATTTCTCTTAATTTTTCTCATTTCGTATGATTTTTTTTTTTAATTTTGATTCTGTACCCATTCTTCTTATTAGCATCAATTATCGTTCACCCAAGATAGAAAAAATTTAAAAATTTATACTTACCTAATTTTTTTTTTTAAATTCTACTTTGAAAATGAATGTCATCCTCCACCCTAAAATCATCACATCCATTTATAAAATAATTGCTTATTCTAGAAATAATATGTTTTTGATTATAAAAAATTCAAAAATCGATATGAAATGTCTAAAATACTCATTTTACTAAATTACGTAAAAAAAGTAAGTAACTGCGTTTGTCATTTAGATTAGATTTTCAGAAATGAGCGTTCAAACATTTGCTAGGGGTTAGGTACTAAAGGAGTCAAGTTCTGAAACATCAATCGATAATACGCGAATTCCACAAAAATTAATTTATAATTTTGGAAAAACTCAAATATTACAATTCTATTCTGATTCTAAAAATTTTCAAAATTCACTTTGAATCCCCCCCCCGCAATGTGCGCTTCTTCCCAAGATAAATTCTCGTGTGGGCATTAAATATATTTTGTGGTTAAAAATCACCATTTCGTAAATAAACTATCTACTCCTTCTCCGTACAAAATTATCCATGATTTTTTGTGATTGGTAGAAAATATTTCAGAATTTTTTGAAATATTTTCCAAAATAATTCTGATTTTTATTTTTATTTTTTCATGAGGGGTCTTTGCAAGTTTATTTATTGAACATGATTTAAATACACATGGGTATGGGTACGAGTACCTTTCTCGAGTTGATTAAAGAAAACTAATGAATCATTATTTTCATTTTTATCAAACCTTATCAGCATATAATTCAATTTCTTTGCTCCTCCGAATTGCATATTCATTCAAACCCACTCGACAAATTTTTCGATCGACATTCTTATCTGAAAAAGATTAATCTCGAAATGAAGCCACAAATGAATTCTCTCGAGTACGAATTATTTTTCTGCATAAACCTAATTCCGAATTCTGAGTCATCAGATAACAATACCACTTCCTACTTATATTTAAAAAAAACATACATCGAGAGCTTTCGATAACCTACATAATTATACCTACCTGTACGACACTCGATACTTGATGCGCGGATTTTAACGCCTTCGTTGTTCGTTTGGCCATAAACGGCGCATATTTCACTTATACTTGTTAATTTCACTTTAATTCGTTTGAAAAACTCGCTGCCCGCAAAACGACCCGTAGGTATGGTTGAAATTGACGATGACCAAGTGAATATGGCATCAGCTTGCTAAATTCAAGCACCGACAATCTGCGACATCATTGACAGATTTTAGCACATTGTAATTAATTGCGACGGTACGACGTGATACCCGAAGGAAAGTTCATTTTTCATAAGTTTCCATAAGGTTTGTGACCCTTGGTTGTGCCAGCTCGTTCGACGATGGGTAATTATGCACGGTACTTAGTCATCTTGAAATTACCTAAACTCTGTTCAAATTCATGGTCTTGGAAAAAAAAGAAGGAAGAAGTATTTGACCACCTATCCATAGACCTTTAACGCTGCATCGCACCCGGTTGCCGATTTGGGTGTTAAATATGGAAATAAGTCTTCTCTTGTAGATAGTGAATCTGATAATCGAGTCACGACGACCAGAAGCGACGGGATGCAGTGTTGCAGTAATTAAACGATGGAAATTTGGTAGCTGGTAACACTTTCTTTGGTCAGATTGAAAGATTACATGTAATTAAAACGGAGCCGCGTTAGTTTTTTGATTACTTTCTCATTTAATACGACCAACGATTCATCTGCTGAGAAATATTTCCCTGCCTACGATGGAAAGTTCTTTTTGATACTTACATGAATTTTTTTGTACGTGGTGAATTTTTTTTCTTTGCGGAGAATTTCAATTATTTTACGTCGTGATGATGGCGACCAGCGCAGCGTATTGAATTCAGGTGAATCTTTTGGGCGGAGGTGAACCAGTTAATGAATTGCTTTCGATGCTACTGCGTGTAAAATGATTAAACCTGTTAACATTTTTACACGATTCGTAATCAATTTTTTTTTTCTCACAGAGGAAGTCGTGATAAATTTAACATTACATAAATGCCAATAATATTACGAAACTGGTGTAGGTAAATAAATTCTACGTGTGAAATTACCTCGTTGTCTTTTTCTTTTTTAAGAGAAAGAAAAGAAGTAATCGATACCATACGTTTTTTTTAGTGATGAATTCCTGACGTTTATGTGGTGTAAAATCAAATTAAAGGTAATTGGATTTTGTTGTCGAATATTTTTCAGAAGTGTTTGTGGCAATTTTTTTTGAAGGGTAAATTAGGGTTATTGATTGCGACTAATTTACCTTCGAGGACGAAAATGGCAAATGGCTATAAGAAGTTGGGCTTATTTTTAGACCGAAAGTACTGCTTTGAGAGTTATAGGGGTGGAATAATACTAGGTATGGTAGGGTTGTGAGGTGCGTGTGGGTGCGAAACTGCGAATAAGTACATATTAAAGGAGCATTGACTCGACTACTATGGTTACCTATATTTAAATTGGATATGGTGATTTGAAAAAATGAGAAAAGATAGGTATTTGGGTACACTTTTTTTCACATTTAGATAATTTTTGACTATTTACCGGTTCGTTGACCGAAATTTGCGCCTGTTTGTCAATTTTTCGACTTTTCTCTTCGACTGTTACAATAAACTTATATTTTTCTTGTTCCATTTTTTTAAATTTTTTTTTTTGAATTTTCTAGCTTTAATGTGACTTTTTCCAGATATTTCTGTTAAATTCGATTTTTACCAGATTTTCTGATTTTCATCATGGGGTAGGGGGTGTTTTGCCCCATCCTGGATTTTTTTAGGATATGGTGGAATTTTGTATCTAAAATATTAAATTTAACTAGTTTTCTAACTAGTTTTCCACAAAATGTTTCAATAAATGAATATAAAGTTTTCTTTTATCTACTTGAATTTTTAAATCAAGTTTCGATGAGTTAAATTTTTCAAAAACTTGATTATTTTACTTTGATAATTAAATGCTTATTTTTCACTACTTTTTCCAAACACCCCCTCCCCCTCGTTCAAAAAATGTGATACGAAAATTTTTAAAAATTTCATCACTCAATGTAAAAAACTTCAAAAATTTCGAAATTTAAAAACCCAACAATAATGATTTGAAAATATCTTTGATTTTTTTGCTTTTACGTATTTTTTCTGAATTTCTCAATTTTACGAGTACGCTTTTTACTTCAAAATATTTTTGTTTTAGTGAGTGAAAAATGTTATTTTGATCAACTTTTGGTTCATATGCACTTCCTTAAAAATTTTTTGAGGAAAAAAAGTAAAATGATTTTCAAAAAACTTGGAAAAATTTAATAACAAAACGATAAACCAATTTTCGCCTAATTTATTAATTTTTTCAATATTCTTACCTAATTTAAATTGGTTGTAAGGTCTCGATCTCCCATTCCTCCTTAGGCGCTGAAATGTTTAAAAAGTGATGTGATATTTTGCTGTAGAAAAAGCCAGCTTTTCTTAGAGGTTCCATGGACTCAAAAATGATCGTAATTGATTCAGGGAATCGACTTTTGGTGGTGGGCGAAGTTCCGGAGCTCGTTTCTGCAGTAATCCGTGATTTTGAAAATTTAAAAAAAAAAATGTGAGATATCCAGCTCATCATTGAAAAAATATACTTTTCAACTCGTCCGCGTCCTTGCGGATTCGTGATTCACCTGCTTTACTCGATTCAGAATGTCGAACTTGCGATATGACTAAATTTTCAGCTGCCGAAGTTGATTACAACGCCTTTTGGAGTAATTCAAGATCGTTGGAGATCAGTCAACTTTTACTAAAGGCTCCAGATTAACTTTAAAATGGTCGCGATTGATTCTAAAGGTCAATTTTAGCATTGTGACCTGGTCTGCGAAAAGGGACCGCTGGCCAAAATCAACTTACCGAGAAAAACGCGGTCAAAAAAACAAGTCGGTTTAAAAATTGAACTTTGAACTTTCGACTAAAATATCTCGAAAGCGTAGCTTTCTAAAAAAAACTAATTGCACTCTACAGAGAGGAAATTTTACGCTCTACAATTTATGTTTCATTAATTTTTTCCGTAGAACCCTTCCTTTACTCAGAAAATCGACTTCAAGTGTTAAAGTTAACAATTTTTTGTTGAATTTTTTTACATATTTAAAAAATTTTTGCCACTTGAAGTTACTGTTTTGAGCAAAGGAAGGGTTCTACGGAAATGATGAATAGAACATAAATTGTAAAGCATAAAATTTCCTTTCTATAGAGTGCAATTAGTTTTTTTCTAGAACGCTATGCTTTCGAGATATTTCATTCGGAAGTTCAAAGTTCACTTTTATAGGAAATGTGTATAAAATTAAGCTTCTTGGCTAAAACTAATGTACTTTACAGAAAAAATAATAAAATCTGAAGTTTGCGGTTTATGTCATTGGAAGGAGCATACTTTCTTCTATATCAATATCGATCAAAAACGATCCGTAGGCGAGGTCACATTATAAACCAATTTTTAGATTTTTACTTCATTATTTACCATTCTAATGGAAAATTGAACTATTCACAGGCCATTTCTGAAATTTTCAAAATTTTTCAAAAAATCGAGAAATCAACTTTGGCTGCTAAAAGTTTGATTCTGAGGTGTTCTTTCAGTAAGCCAAATTTTGGGTCAATTGGTATAAAATCAATAAATTAATAGGTAACACAGATTAAATAAATTCACTAGCTTCTAATAATTTTTGCTAAAGATGAGATTTATTCGACGATTCAATTCCTAATTTATTAGAAGTTCAAATTTGTTCAACTCTAAAAATTTTCAATTTCGTTAATTTTAAATTTTTTTCAAAAATTGTATTCGATTTTAAAATATTTCCAGATTTAAAATCGTTTTGAACTCTAATTTTCTTTACATTTTTACAATTTTGATTTTTGATTTTTTTAAATTTCGTTTTTAATTTGAAAATTTTTACTGTTGGAAAAAATCTGGAAATTGAATATAATTTCAGTACTAACATTTTTTCCAATTTCAGTATCTTTATATAAAATTGATTTTTTTTTGAAAAAATTAAAGTTGGAAAAATTTTATTGAAAATTTACATTAAAAAAATTACTGTTGGAAAATTTTTTCAATTGGATTCAATTTTGAAAAAAAATATAATTGAAGAAACTGAAAAAATTTAAACTCAGAATAAATTTGTGCTCAGATCGTCGGAATCCCATTTTTGGCAAAAAAATTGCGAAGATCTAGTAATAAAATTCTGCTTCTGCTTTCTCCTCTCGCCGATCTTAAAAAATTCATACGACGAGGTGATGAAAATCTACAAAAAAAAACAACAACTAAACCACTCTACTTCTCGATATCGCAACTCGCAACGTGTTTAAAATCGAATTTATTATAATCACGTCTTCGATCCTTTCCACTTTACCGCCCACTTGGAACTCGTCGATAGAATAAACATCATTTCACCTGTTGTACGGTGAGTTTTTTTTTGATCCATAGTACCACCTTATACAAATTACAGCACAATACAAAATACGGTACGTTCCAACACGCGTACTCTCGTACACGTTTCTTTACAACAATCACGTTGATTTGTTAGCTTTTCTGGCTGCAATAAGAACAAAAATACATATTCGATTGAATAAGTACGAAATACCTAACCTACGAATGTGAGAGGCGGTGTTTTAATCAACAACGAAAATAATTCTCTGTTTAGAATCAATAATACACATTACACCACATACCTTTTTCGTTCTTGGGAGGACACATCGAACCTATGGTTACCGTGCGATATAAAATAAACAAGTTTTCTTTTTAAGCAATACATCCGCGACCAAGTTCGAATCTAAAAGAAGGTACCGACTTGGGCGACCGTCAAAAATAAAATGTATTGGCGTGTCTATGGCAAATCTACAATTAAGCAAATCCTCCAATCTTACGTAAGTCTATGGCGAGCTTGTGTTACTAGTTAATTATACGTATGTCGAGTATAAGTGCTAACTGCGGTAACCTCTTAGGTCAACGACGATGGTAAAATAAATAAAATTACAGACCACCGTAGTATTAAATTTTTTTTCGCCTCAGATGGAGCTAAATTGAAATCGAATGGCTGGTCTGAGAGTACACAGAAGGTACACATACAATGAAAATTATTGTTCAGTGTCAGCGTACTCATTGCCATAGTAACGCATTCCAATACCTATAGTTCGACTAATATAGGTAGGCCTAGGTACCTAGGTACCTACGCAATAGCTCGTTTCGTAATCCATCTATAGGTATAGATATTCCAAGTGTATGAATTACTTTAAACGCATTACGTATTACGAAATTCGATACTATTTGATTCGCAGACACCAGCACCGTTGAACTTGAAGTCGAACGAAACCCAATACACGTAATACCTCGGGAATAATTAAAAATAATCCATTTTAAAAGCCATTTTTCGCTTTTGTCTCGCAAGTGCCTCTGCCTGCGTGTTTTTTAATTCTTAATGGAAATCGTTGGAAAATTACCGAGGATAATTTCCATCATCGGTGTACTCGAGGAAAGCGTTAATTAGTATTTTTGCTATGTTTATGGAGCCACTGCGAGCAGCGAACGTTTCCATTATGCGGTCCATTTCAGTAATGGGGTTTTTTGGTGTTTTTATTTTGTACTTCAAGGTCTGTGGTAATTGTAGCGGTAGACCTGACGAAAGATTAGGAAGCTGATAACTCCCTTCGTGGGAATTGAGATTCAGAAGCGTTGATAGATAAATTTCATTTTCTATTTCAAGGATAGGTTCCTAGGTCCTAAGGTGACTCATGGTTTGACCAGTTGAAATTGAAAGCGTGTTTTAGCGAAGCATTGGTATATGGTGATTCGTTAATCACCAAATGTCGGGTGCAATTCTAACTTCTTAAACGTCATTTTATAAAATTACTTGTGATTTAATGGGTAGGATTCGCTTCGAGCTTGTAATCAAGGTCGGAAATATACTCGGTGTATCGAAATATATGTACTTGGTCGATTTTATCCGCGATTGTTTTTGTAAGCGATATTTTTTATTAGGTATCTGCTCCAGTCTTTGTGTATTTCCCTCCATCTCCCTGCATAAAAATTGAAAAATAATTTTTGTAGGAAGGTAATGTTTTATATAAACAAAAGAATAAAGTTTTTGAAAAATCGTGTCGATGTGAAGGGATTCTTATGTGGAACGGAGAGGGGGAGGGGTGAGATGGGGTGAAAGTGGTATGAGTTAAAAAATGGTAAAAAGTCTTCATGTATATCGATTGTACGGTTTATAGCAAGGCTAAATACGGATTCGACGTTACTACAGCCATAAAGTATGCTCATCACGCGATATCTGCGACCGCGATGTAAACGTTAAAATTATACGTGTATAATGTATAAGTATAGATATTGATGGATGAACATATTTGGAGAATTTTTGAGTAAGAATTGAAATGAGATGCTGAAAATTGATGGTATAGAAATATTTTATTTAGTCTGTAAATTATTATTTGAGATTTTGTGTAATTAGAAATCATCATTTTGATATATTTTCCTCGAGTTATTGGATGAATTTTAATTTTCTGTACTTGATGAGTTTTCTATTTTGGTTTTCTTCGAATATTTGATGTCAAATGAAAAAAAGAAAGGGTAGGACGGATTTTAGATTGACTAGGTACGAAATTGTTCGAGAGCAATTCAAAATTTGAAGAAGTGAGCAAATCGACAATTTTTTAGAATTTTCAAATTAGGTAAACACCGGTAAGTCAACAGCTGCTTTTAATACTTGGTTTTCGGAAAAGTGAATAATAAAGTAAAAAGCTAATTTCAAAATTCGTATTTTTCCAAAAACATACTAAGTAATAGCCTAGGTACCTAAAATGTCTTGAAAAGTGATCCCCTCCTTATTGAAAATATTTTTTCTCTCTCTCTCTCTCCCTAGTAGGAAAAATCATATTTGAGGAATTTGGTGATTTTGAGTGAAAAATAATCAAAATTAGGTTAAAATAAATTTTTTGAGTTATGACGAAAATGCATTTTGAATGTAAAAAATATGCATATTATTACGGAAGCAGTAAGTATAATAAATATTCAATTCCTTAATTGATTTTTTTTTTTTTGTAAAAATGACTTCAATGATGTAGATGTATTTTTGGTTCAAAAGATCATCTGTAGTCATTTCTAATCCTCACTTCCTCTTCCCCCACCAAAGCAAACGAAAACATTAGTTCAATATTTGAATTTTGACAAATTATTGAAAATTCAAAATTATCCCATGAACTTGCATACCTACCTGGATTCTTCAAAACATAAAAATTTTATCGTATAATTTTTGGTAACTTTTTCTCAGTTTTGAAAAAATAACAATTTTTTTAACTTTGTATGCATAGTAAATACAGCTATATTGATCTTTTAAACAAAATCTCACAATTTTCATCTTCATCTATTTTTTTTTTGAAGTGATGCTTTTTCTTATGAAATTAAAAAATAAATGGGGAATGAGACGCATATTTCTTTCAAAATTGAAATACTGGCACTATACTAAAAAAACTCAAAAATTTCCAACGATGGTTTTATTGGCTGCCAGACATCACAGCGGGTCACTTTTTTAGGGTGTTTGTCACTTTTTTCGACTTCAGTCACTTTTGGTTACTTTTTTCCCCTCAAAAGTCACTTATTCTTCGCACTTCCAGGCAAAAATTCAAATTTTCACGTAAAAATTGCTATTTTTTAAAAATTTGTTAAGAAAAAATGAAAAAATAGATTTTTGCTAGTTTGTTTGTTACTTAATTATTTTGACGAAGGAATTTAATAAATGAAAATTTTCACGTTTGTTCAGTTGATTTATTTTTGAAATGTTTGCAGAAAACTACAAAAAAATTGCCCCCCAGAAAACTGTAAAAAAATTCCTTCCCCTGAAAAAATCAAATTTTCGGTTACTTTTGGTTACTTTTTGGTCATTTTTTGGTCACTTTTTGGTCAATTTCGCTATGATGCCTGGTGTGCAAATAGTTGGACCTTGATCATATAAATTATCCTTCCACGAATAAAAATCCTTTTGAGAAAAAAAATGAAAAATACAAAAGGAAGTACAAAATTCTGGTAAACTAGAATAAAAATACATATGAAAATTTTAATTTTTTTTTCAATTCGAAACAGAGAAGAAAGTTGGGAAAAAATCAGGATTATTTTGTTTTTGAAAAAAACAAACAAGTTTTCAATTTTAGGTCCCTGCTTTAGTTGGAAGTGTAATAATCACAGTCAAGAGAGAAATATTGAAATAGGTGATCGAAAAATTGGAAGAATCACTTTTCCTGTTTTTATTTGGAGAGAGGGAGTGGGGTGGGCAATTGGGCATAGTGGCTCAGAAACGTGAATTTTCTAAAAGTCGAGAATTTAAATTTTTAAATCAAGACAATTTTTACCAAAAAAAATTACTTTTGGCCCAAAAAAAATTTTTTAGCAGGCATCTTGAAAAATGAAATTCGTCATTTTAAATCTGAAAAGAGGAGCGAAACTGAAAAATGAATCGTGGTGGCTTTTGTATGTTAAACTTTAACTATCAAAATCATCTCAAAATTAAAATTTTCAAACACGCGTTTTAGAATCAGCCTTTTGAAAATGATCCATTTCAATTTTAATGTTGAGTTCTTTGAAAAAAAAATCTGAATTTTGAGTACACTTTTACATAGGAACGTTTTTTAAATCTCAAGTATAGATTTTAGTGGGTGCATCTGAAAAATTGAAACAATTGGCTATTGAGGTAATCAAGTTGATCAAGAGGTCTCTCAATAAAAACTTGACGAGAATGCTGATAGAACGAATTTTTTTAGGAAGCTTCATTATGGCTAAAAATTTCCAAATGAGTTTGGGAGGACAATTTTGGGGAAAATTTTGTTGTTTGGAAACGAGCTTCAATTCGAAAAATTCCTATTTTTTATACGAGACGGTGAAATTTGGTTTAATCCCAAAAAATTATTTGGTAATGGAAGTATAGAATTTTTTTTAAAAATATGTACCTATACTTACCGATTTATTTTTTATATCAATCAAAGTTTCGTTCAAATGTAAAATTACCAAGAATTTACAGTCATTCTCAGGTGAAAATTTTTCAAAACTCTAAAAATTTTCTTCTGATTTTAAATTGAAAAAAGTAACGTCGAAAATAGAAATCATTAGGCTAGAGTATCGGTACCTAGGTACTCAATTTACTTAGGTACCTAATTATGTACAACGTTATTTTTTGTAGTCTGAAAAACAATTTCAAGGTTGAACATTTGTTTGTGGCGGTGGAGAAAGGGTGGTGATTTTAAAAAATTCACTTTAAAAATCTTCAAGTAGAACAGAAGGGAAAAGTAGACGAAGTTATCAATTTTTCAAAAATTTCTTTCGACATTATGAAAATCATCCCAATTTAATTCCAACTCATTTGAAATATTTCCTGCCATTTATACTTTTACGTCACATCGCAACGTCTTAAAAAAATAAACCCATCGACCAAACAATAAAAAAATCTAAAAAATTGCTTATTACGAATTACAATAAAAATAAATCAAGGAACTCTGAGCACCCTCGTTTTCCAATCCTACATCAGGACTTGTTGATAAACATCAACAGATCACCATCTAACTCATTTCGTCCAAGAATAACTGATCAATTTCTTCAAGGTTGTAAAAATACCCCTTCGGTACTCTTCCTGTATCGCAGTAGGCCACCAGCGTATCGAAAATCACCATGGAAATGTTTTTGGATTCGGTTACGACGATTTACGAAACATTTAGGTATAAAAATTTGTACGCATCAGCGAAATCGCAGTCCCATGCCAAATCGTAATAATTTTTATTGGATTTTCCAGTGTAAAAAATTTACTTCCGTTTGATTTAATTTTCAACGCAAAAATAAATTACAAAGAGGAGAAAAAATTGAAAAATTGATGAAAATTTTCAAATATTTTACACCATACAGGATGAAAATAAAAGGTAGAGTGGTAGAGACGAACACGTGTAAAAATTATCCACTTTTTTGTGCTCCAATTGTACGCTGGAACGTATCTAACATGTGTATAAGAATACCAATACCTTACCGGTTTAATCACGTAATACTTGGCATTTTTCCATCGTCTATATTTTTCACGCGTTTAACGATCGTATCGATAAAATAATTGAAATTATCGACCAAGTAACGCATAACGAGCGGAATTTACTCCTCGGCGGGAGGCCTCGCTTATTACACTAAGTTTTCATTTTCCATTTCCAAATATTACATACTCTTACGAGAAAATTTTCCAATAATTGATAAACTGACGATATTCGTCGTTCTTCTTCCTACTCGTGAAAAAAATCATCGAAGAACGGGAACCAATACGCAATGGCTGGAAACGATGTAAACAATGAAAAAAACCGATGGCTTGAAGAGCTAATCATCCATCGTTGACAACCATTTTCTTAGGGACCGTTTTGCAAATCAAATTAAATCTTCAAGCTCTGATAATATCAAATGGCTGGCGACGAATTGCAAACTATAAGGTACCGTTCTATTTGCATCGTTCTGTTCGTCGCGTTCATTTTGCCAGAACTGTCGAGTGTGAAATGAAAAAAAAACACGTGTTTGAATAATCACCGGGTAATTTAAAGCTTCGGTATGTGCGAATAATGCTTTGGCATTTGTCGAGTGAAAATGATATCAAAACGCGTTAACGAGTCACTCGACACCTCTCGGTAATTAATACCTTAGGCTCGGCACTCGAGAGTTCGATCACTGTTGCGAAAAATCATACCCATGCTTTGCCATCGTCATTGTTCTGAGGTATAATTTCTCACCTATGTTCAAGTTCATGCTATAAACATAGTCGAGAATAATTATTATACGACGTTATGTGCGAGGCTTTAAAACAATACTTATGTGTTTGGAATTTTCTCATCTCGAGAAACGTCTTCTTTGTACGGTTTCATTACCATATTGCGCGTTGCGCCAGCAATCGTGGCAAAACATTGGAAAAATCATTAGTACATTAATGGTAAACGTGCGGAGAAAGCGAATGTTAAATTTTTACAAATTTTTTATTTCTGGAAAGAAAAACTGGTCCGACGGTTAACAAAAAACAATGTTTATGATGAAACTGGTTAATTCGTCGATAATTTCCCACCGTCGAGTCGAGAGTCAATCGTTTCTGAAAAAAGGTGAATTACTCGTAAACCACGCGAGTATGGTCATCGATTTCTCAACTTCCTTGTACGTACGATAATTGCATGGTATACGCAGCGAGGGTTTTTAACGTAAAAATTATCCACGTGGTGTCAAGTTCCCAAGTATCCGAGGAGTATTTAACGACATTCGTGCTGAGATTTTCTCCAGTAGGATCTTCCAGTATTCATCACGTATGAGAACGTGTATGCGTAGGTGGATGTCAAAAAATATCAATTACCGATTATTACATCTGATTTTGGACGAGGTACTGATATCGCATGTGGAGAGTTTAATCGTGTCTCTTGTGATGAGGTAATTATGTAATGTGTAGTTAGCATCAAAATAATGGTTCCGTGAAAGTATCGAAATACATGATTGATGAAAATTTTCGTCGTGGAGTACTCTCGAATAATCAGATTGATGGATTTGCCTTTTAACCGAATTTTTTTCCCAATTTCTAAAAGTGAAAATTTAAAATTAAACAAAAGTTCGAGGCGAAATTGAACAGAATTTTTGGGAAAAATTGAATAAGATTGTAGGAAAAATTGAAAAAAATTACGATGATTGAAGAAATTTTTAGAGAATAATTAAGAAGATTTTAAAGAAAAAATTAAACGAAATTTTTATGAAAAATGATCAAAATTTTCAGAGAAATGAAATTAAATAAAATTTTTAAAGAAACTTAAACGATATTTTGCGGAAAAGTTGAGCAAAAGATATTTGAGATGAAAATTGAACAAAAATTTTGAGAAATTTTCAAACTACGAAGTAAAAAATTGAAACAAAATTGTTGGGAAAATTATAAAAGATGCAGGGGATTTAACGAAATTTCAGAAAAAATGAAAGAAGTTTTTTTTGGAAAAAATTGCACGAAATTTTGAAGGATAATCGATCCTTTTTCAATCGTTTTTTTCAAAAATGATTTTCATTCAAAATACTGTTCCGATTTCTTCGTTGTTCAATTCCCCTTCCCCACCTATATTGTTTTCTATCAGTTTCTGGAATTTTCCTCTAGAATTTTGTTCGGCTTTTTCAAAAATGTTCTTCAATTTTTTGCCAAAAAATGTCCTTCAATTTTTTACCAAAAAATGTTCTTCAATTTTTTACCAAAAAATGTTCTTCAATTTTTTTTAAAATTTCGTTCAATTTTTTTTTAAATTTCGTTCAATTTTTTTCAGATATGTACCTACAATTGTACATATTAGATACCTTGCTTTTGTCCTCGAAAATCTGTCTCTTATTTTTTTCATTTTGTTATCTTGCAAAAACTCAAAAACTGTAGAATCTTTTGGGGGATCGAGGAAAAATAGAACAATATTTTTTATGCAAAAATGCTATCGAACTTTTGTGGAAATATTAAAATGTTGAAAGAAATTCATAAATAATGGGGAATGTTGAGAACTAAATTTGGAGGAGGGGAAGGAAACCGAGTAAAATTTCGAAAGAAGAATAGAAAATTGAATGAGGTTTTGAGAAAAAATCCAGTAAAATCGTTGGGAAAAATTAAATAGAATTTTGGTGCTAAATTGTGGGCGAAACTTGAATTAAAAATTGAACTGATCTACGGTGAAATAATTTAAATTTCAAGAATAGGTACATATATCATAAAATATGAATAATGTTGAACCAAATTGGAGAGAGAGGAAATCAAGAATTGAACGAGGTTTTGAGGAGAAATCAATTGAGATGGTTGGAGAAAAAGTGAATGAAGTTTTGGCAAAAGATGATTCTAGAATTTTGGATAAAAATTTATGGTATCCACTGGCAAGCAAAACAAGAAAAATCAGAAAACATCCATATCTAATTTCACTTTTAGTAGCAAGAAACCTAGAAAATGGCAAAAATTCCAATGATTTTTCTGCAAAAAGCAATAATTTTTAACATTTTCCTCTTCCCTTGAATTTTTTAAATCAAATTTTACAAAGGATATCCTTTTTTGGGTGAATTCGAAACAAGAAAATTTTAAAAAATCGCAAAAATTTTCAGATCCAATAGACACCTTGAAATTAATTTGAAAATTGTAGGTACAGATCTTTTGTAAGATAGGAATCTAATTAAAATCGTGAAAAAAATCATAAAAGATGGAAGATATTGAACTAAATTGGAGGGGTGGGGGGCTAGGAAATCAAACAAAATTTGAAGGGAAATTTAGCAAAGTTCTGAGGGAAAAGCAGACACGATTATAGCAGAAAATTACACTAAGTGCTGGTCAAAAGTTTATCTCTTTTCCATATTTTACGAGTATGATTTTTTTAAAGATAATATTCAGTCCGTCCAATTTATTTGTTTTCTATTGTTTTGTCAACTTTTTCCCACAAATTTTGTTCAATTCCGTTCAGAAATTCTATTCAATTTTTACTCTTGAAATATGTGATTTTTTTCGAAAACTTGTTCAATCCCTCCCCTCCCCCCTTCAAGCTCAATCTTTCTTTCTCTCTCTCTTATAATTTTTTCTAAAAATTTTGTTTAATTTTTCCCTCAAAATGTGCATTATGTGGTTATTCTTCGAAATTTAGTTCCATCGCCTCCTTCTCTTATATCTTTCGTTCTACAAAAATTAAGTAAATTTTCCGAGAAAATATTTAACAAGATTTTTGAGAAGAAATAAAGCGAAAATGAACTCGAGTCCAAGAAAAAATTTGAACGGATTTTTTAGAAAAATTGGACAAAGTTGCAAGGGAGAAAAAGATTTGAAGTATTGAATAATTGCGCAAAGTATTGGAAAACAACATATAAAACAATTGAACATCTCATTCAAATTTTAATTAAGAGTAAAAATCAAACAAAGAAAGGAAAGGAATTGAAAAATTTGAAGGGAAAATTAAATAAGATGAAGAGGATTCAAACAAAATGTTGGAAAAAACTGAAGAGTCTGCAAAATTTAATTTGAAATTTTGAAATTTCAACCAAAAAAATTAATCAAAAATTATCGAAATTGTCAATTCTTAGTTTCTAAATTTTTATTTTGCTCTCAAATATTTATATCGTGTCCTTGATTTTTAACTAAATTACAGCGTACCTTCTCGATTGAATTTTTCTCGATGTTTGTATGCATGCAGATTTTTTGACTTTGGAAAGTGCATTGAAGGGGATAGTAGAAAAAATCATTGACACGATTACAAATATTGCATTATTTGTGGTTTTCAACGTTGGTCTGAAGGTATAGGTCTGGGTACGTATTAGAGACAGTAAGAAATTTTTCCTTGAATAAAAAATTTTAATTACGTAAATGACGATAAGTTCTATTACATAATCGGTGATGGCATCAATTGCACGTAGAAGCCATACTTATCATTTGAAAAATAAATTTAAATAAGATGTACCAAAAATCACCGAATGATTTCCTTGAGAAAGAGAAACCGCTTCCAAAAAAAACATAATTCGATAGTGCTCCTCACATCTGAATTGTATCTACCTGCCATACAATTCTATTAATACCGAGAAAAAAACACCACGAAATAGATGTACAGGAAAATATTATCCGAAACTTTCGAAACACGACAAAGATGCTCGTATTTGCATATAATTTGCATTTAATTAGTCGAAATGAAAAGCACCATGCACATGGAAATTGAAATCACCGATGAGAAAATCTAGAAGTCTCCTCAGCTTAGACTTTACCGCTGCTTCAGACGCCTATTCGACATCCGATTACGTTTTCGAGTTGGAATTAACGAACCAATGTGATACTCATTGTTGTGGGATAATGGCGAGATAAAGAGTCGAGATAAATATTAGCGAGAGAAGAAAAATACCTGCGCGTAAAGGAAAACGGTAATGCGCGATTTTGTAATGTTTAAATTGTTAAAAATAGGTATTTTTTGTTGGTCTGTTCTGTCTCTGTCTTGTCGCTCATTGTTTGTGTACCTACGCAGGTACAGTATATTTGTTAAATAACAATGAAAAAAAAAATCAGGTCGTTGGAAAACATTGTTATCGGTTACTTTCACTTTTAAAACGACCGACGACGCGCGATGCTGCGATTTTCGTGTCGACTGTCGACCAAGAAGTACTAAGTGTTGAGGATAAATTCGCGCCCGTAAACTGAAATAATTTTAATTGATACAGTTCTGTCGATGTATTTGTACGTGAATGATTAAAGGTTGTCTAATCGAGTTACGGTGTTCGTATTACTTAGGTAATGTCTGGGAGTGAACTGGAGTCAAAGGTCGTAGATCGGACTTTCTTGCATGAGGGTGATTGCGGAGATTCCGTCTATGTCATGGCGTGTGCAATCTATTCTGGTTATGAAAACATGCCTAGTAATAGGCGGTCGTAAAAATGCTTTGGTTGGGCATGGTTTTCTTTTTCAACAAGAGATGAACTCGTTGATACCCTTAAATAATTCAAATTTTTTTCACGGGGAGAGGGTATTTTGGCCGAAACAAAAATTTGTATATCGAAAGTGTATCCAAGGAGGATCCTCCCTATCCAAAATTTCAAGTTCTTAACTTCATTTTTAAAATTTAGGCAAACTTGTGAAATTTTAAATTTACAATACCAAAAAGTCCAAAATATGAAAATTTGATTTAATCAAGGGGAAAAGCTAAAACCTTCTGAATCAATTGAGAAACAGTTTTGAGACTTTCTTTAGGCTGTAGAAATATTTTATTATTTTTCAACTTTAAAAAAGTCCGTTCAATGTTCAAGTTTCAAATTTCAAATTTCAAATTTCTAGCTCAGAAAATTCATGGGATGGTTTGTGAAAATGATTTTCATCTCAAAGGCCATCTCACCCTTGAAAGCTCGAAAAATCATGGGATAATTTTTTTAAAAAAATTTTTTCCAATTAAATACTTATCATCTTACGTTTGGAAAAATCATGGAATAATTTGTGAAAAAGATTTCCATCTCAAAGGTTATTTCATTCTGGAAAGCTCGAAAAAAGCATGGACGTGAACATTCGAAATCTTGCTTTAGAATTAGACTTGAACGAACGGTTCACGATTCGTTCATTTAGTATTTTTGTTCTGAAATTTTCATTCGGTGCAACTACTGGTATGTGTTTTGGACCATTGACACAATTCCCCACACCACACCTCTGGCTCAATTCTACGTAACCTGATTGAAACACAATTTTCCAAAATTAAAAAAAAATGCCCCAATGAACTTCTGCAATTCTCCCCCCCCCCCCCAAAAAAAAAAAACTACTCATAATGGTGACCTGCTTCATCGATTGAAGTACAATTTTCCAAAATTCATTATTGCAGGGTCGAATTCATAATTTTTTTCAACGAACATTTTTAGCAAAAGTTGAACTGTTGTTTTTTCGTTTTTTGAAGAAACGACCATTTCGTGATGCTAAAAAGATGTCGTTTTTATCGTTTTTCGAAGAAACGACCATTTCGTGATGCTAAAAAGATGTCGTTTTTATCGTTTTTCGAAGAAACGACGCGAATCGCCCATATCAGAATGCTAAAAAGGTGTCGTTTTTGTCGTTTTTTGAAGAAACGACAAGAAACGATCATTTTAAAATACAGTTAAAGGATACTAATTTTTTGATTTTTTAAAAAAAAATTTTAGCGGAGAAAAATATGATTTTAATCCGTTAACTATAAATTTGGGAAACTTGAGCTTTAATCTATGAAATAGGTTCTTAATATGGGTTTTTTGCATTTATTAATGTTGAAGTTCGTTTAACACTGCTTATGGATATTTTTTGAAATTTGAGACTGCTAAGAATATTTCTTACACTCCAGAATCGATTGAAAGGGGGGGGGGGTACATGTAAAATCCCAGCTTATTATCCTGATTAGATTGAATTTTCATATTTTGCACTTCTGCAGGATCATGAAAGTGTTGAATTTTCAAAAATTTCCCAAAATTCGAAAAATGAACATAAGCACCATAAATTTTGAATAAGGGATTATTTTTGAATTTACTTTTAATTTTTTATATTTTTCTGTTTCGGTCGTCTCGAATTCTTCTACTGGTTGGAATACCGTTTATCCGCATTAAAAAATCCTAGTCTGGATGGCATTCTTGAAAATCAAATTTGTTGAATTTTAAACCTTTGATGCCTATGTGGAAACTTAATTATTTTACAATCGTGGAAATGAATGTAATCCCGCATTTAAAACTGCAAAATATTCGACGTTGCAGAAATTTTCACCTCGGAAATTGCGGTATTTATTTCCCCAAAAAAATAATTTTGAGACTTTTCTCTGTAACTTGCAAGTATTTCTCGACTTTAATGATTTGATTTCAACTTTCTTTGGAGCTCGGCTTTTTCCGAAAAAATTTTCAATTGCGAGTTGAAAAACTCGATTTTGAAGTCAGCGAAAACAAACTTTCAGACGACCATGTTCTCTAACCAAACAAAACTATTCTGTTATTTACGTACCCAAACCTACAGCAAAGTTCCAAGTAAATGGGGAAAATTTTAAGAAAAATTATAATTTTATAAAAATAAAATCTTGTAGACCCCTTTCTCAAATGCATCTGGCCTTAGTTGCTGTATATGACGTTAAGTGATTTTTTTTTGTGGTTTCAATATGTATATGAGGGGGTTCACGGTCGTTTTCCCGAAGCCGAAATCCCGAACGGACATTTTCCCGACTAAGATTTTTCACGAAAAAAAATTTCACGAATCCATTTTCCCGAATACCGAAATCCCGAATACAATTCTCGAATTACCTTTCTTCCGAATGCAAAAATCCCGAATGAAGAATTTCCCGAATGTAAAAATTCCGAATATAGAATTTCACGAATCACTTTTTTTATTATTTCTATGGAATGCCTATTGCATAGTGGTGGAACAGTAGTTTTTTTTCATCCGCCAGAGGTTTTCGGTAGTATAGTTTTTCAGGAGGTAAAACCACTCAAAAATGGCATAAAATTTCGTAAATCAAACTTTTTTTCAGAAATTTGGTCAAAATTGATGACATTTTAAAGAAAACTGATTTTTTGAATGTGTTTTCTTTTATTTGTACTACATTGCACTTTATTTTCACTGATTTATTTACAAATTACCAACTTTTTATTATTTTTTTGAATTTATTGCAACAAAATAAAACCACCGGTAGTTTTTGGAAAAAATCGGTAGTTTTCGACTACTGAAGGCCAAAAAAACTATCGACGATTTCGGTAGTTTTTAGCAAAAATAAAATAAACTTTATTTAATAGTACATTGATTTTTTTAATTCGGGAAACAAAGAATTCGAGAAAAAGGATTCGTGAAATTTTTTTTCGTGAAAAATCTTATTCGGGAAAATGTCCGTTCGGGATTTCGGCTTCGGGAAAACGGTCCATAACCATATGAGGGAGATAGAAGCTCGAACGAAGCGAGGGTGAAAATTTTAGAAAACCTCAAATTTAAGGTGCAATAAAATAGGTAGTGTAGGTATCAATAGATCTGAATAAAAAATCGGCCACAGACCTCTGAAGGGGAAATACGATAAGGTCGGGCCCAGCCAGGCCAAAGCTTCTTAAAAAGATTTTCGAGTATCAAAATAAGTTTTAAATAGAAAAAAGTAAAATTAATTGAAATAATTTTGAAGAAAAATCCGAAAAAATCACTGTTGTAGGATTTGGAATGTTTAAAAATTTGGGAACGAGAAATATACTTTACTTAAGGTCCTGTGCAGTGAGGTCAAAGTTTTTGAAGAATTTGATTGCTTTTTTATGAAAAAAAAAAGAAAAAAAAGCATAAAAAGTGCAAACTGTTCAATTTTCCTCACTTTGAAAAAAGAATACAAATGTTACATTTTCCTCTAGAAAATTATCATTTTTTAATTCTTTTTCATTTGAAAAATCGTGAAACTAGACATTTTCAACTTTCTCAATTTGGAAAAATATGAGTACCTATGGGAAATTTTCTCGACTAGGTAAAATTTAAAAAAATTTCCAACTGCATGGGGAAAAAATTTCCAACTTGAGAAAATATGAAAATGTTTCCAACTTGGCAAAATATGAGAATTTTTTTAGGGTGGGAAATATAAAAATTAATATGAAAATTTTTCCCACCTTGGAAAAGTATGAAAATTTTTCCAGCTGTAAAATTATAAAAATGTTTCCAATTTGGGAAAATATGAAAATTAATATGTGACCCGTGCAGGGAAAAGGTACCTAAAGTCGGATTTTTCAAAAATGAGTTTTTTGGCTTAAATGATAGGGGAGACTATGCGGAACATTTTAAGACCTGGATGAGCATCCTAAGTCAATTTTTCGGTGAGATAAAGACATTTAAAAATTAGAAAAAATCATGACTTTCAAAAAAAAAATAATCGAAAAAACACGTTTAAAGCTGCGTAAAGGTCTGAACTACCTAAAAAAGCGAAAAAAAATTTTTTGAAAAAAATTGCCCATTTTTCATATTTTTGTCTCTAACTCAAAATTATGTTTTCCGACTTTAGGTACCCTGTCCCTGCACGGGTCACATATGAAAATTTTTCCAACTTTTTCCACCTTGGAGAAGTATGAAAATTTCTCCAGCTGGGAAAATATAAAACTTTTTTCAACTTGAGACAATTTGAAAAATTTTCCAACATTTTTTCACCTTGGAAAAGCATGAGAATTTCTCCAGCTGGGAAAATATGAGAATTTTTCCAGCTTGGGAAAATATAAAAATTAATATGAAAATGTTTCCAAAATTTTTCCACCTTGAAAAAGTTTGAGAATTTCTCCAGCTGGGAAAATACAAAACAATTTTTCACTCAGGGAAATGGAAATTTCGAAAAATTTTCCAATATGGGATACTAAATTTTCTTAGCTTGATAAAATATGAGTAGGTACATAATGGAAAATCTTCTTATAGGAAAAAATCATTGTTTTCTGATTTTTTACAAAAAAACAAGAAGTAACTGTTAAATTTTCACAGCTTGGGAAAATATGAATACAGATTGTAAATTTCCCTGACTCATGGTTAAAAATGATGAATTTTCTCCACCGAATACAGAAAAATTCCGTGAGGGAGGAGGGTCAGTCGCCTCCCCTCCACCCTCATCCGTACGTCTGCGTCTCTTCACACCTCTTCGAGTTTAATCATCTTTACACATATTCATCGTATAGGGTACCTTATGTCCTCGCAGCCGTCATCACGCCGTGTCCGCTCATCATATAATAACAACGTTATGTTCTGCAAAGAAGAAAAAAAATACAACAGAAATGAGATCAGGGTCAATAAATTAATTGCTATATTCGATCTATAGAAAGGAAAGTGACCGAAACCGCATCATTCTGCATTCTTGTACTAATATCAGCGTTGATTTCTCTGCAGATACAGAGTGTTTATGTACCTTTACCTACATTGTAATTACGCGCACCGCGTCGTACAGACCGGAGCGGTACATAAGACACAAAAACGTTTATTTTTATGCCGGTAAAAGCATTTACTAATTTAAAAAAATATACATAGTGTACCTAGACAAATCTTCTAACGTTTTTTTCCTTATTTTTTTTCGACCATCATCGTCGACTTATGGTATTATTATCGTGTACGAGTAATTAGTCTCGGCGATGAGTTTGTCATTAATGGAAAATTTTCCTCGTCGGTTCAAAGGTGGATAACCCGATGTCGATGATTGGATATGTATATCGATAATTATTAATAATAAACGTTGAAACTTGCAGTATGACGAACACGTGTATCTGTATGTTGCCGGCGGTATGGTGCGTTGGCTGTGTTATGATGAATCTGCATCGCAAACGTCGTGTATTGGAATACCGCCAAATTTACTGGAAATTGTGAACAGATATTTTTTTTCGTACGGAGAGGAGGAAAAAAAACGTTCGCGATACAGTCTCTGGCTGTAAATGTGTATAAAAATATGATGTACGTAATTAGTAATCGTAAATTATTTATTTACAAGAGATGCAGGGGCGGGGGGATCATCTCGGGCATTAACGTGATATGTGATGGAGGTAACATCTCGAAGGTTTTATAACCTGAGCTGTGAGCTCTGCGATCCAGATGATTAATTTACGATCGAGTATGTTCCTTGCTAGGCGTTTAACGTGTTAATATGGTACTCTTAAGACTCGTGTAAGGTGGTATCAGAAATGTGGCTCGAAAGATGGATTATTTTTACCGCGTTCGAGTTGCTGGTCTTGGGATGTTTATTTCGTGAGTTTTTGTTACGCTCGTTAAATGACGATCAAAGGTGTGGGTTTATTAATCGAGTTTGGATTCCAGCGAATTTATGGACAGGCGGAATTGATTAAATTGCCAGTACCTACGTATAATTGATGAGGAATAGGGAAGACATGTTGAGTGTTTTAATTCGAATCGAGTGGGAGTATGGAGGTGAACGAGAGTACGAGAGCCAAATTTGTATCGAATTGGTTAATAAATTTTCGTTTGTCGGTGAAAAGACCAATTAGGATGAGATTTGTTGAAATTTTATTGTGTAGAAAATGCATGAAAATTAGATAAATTTCGAGTTGAATGGTATTTTTCAAGGTGGTAAGAATTAAGAAATGTTGGGATTTCTTGACCTTGCGAAGTTCAGTTGGTTTTGAAATGGGTGTTGGGAAGTGAATTAGGTATTCATATGGTTTAGAAAAATGGACCCGATTGGCGTTATTGTAGGGACGAAAAATTGAGAATTTTTGATTGTCGTGGAATTTTCCTCAATCTTTTTCACTTCTAGATCAGGAGAGAATTTGCCTGGTCTCGACCTCCTCCTTCTCAAAAAGTGAGTTTTTAAGAAAATGATAGAATAAGAATCAGTTTTGAATGTATTTTTGGTGAAAAATTTTGCTTTCGTTTTGCTTGAACTTATTTAAAATGTTTAAAATAAAATTATGAATATTTTTCATATTTTTCTATAAAATTATCCCGTCCTCGAATGCTTTTTTTGGTTTTGCCATTATTGGTAATGCTAATAATTTTCTAAAAATTACACTATTGTACATGTATTGTTAGATGGCCGAAACGATGTAAGTGCTAAGTGGCGGAAATTTTTCCAAGAGGAGGATTTAAACTCGACTAAGAATTTTTTACTCCGAATTTTTTTCTATTTCCTCATTAAGGGGACAAAATTTGCTCATAGCAACAATGTCAAAGTCAAAATATTGAGAAACAACGAGGTTTGTGCAATAAAAAAAAATCGAAAAACGACGTATGTAATTATTGAAAAAATATTTGAATATTTCGTGGTAATTGAGACGAAAATAACGCCTTAGCGTAGTGAGACAGTTTTTAATTTTTTTGGAAAATCATACTTGAAAAGAAAAATTTTAGGTCTTTTTTCGACCGTTTAGGGAGCCCCCTCCACCCCTCCTTAACCGAAACTGGGTCGAAAAAGGTGTTTTTTTGGAATAAAACCACAAATTTAAAAATGATTAAAAATCAGGAACTATTCGCAGCGAAGATAACAAATCGTAATACGATTTTTATATTGAACGAAAAGAATAGCTAAAAATCCTGGGATATTAATTTCTAATTTTATTCACCGAAGTTCAGTAATGATTATTTATTTTTAACAGTTGAAATAATTTTTTCAAAAAATTACCTTCGACAAGTGAGGAGCTAAGAATTAAAACTCACTTTTGCCAGGTAAAAGAATTTTGAAAAAAACGGAAAATACTGATTTAGTGAAGATACCGACCATCGAGTTTGCTAAAATCATCTTATATTGTCAAGAAGGACCTGAAAATAGGATTCCCTGATTTTTTCCCCAATCACATTGGTGCTCTTCTTAAAATGGCGCGAGAAGAATGGCAAATGTGAGTTTTGACACCAACCACCCTTTTTTTTGATGGTACAGAAAAATTTTGTAGAACCAAATTTGTAGAGTTTGAAAAAAGAAATGTGACCCGTGCAGGGAAAAGGTACCTAAAGTCGGATTTTTCAAAAATGAGTTTTTTGGCTTAAATGATAGGGGCGACTATGCGGAACATTTTAAGACCTGGATGAGCATCCTAAGTCAATTTTTCGGTGAGATAGAGACATTTGAAAATTAGAAAAAATCATGACTTTCAAAAAAAAAATAATCGAAAAAACACGTTTAAAGCTGCGTAGAGGTCTGAACTACCTAAAAAAGCGAAAAAAAAATTTTTGAAAAAAATTGCCCATTTTTCATATTTTTGTCTCTAACTCAAAATTATGTTTTCCGACTTTAGGTACCCTGTCCCTGCACGGGTCACAAATATATTTTGTCTTTTGGCGTTTTTGCCCCAGACCAATCGTCTTCGAGTTATGAACCAGCTTCGAAAAACATTCCAAAATTATAATGCATTTCAAAGCTGGTTCATAACTCGAAGATAATTGATCTGGGGCAAAAAAGTCAAGAGACCAAAAATGTTTCTTTTATCAAGCCCTACAACTTTTAATCAACGAAATTTTTGTTTAGCTGGCAAATGTGAGTTATGATTCTAACCCCTGTTCTTAGAAGCATTTTTAGCCATGATGGAGACGATTGATTTAAGCAAAAACTATTTCAGCCATGTTGTAGAGCGTGAAATTCTCTTATCAGAATCCATCAAAAAAACCATTTTCAAATTCTTGGCCGAAGTGAGTTTTAATTCTCAGCTCCTCAAGTTTTCCCAAAAATTGAAAAATTTTAAATCGAATAAATTTTGAAATGAAATTTGAAAATGGGCTCATTTTGAGTTTCCAAACCAATTTTGTATTGTTTCAAGCTACAATTAGATGGCAATACTTATTATTTCAACTTCAAGAACTTTTGCAAGAATTCTTAAAAGAGAGAAATGAATTTTGCTGTTTAGAAATTGAACTGGTTGATCAATTTCGCCTTTTCTTCTTGTTCATATATGAGCCTGGATATAGAAACCTCCTTTAGGGGTCAAAAATTGATTTTTGAGTTGAGGTTCCCCCTTGATTCTAGTCCTTCTGAAAACCCCAAAATCAGTGTCACTCAAAAACTAATTTTTAATTTTTAAGGGTGGTTTCTATATCCAGGCTCACATTTGTAGAATAATTTTCTGATATCTTGGAGTTTCCAAAGGAATTTTGATTGAATTCAAATAGCTTCAAATCAGCCAAAAATTACTTTTGGGTCAAAAAAATCTGCCAAGTATACTTTTTCAAGGCTAATTTTTTTATTTTCTGATTTTAGTTGCCTATTTGAATCGGTTTTTTTTGGTATTGAGATGATTATTTATTAAACTGTTAGATATTCAGACCTTCTTTATTTTTTCTAATTTTCAAAATTGCTCAGCATTTTTAATAAATTGCAAAATGATACCTAATAATCGATATTTTTGTAACTTTAATTTATATTTCTAATCGTAGGTACCAATTTCCATTACCTATCTGATCAGAAATCACAATGTTGTTAAATTCGATTACCTAAGTGAAATTTAGGTGTTTGAAATTCAATTTTTTTTTATTGGGTATTTCAAAAAACATCGGTTTGTACATGGTCATCCAAAAAAAATATATTTTGAACACGATGTCTCAAAAAACTCCACTTTGAAAATGAGATCCCAAAAACCTCAATAGTGTCGTAAAATTCCCAGTTAGGACATCGTGTCCTAAAAATCTCCAAGTTTGTCGTGATATTACAATAAAAACTCAATTGGGACATAATGTCCCAAAAAATCTGAATTGGGATGTAATGTTTTGAAAAAATTTGGAAATGATGTCCCAACTCCACTTTTCTCATGAGGAAATAGTGTTCCAAAACCACCAATTTTAACAAATTATCTCATAAAAAATCAACTTGATGATTTTGACATAATGTCCTCCCTTCCCCTCAAAAAGGGTATAGCAGGTTAAGTATGGTGTTTTGGCATTGGAAAGGGATTTTGATGAATCCTACCCCAAAAGTTGAGTCATGATGAGAAAAAATTCTGACAAAAATTTTGGACCCCCAGAGCAAGTATTTTCGGGGGGAGGGGCCAAAATGTGTTTTTTAAACTATATTTTTTCGTTTTTCACAAAATGTAGATAAAAATTTCGTGTTTTTTTAAATTGAATCTAGAGGGTTAGAGAAACCCTAAAAATTTTTTTTCAAAATTTTTGACCCATTTTTCGTCGAGTTATGGCGTTTTAAAAACTTTGAGCGGCCGTTTTGGAGAGAAGTTTCAGAGGTACAGTCACCATTTTTTTTTAGAAAATGTGTTATTTAGTGTTGATTATACCACATAAGTTTCAATGAGTTTGAGTTGGTGCAACATTGTCAAAAAAAATAGAAACTAACCACCGGTCATGCGGAGCCCGAACGTTCATGTCAATTTCCCACGGCGCTCTGGTGGAAAGCACAGTGCTCGCGCTCGCTATGTTTGACAAATGCCATTCTAATCCAGAGGCAGATTACATTTTTTCAAATATGAACGCAAATGGTGATGTAGGTATAAAATTTGGCATAGCGAAGAAGGATACCATAAAATTTTTTTTGAGCCAGTAGAATCATCGCCAAATCTCATTGGAGGGGGAGGGGGAAGATCCAGAGGGGGTTCAGCTCTTTCATTTTTCAAAATTGAGTTATCGTTTTTTTTTTCGTGTTTACATCCAAAAACGCGGTTGAGAGATACCACCAATATTATCACAATCAAAACTGAAACGAAATATTACGTAGATAGTTTATGGCACAGAACGTGAAAAATTGGTTCAATTTCACAAATTCCTCCATTCATTCAGCTTAGAGGTACGGGAATTTGTGAAAAGTCAATTATACGTATGTATGGTACCTAATCTACCCGCAGATTTCGAAAAATGTAAAAAAAAAAGATAATTTGGGATTTAGGCAGGTTCTACAAAATAGATACATATTCGAGGAAAATGTGAAAATTTGAAATGAAAAATCCGAAATTTGAGGAACTTCTCTCCCTGCAATTCCAAATGTAATGTCATTTTTGAACTAAGCAGAATTCCATCGTATAGAAATTACACGAAAAAAAAACCGATAGCTCAATTTTGAAAAATGAAAGAGCCGAACCCCCTCTGGATCTTCCCCCTCCCCCTTCAATGAGATTTGGCGATGATTCTACTGGCTCAAAAAAAATTTTATGGTATCCTTCTTCGCTATGCCAAATTTTATACCTACATCACCATTTGCGTTCATATTTGAAAAAATGTAATCTGCCTCTGGATTAGAATGGCATTTGTCAAACATAGCGAGCGCGAGCACTGTGCTTTCCACCAGAGCGCCGTGGGAAATTGACATGAACGTTCGGGCTCCGCATGACCGGTGGTTAGTTTCTATTTTTTTTGACAATGTTGCACCAACTCAAACTCATTGAAACTTATGTGGTATAATCAACACTAAATAACACATTTTCTAAAAAAAAGTGGTGACTGTACCTCTGAAACTTCTCTCCAAAACGGCCGCTCAAAGTTTTTAAAACGCCATAACTCGACGAAAAATGGGTCAAAAATTTTGAAAAAAATTTTTTAGGGTTTCTCTAACCCTCTAGATTCAATTTAAAAAAACACGAAATTTTTATCTACATTTTGTGAAAAATGAAAAAATAAAGTTTAAAAACACATTTTGGCCCCTCCCCCCGAAAATACTTGCTCTGGGGGTCCAAAATTTTTGTCAGAATTTTTTCTCATCGTGACTCAACTTTTGGGGTAGGTTTCATCAAAATTTCTTTCCAAGGCCAAAACACCATACTTAACCTGTTATACTCTTTTTTGACAAGGTCCCAAAAAACCTCAATTTGCATAGACAAGGTATCCCTAAACTTACGATTTAGACAGTGTCCCAACCCAAAAAATTTGGAATAGCCTCCAAAAAAAGTTAATTTGGACATAGTGTCCTGAAAAATTTCAGTTTGGACATGATGATTCAAAGACTCTCAAATTTGAATATGGTGACCCAAAAAAACCTCCATTTGAAAATGGTATTGCCCACTTTTGGTTTTAACATAGTGGCCTAAAAACGTCCTAGTTGGACATATGTCCCAGATAATATCAATTTCAAAAGCCTTAGCATAGGTAATCTTCGATCTCCAAATTTTCCACTAAAATGAATTCATTTCCGATTTTTTTTGAAAATTTCTCTTTTGGAATTTTTTTTTAAATTGAAAGTTAATTCTTCTCCCCTCTCCTTCTCTCTCCTTTCCTCTAGCGTTTGATCGAGTTATCCAGCTTTCTTTTCTCTTTCCAAAATTGATTGTTGCAAATCTCAATTTCGAGTTCGAAATTCCATAAATTTTCAAATGGGAGTGTTTTTGCTCTGCTTCATGTCACTTTTTATTTTTCGGAAAATACATTTCGTCATCGAATGACAAATCTGGATTACTCAGCATTTCGCATCCTCAGTTTATTGTTTTTTCGGTTCCTACAATTTTCAAAATTTTCATATTTTTCATTCACGCCAGCTCGCTACTTCCTACTCCGTGATGTCATGAAATTTAAATTCCAAGGTTTACATTGTATATCACGTCCCTGTCTGGCATCGCTGACAGCAAAATGATGCATATTGTACATTACTCATCTCGCTGTAATCGTCGAATTCCTGATTTAAAAACTGAACCAATCTTCGAACATATAATAAATTAAATTCGTTCAATTTACACCTCATCTTCACGATTGAAATGCAAAAGTATCCAGATACGTGAGGTAATACTCGCCTTAGCGACCTCGCGGTAATCCCATTATGATTAACACCTGAATGCATCAATTTCTAACGTAATTTCAAGGTCGTCCAAACAATAGTAATACGAAACCAATATTCGAGAGTTGTTTATTTACAACGGAAAAGTAGAACTCGTGGTGGCAATATTTCTTTTTTATCATAAAACAAGAAAATTTATTGGCGCGGGCAATTTGGCACCTGGCCCCTGAAGGGTGATCGTGAAATTATGCGAATCGTGGAACATGTCACGGTGTTGGCCAGAGGAGTACAAGTTCGGGTTGGAAGGTGTGTCGGTGGCGATATTCCTGCGAGTTGTATTTCGTTGACCTTATTCGAATTTTAACCATGCAAATGGGCATAGGACTCCGGGTATGGTGAATTTTTCAGAGCTGCGAGCGAGCGCTCTTAACAATTACACGCTTTTTCTTCGAATTTACGTTTAGACACGATCCCAAAAGAGTCAGATGTTTTCCTCGGCGAATTATTTGTTTATGGTAAAATTTTCAAACGGCGAGGAAAAAATTCTAATATAAATATGACATCATATAAAATTAGTTACATAAACATCGCGAGCATTATGTTGCAAAGAGGCGTGAGTATTATTATGCATATTAGTTTTGCGATGCGATTTTCACCAAACATTCGGGCGTGAGTCATTACTACGAGTATTTACTCGTTTATTCATATTCAAATGTAACTTGAAATTATCGCAGCCGATTGACGACCTGATTATACGAAATCGTAACCGAATCTAATATTTGGTGATATTTTTGCAGGAAATCGAACAAGATCGCCATCTACTCAGACGTAAGCTGCTATCAACCCAAGCTGAATGTGATACTAAAGTATTAGAACTACAGGCTGATATCAGAGAGCTACAGAATGCATTGGATGATCGGGACAATGCTCTCAAACAAACCGAAAAAGAGAAGACTCTATTAATCGCCGAATTGACTGAACAAAATCAAAGGCTGCAAATGCAAATCAAAGAGGTAAGGCTCGACTTCTACGTCGTTTGCAGATTTAATTCATTAAAAATATAACGGCCTGATGAGCAGGCAGGGAACCGTTTTACGAGATGTTTCGTCGGTCGGATGGCTGGTTTTTTTCCTTCTTATTTAATATTCTTCGTTAACGCGTGTAATTATTTTCAAAGCAACGGTATTATTTGTGGGTAATTTCTTGGCTGGTAGGTACAGCGATTAATAAGTTCAAATGGACGAAATTTCGAGGAGAAAATATGCAAAAAAATTGATGATTTTTATAAAAGGTATGGCCGGATAAGGGGTGAATTTGGCCCCTGGCAGGTTTGGGCTCCTAAACACCTCAAGGGGTGTATATTGACTAGAAAAAATTATTCGCAAAATTTTGGATCCTACTCTCCTCCCTACCGGAGTTATGGCCATTTTATTGGATTATTTTCAAGAATTTTTAATTTCAACGGAAATGAAGGAAATTTGTTGTTCTCTGGCACAAAGTTAAATCTCGTAGAGGTGTATTTAAGATAATTTTTTCAACAATTTTGGTACACTCCTTCACGTTTTTTCGGCTATTTGAAGCTTTCAATCGTAAAAAACAGCACATAAGCGAAGAGCGACCACCCTGAAAAAATTACTAGAAAATGGTTTTTTTATGTAGAATTTCGCTGTGTATTTGGTTTTGGCCAATTCTTTGAACTAAGAGGCAAAAATTGCGAAACCCGTACAGAAATGTTGCCATTTTAGCAGATTTTCCAAATTTTGAGCGTTTTATGCAGAAAGAAATGACTAAATGAAAAAAACAATCCCATATTCGTGCTCCGCAACTCAAAATACCCCAATAAACACCCTTTTGGCGATAGTTTTGCTTAAAGTTTCAAAATTCACTTTTTTCACTGATTTCTCATGGCGAAGAAGTGAATTTCGAGGCTTTGAGTAGCACGATCGCGAAAAGGGTGTTTATCGGGGTATTTTAACTGTCTGAACTCTATGGGATTGGTTTTTTCATTTGGTGATTTTTTTCAGGAAAATTCATCATTTTCAAGTTTGGATCAAGTCTCTCGGGCAAGAAAAGTACAATAGACAATTAATGCCATAATTCGGCCATTTTTGATGGAAATTGGTAAAGTAGTTTATTTTGAGTGGAAGACCTCCTAGAAAAATTCTGAACTTTTTAGTCCAGAATGAGGTGGAGTTGAAAGACCTCAAAGTAAGTACTTAGATGCAATTTCGAGAAAAAATTTTTTGCCATTGTTAGGTAATGCCACCTACTAAGAACCCGGATCTTCCCCTTTCCAAATAAGGTACAATTTAAGTTTAGACGTCTCTCTAAACGATTGCTTGTCCCCTATAAGGACACTGAAAAGTAAAAGATGTTAAATTAAACGATTTTTTTCTACTAAATTCAGATCGACCATAAACGACCATCTTACAATATTGAAGAACGGTCGATTTTGATCGTTTTTAAAGAAACAACCAGAAACATACTCTCTCATTTCTGAATCAGTGAAATTTACCTCACTGAAAAACAGTCAGATCACTGAAAATCATTGAAAATTCAATAAAAACTCAGTGATATTTATGAAATTTACTGAAAAATCTGTGAAATTCTTTGAATAATCAGTGAAAAGTCACTGATGAATAGTCAGAATTGCAGCACAGGAAAAATCAGCAAAATTCACTGATTTCCAGCAAATTTTCGCTGATTTTTCAAAGATTTTCACTGATTTTTCAGCAAATTTCATCAATTTTACTGACTTTTCAGTGAATTTTCACTGATTTTCCAGTGATTTTTCTCACTGATTTTTTTACTGAAAATGAATCAGTGAGAAAAATCACTGGAAAATCAGTGAAAATTCACTGAAAAGACAAGTCAGTATAAAATTGATGAAATTTGCTGAAAAATCAGTGAAAATCGTTGAAAAATTAACACACTTTTTCCCTTAAGGTAAAAACCTTAGAACATGGATATGTTCAAATGTAATTTTAATTTCATGACTTTTTATTAAAATGTCAATGCATTTGAATGTTTATTTTTTTTATTTTTTGAACATTTTAAAATACCAATTTTTTATTATTTTTTTTCTCATTTTTATAAATGTTTTACTATTTTTCAAAACCAATTACTTACATTTTATAATTTTTATGTCAATACATGTATCTACTTTTTATTTTTATTTTTTTATTTTTGAAACTATTTGAAACTCCCGACTTTTTATTAAAATGTCAATGAAGAAACTTTTTTCATCTTTTCAACATTTTAACATACTTTTTCTAGTTTTTTTCTCATTTACTTTTTCTCAACACAAATGTATTGAACAGTTTTTACGTGTAAAAGAACAAGGCCAATATGATAGATAAACAGTTTTTACGTGCAAATGAACACAACCAACAAATGAATTGAACAGCTTTTTTGTGCAGAATAGTTAACATGACCAATAGAGACTGCAATGTAACGCTGGTTTGCCTATCCCCCAGCGCCGTAAGCTAGTGAAGCAGCGGACAACGAACCAATAAAATTACGAGCTTTGTGCTCTAAATGACGTCAGATAGACTCGAGGCAATGCCAGTTGTTTTCTTGCCGGCTGCTTCACTGGCTTACGGCGCTGGGGGATAGGCAAACCAGCGTTACATTGCAGTCTCTATATAGGTTTAAACCCTTAAAAATCATATATACAATAACCTCATATTCTTAAGTACCATCTACACCTACCACATAATCTTAGATTGCTTAGTAAAATGCGCAGTGTTACCATTAACCAGAAATATTAATTCTTTCATCAATTTTCAAATTAGGTACTTTATAAATCACTTATGGGTCGGACTGTTTATTTTACCAAGCAATATAAAAATTACAAAATTTTAATTATCATCATCCATCTTAGTAGCATCATACATTCTGTCTCTTATTATCAAATCAATGAAGACAGATTATCACAGTAATCTTCCCACCCTCTTACACAATGTGTCTTTCCACGGAGATTCTCTTTTCTGACTTGCCATCTTCTATTTATGTAAGATATGCTACAAACACAAATTTCCCAAGACTCAAATAAGGAAATCAATAATTTGATGAGCAATCTTACATTTTGTCAGTATCTTTAAAATGTCACTACATATATATATCAGCTATCATCATTTAACATAATGTCATTATGTCTTAATCTGAATCAGGCAGTCCATAATATCTTCAGTATTATTCGCTAAACTGACATTTTAAAGATGTTAATTCTACCGTCGGTTAAGCGCTAACTGCCAATTAGAAGCGTCAGTTAGCCGCTAACCATCAATTAAAAATCTGTGAGCACAATTGATAAACCGGCCCTAACATAATATTATTATGTCCAAATATAATATTTAATTTCATTTCAAAGTTTTTTCAAGTCTAACATAATGTCATTATGCCCAGCATTACGTTACACCACCAGCGTTATGTTACACCTCCAGCGTTTCTTCATTAAAAATGATGTTTTTCAAATTTTTTGGTGTCCACCATAATGTCATTATGTCTTGACCTAATCTCTCCAAGTCTAACATGTTATCAGCAAATTATCATGTTCAAATATAATATTTAATTTTATTTATAAGTTTTTTCAAGCCTAACATAAAGTCATTATGTCTTGATCCACTGTGATCATTACACATAACCCGTAACCCGTCCAAGTCTAACATAATATCAGCAAATTATTATGTTCAAATATAATATTTAATTTTATTTATAAGTTTTTTTAAGTCTAACATAATGTCATAATGTCTTGATCCACCGTAACCGTAAGAATTTTCAAGCGTAACCATTTTCAAGCGTAAGAATTTTCTAGCGTAAGAATTTTCTAGCGTAACAATTTTCTAGCGTAACAATTTCAAAATTTTACCCCCCAGGCCTAAAGACATATCCATGTCAAAATCAGCGAAAATTTGCTGGAAATCAGTGAATTTTGCTGATTTTTCCGGTGCTGTAATTCTGACTATTGCAACTCTGACTGTTTCTCAATGATTTTTGATAATTTTCACCGATTTATAATTGAGAGAGTAGTTAATTGCTAACAGCAACACAAAACAAGGAAAAGAGTTGAGAAGGAAATTTTCAAAGCTCCTGGATCCCTTCTGTTTTTTTTTGTTTTTTTTTTAGTCCAAAGTGAAAAGTCGATTTGCGAAGATGACGAAGGTGGGACCAAAATTGAAAAATTATTCTCAGTGGGTATCGACATAATACGTGTTTTTTCTCCCCTGCATCCATTTCTGCGGTCATTTTGTCCTTGAATGTAAGTCACCTTGGAGGGGACGGATGAGACCAGAATTGCGAATTTTTCTTGAGATTGCTTCAAGTTTTCTATCTCGGAGAGTAAAATTCTACTTTTGGGGTCAAACTGATCGCAATAGGATTCGAGGAATCAAAAACCATAAATTTTGATACCTCACTCGATACCTCGCCTTCCAGAGGGTCTAATTTTACGACTGGGGTTGAAATAACTGAAAAACTGGATTCAGGGGGTTAAAAAACACGAATTTACATATCTCATTTGATACAGGTGAGAATTTTTTAGCTTTGGTCCCTCCTTCCCATCCCCCCAAGGTCTACTTGTGAGTTTGAAGTCATAATAACCACAGAAATATACTCAGAAGCTTTGAAGATTCCATAAAGCCAGTCTTCTTTTTTTTAAATTTCGAACAAAGAACATTTCCTGGTAAGATGGTGAAATCAGCCCTTGAACCGATCGGGACAAAAATTACCCAAAAAGTTGGTCAAATAGGTGTAAATTCATTCCAAAAAAAATGTCACCTCCACCCCCATTCAAGTTACGCGGTCATATCATATGCTCGAAATTCAATATTTTCTACCTCCGAAGGGGGTGGTTCAAACACAAAAATCGCCGAATTTTCCAGACGTAAACTGGACTCCGTTATCACCACCTTTTTTCTCTTGAAATTTTTTAGAAATTTTTTCAAAAAATCAATGATTTCTTTCCTTGAAAAAATTTCATCGTAATCAAAATTTCAAATTTGACAACAAACATTTTGAAATTTTTACAGATGATACATAAGTACATTGTAGATGTATATCAATCTGAGAATTTTTTAAGGTTTTTCGCGATTTGAAAATTTCAAAACTTCGCCAAAAAAGGGGAAGAGGGAGCCACGAATTTTTTTTCACTCCAAAATTAGGTACAATATATTTTGGGAGGCCCAAAAATAGGCGGTACAAGGTCAAAAAAATGAAATCAATAAAAAAACACGTTTTATCGATGTTTTTCCACCCTTCTATCAGTGGCGTCGTCAGAATTGAAAATGGGGGGGGGGGAGGGGGGGCACAAAAGGGGTCGTGTGTTGGACAACTTTTTTTGCTTTTTCGAAATGGAAAAGAGAGAGGGGAGGAGGAGTGGAGACTGACTTTTTTCACCTGCTAAAAATGGGGAGGGGGTAAAAAGGGAGCCTTTTCTGCCCTTTCGTCTCAAATAGATCATAGAATTTCGATTTTGTTCATGCCCGAGCGAAGCGAGGGCGAAACTACGAACAAATTTTATTTTTAATGCCCTAAAACAGACATTTTTTCATGTTTTAATGCTTTGAAAATCCTATCTGATGTAAGTGTAATGTAAATTTATAAATACAACATAACTTCTTTTTTTTTGGGGGGGGGGGGGGGCGGCAAGCGGGGGCCAGAATTTTTTCCGGGGGGGTCTGGCACTGGCACCCCCCCTGCCGACGCCTCTGCCTTCTATAAGAAGATTTAAGGTTGATATTTCCAGCAAAATAACAATTTTGGGCGCCCGATCGGTTCAAGGGCCGAATTCACCATATTACCAGGAAATGTTCTTTTAAATAAATTTTTTTTGTGGTTTTTTTTGTGCTTTGCTGTTTGATTGGGATCGCCCCCTGCTAAAGTAGAAGAAATTTTATCAAACTCAAAAAAAAAAAACTTGAAAATTGCTCTTTTCATATGTCTTTGATGAAATTTCAGATTTTAGATAATACGTAAACGATTTTCACGTTTTTTTTCACTGTTAATTCGCAATTTGATGCGGACCCCCCCCCCCCCCCCCCCCCCCCTTCAAGAAGCTGGAAAAATTATGACAAAAGTTGTGTCCAACTAAAAAAAAAAAACACTATTGAATCACTTTAAAAAAACGAAAGATTTTGCTTGCAGATGAGTTTTGATTCCAAGTCCTTCAATTCGAGCAATCAATTCTTTGAATCTCGTTTATTTTGTAGGCATTGTATAGGCAAATCATCAAACACCTCTGTACTTGTCCATCGATTCGTTTGTGGATTTGAAATGTCTTATAAACTTGAACATTCCGATTCAATTTTACTATAATTTTTTTTTCAAAAATGTATTTCAAACTCGAATTGCCCCTAATTTTTAGCCAATTTACAAATAATCGTGTCATGTGAAGATATAAAACTCTTCAACTAATGTATACCTAATTACCTACGACTGAAAATTGCTACTTTACGAGCCTGCATGGTCTTAATCCACATAAGCACATTCTTCTTCTGCTGCTGCCAAAATTCACACAATTGCCTACATGCATACGTAGTTATCGTGATTAAAGACAAAAAAGTAACTGTACCTTATAATGGCACCTCTGCCTCTAATACAAATTATGCGAATGCCAGATCAAAAGAATAAAACATCACCAACACCGGTCTACTTATCATTACTCGTATGCAAAAAGATACACCTAGTGAGACAATGGTACGCCGGTTGAATACCCATGCGGATATATTAATTAAATTCGTAATACCTCGCCGGCTAGGTATAATAATCACAACACGACAATTATAGGTGCATGTTATGTTAGAATCACTCACGCTGGCGCAGGCGGAATAATTAATACGTAAACCGCCCAAAAGCTTGCAAGTAGAGCGTATTGGATCAGCGACGCGAACTTTAAACCTAGTTTTTATCGCAATGTTGGTATTTTTCCTCAAAGACATCATTCTGGTGTATCTACCTGCGAGTAAAGAATACCGAATGGTTTTTCTATTCGGCTTCTACGCAATACACGCGAATCGCGAATTGTAGCTACGCCAACGTTGACTGTTGTTGCGATGTATAATTACACGGAAATTCACACTGCTAACGAAAAGAGAAATTAATACCCGAACCCCGAATGGTGTACCAACTCGATACTGCGATTGTGATTGCCATTATAAGCGTGTCAATGATTCGACGATTTCGAATCGATTCGAGAAATAGAAGTTTCTAGTTGTAATGCTTGTTGCTGTTAATGATATCTATGTATTTTTGTAGCCGATTTTAATTTTATTTGGTGGTTTTCTTCTTGTTTTATGTTACAGTCGAGTAAATTAGAAGAAGCGTTAACGCTGCAGTTACAAGGTCTCAGAGATCAGTGTAATTTGAAAAGGTCTAGTCTACAAGATCACCAGAGCAGCTTGGAAGTCCTCAAAGAGGAGGTGAGTATGAGAGAGTGAATAAATTGCAACCTCGAATGATTTTTGATCTTTTTCGGTGATTTTGAAATGTAAAGGTTGGTGTTTGTTCGAAAAAAAAGAAATAAAATAGAGACAAAATTAGGTTCGTTTTTAGTAAAAAAAAAACCAAGGTATCTCGAGTTTTTGACCAACAAGTCAAGATAATCATGCAAAATCAAGCTTTTTGACTCACAGGTCGAGCTTTTTTTCGAAAATTGAAAAAAATCCATTCACCCTTGATAAATAATTTAAATTAAAAAAGAGCTCTATTGTGATTTTTTTGAATCATATTTGTTTGAATTTGTTCGAAAAAATTTAAATTTAGGAGCTCATTGTAATTTCTTTTAACTACATACATAAATGTACAAATTTTGTTTGAGGGTTTTCGTAGAAATTATTTTTTTTTTGGGGGGGGGGGGGTGGCCTATAAAAATGTCGAATAAGTCATGCAAAAAGGTCAAACTAACGTAAGTCAAGCATTTTTGCTCAGCAAATTTGGTTAAAACATCCTGAAAAAATTGGCTTGATTGAAAAATTTACAAAAGTGATGAATTCATTCTATGAAATTTAAAAGGTTTCGCATTCTGAAAAAAAGAAATTGAGAAAATAATATCTATTTTGAGTAGGAAATTTCCTATTTTTTTAACTCCCCCCCCCCACCGCTATATGCAAGCACCAGTTCCTTCCTATGAAAATGTATATAATGATGATTAGGAAAATTTTACTCTAGAGAAGATGAATTCATAAGCGCACCCAGAAATTATTTAAGGGAGGGGCTCAGAATCCGGAAAAAATTGGGGGAGGAGGTGAAATTTCAATGAAAAAATTCAGTAATTTGTTATTTCAGTGGCACTGGCGTAGTCAGGGTATTTCCAGTAGGTTGATAATTCATAAACGGATTTGAGCCAAGTAAAATTAAAAAATTACGGAATTTCGGTTATTTTTCACTGATTTTTTAGTCAAAATTATTGATTTTTTCTGACAAACTGGGAATTGATTGAGAACTCAGTGATTTTTAACCGAATGACCAGTAAAAAAGCATCAATTTTTAAAATAGGAGAATTAAAATAATGCCCGAACGAAGCGAGGGCGAATTTTTTTTGAAAAATCATGTTTCAAGAGCAAAAAAAATTTACTTTTTTTCACATTTTTGTAATAAAAAAATCTCCTGCCCGAGCCTAAGAGGGGGCTCGAGCCCCCTGAGCCCCTCCTTGGGTGCGCTTATGGATGGATTGAGAACAATTTTTTCGATGAAGAGTAACTTTTTGGTTTTCAAAAACCTTAGATCTTCCCAAAAAATCGAAGATTTCAATTTTTTATGAAAAAAAAAACACATCGAGAGTCCTCTAGTTATCAAGATCTTTTCTGAAAAATGTTTGGTCTTTTTCACTTCCTTGGCTCCATCTCCTCCTCTTCCCATAACTACTTGAAACTTGATTGGAGCTATGTTGGGTGGTCCTGAAACCAGAGAAAATTTTTTTGTTTTGCTCATCTTGAGAAATTTTTTAATAATTTTCATTAGATAAGATTTCTGTGGTGGTAGACATCAAAATTAATGTTTTCCGAATTTTTCCGAGGTTTAAAACAAGTCGAGAAAAAAGAAGGGATAAAAATTACAAAAATGCATAATTTTTTTCAAAATTACTTTAAAAATTCACAACATTATTTCTTAACTTGAACTCGAAGTAACCTGAAATTTTTGAAACACTTCAGACATTCAAAGTACAGCATGAAAAATAAATAAAGATTTTTGATTTTTTTCATTCCCATCTCCTCCTCCTCTCACCACCCCCCCCCCCCTCTCACTGAAATGATAAATATATACCTACCGTCATTTTGATTTTTGATCCTAATTTTACCCCCTTGATAAGAAGATTCTCTTCAGATTTTTTTTGTATTTTTTTTACTATTTGAATTTTCAAATTTTTCAAGTGTCTTCATACTCGTATCTCTGATTTTCTTTAGTCGGGGCACATGAAATTTTATTAGAAAAATTTTCGAATGATGGTTGTAGGAGGGTGAGGAAAAAGTTCAACCTCGTCGTATCTGTTGGTGAAATACCTATATCAATTTTTTTTTTAAATCCTTCCCAAGTAATTAGGTACATGAAAGTAGAAAAAGAATTGTTGAATGGGCGAAGGGAGAGGGACAATTTTTTTTAAAATCGTAATTATTCAAACAGCAAAAAAAATACGCATTTAATAAACAAATTAAGTGAAATAAATTTTTGCCCAATAGCGGAAGAAGAGGGAGCAGCTTGACCCAATATTGAAAAATTACAGTTTTATTTGGGGAAAATGTAAGTTTTTGTTGGGGAATTTTCGAAAATTGTAACTTTTTGGGGGGTAGGGGTTAGTTTTCAGTTAAAACTTCTGTTTCAGTGATAATTTTTTGATTTTCTGACCCCCTTCCCATAAATTTAGTTTTATTTCCTCTCAACATTCAGTTCAACCCCTTCCATTTTTTGTTACTGTTCCTCAAAATTCTGATTATTCTACAAAAATTTGATTCAATTTTATTTCAAAAATCTTGGCTGATTTTTCCTTGGAAAATCGTTTCAATGTTTGGTGACAGGCCAAATTGAAAGGGGAATTCTCTGGAAAAAATCAAGATTGTATGCTATCGAAATAATTTGCTTGGGAAAATTATAAAAAATGAAGAAAGTTTAAACTGAATTTTTTGGGAAAAATTAAATATGTACGTTTTTGAGGGGAAAAAATGCCAAGTTCGAAGTTCGATTCATCCCTAGGATATTGAATTATCCTAAAGGGAGAAAAGTCTCAAGTTTTGTGAATCCGATAAAACATTTCGCCATCCGGAGCATCGTGGTAATATTTCTGGTGCTTAGAGTCAAAGCTGATGCAAGTAGAGAGAGGGGTTTGAAAAAAAGTTTCGATCATGTTTGGTTTGAAAATTTGACAGACTTCAAATAATTGTGCAAAACGTTGGAAAATTTCTGACTTCAAACTTAGAAATGAAAATTTCGAAGACCAAATTTTAGCTTTTCCGAAATCATTCTTGGAGCGAGAAAAATTCTCCAAGTACTTTTCATCACTGTACCTAATCTAATTGTAAAAAAATCGAAGACATGTTTCGTTTGGCATTTTAAAAATGTTCATTCAGAATTTTTTTAAATACATGCTCTCAAAAAAAACTCCTCAGATTGTCTCTGTTGATGACTTTTATGAGCTGGAGTGGTCTTTTCCAAAATGGTTCCAGAATCAAAAATGATCCCTGACCCCTCCCTTCCTTTTCAAAAAATGGCTTCAGATTTTTTCCATTCATCGCTTATGCAACCCATTCGACACCCAAGAGTGGAAAAAACTTCATTCGAGAGTTGCACTAATCCTCTAAATTCATTTCAGATACAATTAATGTCCGAGAAGAAAACCGAGCTGGAAAAACGCATACACAGCATACAAAGCGATCGAGATGGACTGAGCGCTGCCCTGGACGAGGCAACCGATCGTATCATGATGCTAGAAAGGCAAACACGAGAACAAGAGATCCAGGTATGTAATCCGACGCGCGGAAAATAAAGCGTGCCACAATACGTGCGAAATTTCGCTATTTACGAGATGATAATTATTATTTCGCATGCGTTGGCGCATCGTGGACGTCAAAATACTTCGTAAAAATTAATTCTACCTACATTCTCATACCTATACTTGCACTATACACGAAATAGTTCTCTACGGATACGTATTCGTAAATATTATATGTATACGAGTAAACCTACGACCGGAATTTTAATGCGGAAATTTGTTTCGTGTCTAGCTGAGGGTTTGTAAACGCGAACTGGATGAATTACGATCGGTAAATGGTACTTTGGGTAATCGCCTGGAAGCACTCGGATCTCTCGGTAATGTCGGCCATCGATCGTTGCTCAGTGAGATGGAATGCGAAGATTCAACATTGTCGCCTACTGACGAATTGCAGCATGTTAGTGAACCCTATGATCTCTCTTGTGTGGTTTAATCGCTACGAATCGAATAATGATCGATTTATGATTACAGATGAAAAAGGAAGTGATCGGCGTGTACGAACGAGTGAAAATATTATGCACGCAGTTGAAACATCGGTCCAGAGAACCTCTTGATGCGTCTCAGCTGAATCATTTGCCTATATCTGTGCAGCAAGTTAAGGTAAGTTTTGGTCAGGTCCATTGTGGGTGATTCTTCTGGTCGTTGTGATGGGTTAATTGATTTTTTTGGTTGTATAGGTTGGCATGCTGACGGCTGTGATTCAAGATTTGTGCGATCTAGTGTCCGACCTTGGTGGAGACTATTCGACCAGTAGTGTCAGCGTTACTGAGCTTGAGATAGACTTACATAGGGCCAGAGAAAGTATCGATAGGATGACCAAAGAGCTCGAAGATAAAACTGAAGAACTCAAACGTCGTTCTGAAACTATTCTTGAGTTGACCAGCAAAGTGAGTATATTGAATATTGAAGTTGTGGTCGTAAATGCATCGAGTTTTGGAATTTGACAGCCGGAAGAGATACAAAAAAGAAGGGGCTGGGCTTATAATTTGGGAAAATTTTAAACCGATGCTAAAATTAAAGTTTTTATTCCTTAGAATCCCCATTTTTCACGTAATTTTGGCTCAAAATCTCGATAGGGTTTTTATAAGGTGGTGGAAGGAGTGAACCAAAACTGAAAATTTTTCAATGTTATACCAAGCGAGGTATCGAATTGTATATTTTCTTGACTCTTTTGAGTCCATCTTCAATGTCAGTATGAATCCTAAAAGGGTGGGGGTTATCTCATAATGATGATCAAAATACTCTAAGAAATGGATCCTAAAAGTCAAAAATATTTTTTGGTGACGTAGAAATTTTAACAAAATTTGAAGTGAATCCTCATCCTCCTGTCATCCTTTTTTTTTTGGTGAAATTGCATCAAATCTTGGAAAATTACCTAATTTTGAATCAAAGACCTACCAAAGTGAGTGACATTAAAAGTGGGAAAAAAATCAAAAATTTCCTACTGAAATTGATTTCCCAACCCCCTCCCTTCTTTTTTCGACTCAAAAATACAATTTTTTCATTTTTTATAACTCAAGAAAAGGTTTTCACGTTGGAAAAAAATTGTATCTAGAAGTTCAACGACAAAAATTTTAAAATCATGGATATGGGATGTAATAGGCGTACCCATGGAAGGTTCGAGGGGCTCGAGAGCCCCCCCCCCCCCCCTTCCAAGCTTGGAACAGCGATTTCTTATCATGAAAATGTCAAAAAAAAAAACATTTTTTAATTTCCAAATATGATTTTTCGAAAAATGTTCGTCCTTACTTCGCTGGGGCGGGCATTATTTTAGTTGTTCTAGTATTTCTTTAGTAAACATGTCACTTTCGAAACCTAAATTAGTCAAATCTGATGAAAATCTACCTTTTTTGAATCAGAGAATTAATTTTCATTGAAAATTATTGATCTTTCAGTCAAAAATCACTAATTTTTCGGTCAATTCTCAATTTGTCAGAAAAATGAGTGATTTTGACTGAAAGATCAATAATTTTCTGTTAAATTTATTTCAGTGATTCAAAAAGGTAGAAGTTTACTAAAATTGACTGATTGACATTTAAATAGTATATTGATTATTTGTTCTGAAAATCTCAAAATTTTTCAATTTTTCTTTCTTCAAATCTGTATGTACATAATTATGTACCACGAGTACCTACTAAGTACCCTGACTACGCTAGAGCCATTGAAATTAAATATTACTTCCTCTTTTTTTTAAATTATTGAATTTTGGCCCCTCTCTATTTTTTCTCGAATTTTCAGCCCCTCTTTACATAATTTCTGGGCGCACTTATGTTGAATATGTTGAAGATTTCTCTCCAATTTGAGAAAAAAATGTCAGATTTTTCAACGTAGGTACCTATAGGGCTGTTGAAACTGACGTCACAATTGAACTGGTGGGAAAATTTTATTATTTTCACAATTGTCACAAAACTTCATTTTTTTTTGCAATAATTGATAAATTTATAAAAATTCTGTATAAATACGTACGAATATGAATGATTTTTTCTTTTTCCCACCAGTTCCTTATCACACTTTTTGATAAGGACGACGCGACGTAGTTTCAACAGCCCTATTTTTCACTTCCTTCCAATTTCCAAAATTATTGTAGCGATTTAAATGAATTGAAAATTAGTTTTGTCTACGAGATATTTTACGAAATTTTATAAAGTGGCATTTAAAAATGTTCGAAAAATACCCAAGACTACTCGTTGACAGTAGCAGGTTCTCGAAAACCCCCAGACTAATCAAGGTGTCTAACCTCTAACTCTAACGGTCCTGATAAGTCAAGCTTTTTAACTAATTTACTCTAATTTACTCAAAAGGTCAAGTTTTTTTTCAAAAATCAAAAAAAACTTCCATTTAGGTACCCTTAATAAATTCTTTTTTTTAAGTTGAAAAAAAAAACAAATTTTTCAGTTAATATTTTGTTTTGGGTCTTTTTTCAATCATTAATTTTTTAAATCTTAGACACATAGAGGGGGGGGGGGGTAACAGCTCTAGGTACACAAACGCATAGAATTTTTTTGTTGAGGTGGCCCTCAAAAAAATCATGCAAAAAGTCATTCCAAAAGGTCAAGCTAAGTCAAGCTTTTTGCTCAACAAATTTTGTTAGACACCCTGTAAAATCTTTAAAACGAAATCAGAAGTTTTTTTTCAAATTTGAATTTAAAAAATGAATAAAAATACCTACTAAAGAAAAAGACGAGTGAAAAAATTTTACTTCCATAAATTATGGTATGCAACTTAATTCACAGAGCATTTACTAAAATTGAAAAAAGTAAAAAAAATGAAATTAATTGAAAAATCGAAAAAATTTTCCCAATTTTATAGATAAATCGACCTTCGCTAACACCCTAACATATCCATGTTAATATTTTTCAACTGTGGAGGGGTGTTCCTTTTCAGTAAAAACACTTTGAAATTGACAGATTTGAGGTCACTTTTTAATTTTGTTTTTGAATGAAAATTTTTTTTGAAATAACTTCTTGAATTTCAATTTTTAAAGCAAAATTAATTTTGATGTCTGTAATTTCTATTTTACAACTCAATGGAATGCAAATTTTTCCACTCGATACCACCTTCTTTCGGTTCATTTTTCGAAATATTGCGAAAAAAATTTAAAAAGCAAAGAAGTGAAATATGCAGCTTGATTTTTTTTTCAATTTCTGAAATTTTTATTCCAATAGAAATGATTTCGAATTTTTTTCTTTACATTTTATGGCTGGAGAGAGGAAAGGAATCTGTTTGTTTTCATTAAGATCACTTAAAAATTGACGAATTTGAAGGGTTTTTTTGGTACCTACGAAAAAAGGTCATTGAAATCTATTTATGAGTCTTGATTTTCGGATTCCAAATTTCCAATCTGATTTGGATCCACCTCTCCTCTTTCCCAGTGGTTCACCTTTTGGGCTTGAAGTCAGAAACCCCTTCAAAACTAAAATCAAGATCGTCGAAACCTCCATAACTTCTCTCAAAAGTCCAATGTACTTCCTTCCAATCTTCAAAAATCTCATACCCGGGTATTTCTGACTCCAACGACGTTTGTTTTTCCAGCTAAACGTTTGCGAAGCCGAATTGGCCGGCGCCAAAGAAGAACGTGACAGAGCACGAGCTGACATGAACGATTTGGACACCTTGGCCAAAGACGAGATCATCAAGAAGGCGTGGGAAATTCGGGACGGAGCCGTCGAAAGAAAGAACGCCACACAAGTCGAACTGGCTCGAACCCGTATCGACCTTCTCCAAGTTAATAGTCAATTAATGGAAACCATTCGACAAAAAGTCGAGTTACGCCAGCAACTGGAACAGTTCGAGGTAAAATTCGCGCAATTCCAACGTATCATCTACCTCCTCGAAAACATTTACGAATTTAATTTTTCAATTCTAGATGGACGTCCACGCATTGGTTGACGAACAAATGCGTCAAAAGTTGACCAACCAAGATCAATCGAATAGTGGCACCACTACTCCCATATCGGCGGATAAAAAGCGTAGCAGTACCTCGCGTAGACTATTCGGTTTATTTCAACGGTAACGAGTTCCGTTAAAAAAAATTCCTAATCGACTATAACAATCAAAATCTTTGCGTACCCTGTGTGGCGTTTACTAGATTTACTCTAGTACGCCGTTAAATGTTTCTAAGAGCTTTGTTATTCAAACTAGTCATTTATTGTTTAAAATTTGATCGATGTAAAGTATTAATAATGTTTTATATTTAATGATATTTTTTTCTTTTTTTCTCCTGTTTTTCCCCTCTCTTTTCTATTTATATTGTATAGTTTCTATTTAAAGCTACGAAACTCTAAATGTTTAATCGAAATGCGCCGATTGCAAAAATAATTCGCATCCTCTCAGGAAATCCGCGTGTCGAAGTTACCAGCGTTTTGAAGGGAAAATTTATTTTGTGATTCAATATTTATGTATTTGAACTTTTTTTTTTCATTGATATTTTTTTATTACAACGATGTACTTATCCTTTTTAACTTTTTTAAAAAAAAAATATCTTCAGTATTGTTTGTATGAACGTAGATTAACGAGATGAAATCTTCGTGTATTTTTCGTCTTTTCGGTTAATTTGCTTTTAAGTTCGTGTGTTTCGATACGCGATCATTTTTCTGTTCTCGCTATAGGTTCTTGTTTTGTAAATGTACCTATGTTTGATAAGTATTATTTGAGACCTCGACGTTATTAATTGTTAAACCGTAATGTGAATTTGTATCTTGAAATTTTCTATAAAACAACGGATAAATTAATTAGTTATGATTAAGGCAACGAAATTAGTGTAACCTTTTTATAGTAAAAAATCAATTTTCGAAATAGAAATAAAGCACAATTTTACGTCATGTTTGTAATTTTTTATATATGAATGGTTACCCAGGTATGGGTGTACATTTTTCCTAAACTTTTTTTCATTTTTTAAGTGTCAGCTTTGTCGAAATTTTTAGAGAATTGATCATGTTTTGGAAAATTGTCTAATTTCAAAAAAAAATCATTTTTTCAAAACTCTAAATTTAAGAAAAAATTATCCAAATTGTTAAAATTTTTTTCAAGTTTTAAAAATCATTCAATTTATAGAAAAACGATTTCGTTTTGGAAAATTTTCTATTTGCTTATCGAAGAAATGACCCAAGTGTAGAAAAACGTCAAATTTTTTGAAAATCGTTCAGCTTATGGAAAATTTTACAATTTTTGGGAATTGCTCAAATGTTTTGTTCAAGTTTTAAAATAGAAAATTGATACATTTACGAAATTTCGTAAAATTAAATTATACGGTGACGCCAAAATTATGACAGGGGGAAAACGCATTGCTCATGACTTGTAAAAAAATAAAAATGAAAATTGGCACAGTTTTTCAAGTTGTCCTTGTCCCGTTCCACCAATCAGGGTTTCAAAAACTTTATGAAAACGAAAACGGAAAACAAAAAACAGAAAAAAACGTTATTTTTCTAAAATTTTACAAAACAAAAAAAAACGAAAAAATTTTACGAATAGCGTTAAACGAAAAAAACACAAATTCTTCTCTTTTTTTTCGTTTTCAATTTTTTTTCGACATTTTGTTAGCAAAAAGGTGATTTAAATTGATTTTCGAATCTATACAGACCTGTGGTGGGACGATGGGGTAAACATTTTTTTTAACGAAATACTTAGGGTACAAAAAGTTCAAGATTTCTAGATTCCAGCTCTCAAAAATCAAGTGAAAAGTAGCTAGAACGCTAGAACTGTTAGAAGTCAATTTACGATGGCAAAATTTTAAATAATTGGAGTTTTTAATCAAAAAAAGAAACCCTGAGGTTTTATAGAGAAAGGAGAAACTTAAAAATAAACAAGCAAGCGAAGCGAAATAAATGTTGATCTGGCCACTGGCAGTTTGTTTTCACGATACTGAAAATTTTGCATTTGTAATGTTAACATTGAGAAGTATTTTCAAAAATTACCGAAAAATACATCAAGTTGAAACAATTTTAAAAACATTTTTAAGAAAAATCATTAAATTGTACTACAGAAAGAGGAATGAAGTAAAACGTTCATGTCATCAACAGATCATGGACGAAATTAGAAAAAATATTCAATATACCTAATAGTATGTTAAATACAATATTACTTTTGATTTACTATAAAAATCCAATAAATTGACTACTTCAGTTTCATTGACTGTCACAAAATGAAAGGCTTTGATCAGTAATGGTAATCAGAGTAGTGGTTTCGATCATAACGAGAATACTTGTTTCGATTAGGATGGGGATAATGGTTTCGGTTGTAACGACGACGACGACTGTAATTTGAATCATGGGGTTGACAATGCTGGCTGTCGCTAGAATATTGAGAAGAGTACTGATCAACAGCAGACCACCGACTCGAACTATGCGGATGTTCAAAAGGAAAATCTGTGCGCTGTCTTTTGAAATTAAGATCTTGAGAACCGGTTTGACTATTGGTTGAAGATTTGCGGGAAAAAATTTTCATTTTACGAATTTTCATCGTGTTTTTAAACTCTTCCTTCAGGTTATCTCGTAATTCTGTTTCCAACTGAAACAGATAATAATTTCTAAAATTAGCTTTTATCTAGTTTATTAGAAGTTTTCCAAAACTTACCGCTTTTATGATTGTATCGTCTTCCTCATTTACTTGGAAAACTACCTCGTTTTTGTAATTTCCTTCATTATTAACAGGGTAGCAAAAGTTGCTCATCGTTTTAGCATACGTACTACATTTCTGAAACAAAAGTAGAAACAATTTTTATGTTATGATAAAAATTATCGTAAATTTCTAGTTTTGAATTATGTTAAGGTTTACAAACATGTTTAATCTTGGTGGTTTCTTCATATTCCGTATTATTATCTAAATTCAAGCCGATTCCCGAAACATGTAATACAAAATGAGCAATCAGACTAACTTGACCTGGAACAGAAATAAATGATCGAGTCGCTTAATATTATGAGAGACTACTGTTTGTAGTGACAGAAAACAACGCACCTAACTGATCAAACGTTATCGGTTGTAACGCTTGTTGTACTCGCTTTTGGTCATCTTCGACATTTATATCGGTACACTGGAACAGTTCTTTCCACTCATTCTCAGTGAACTGTACTCGATTCGGATTGTGACTATGCAAAATGGTACTTGATAAGCCACGAAACATTCGTACTAATAACTGAGAGACTTTCCAGACGTCTTCGTAGTTTTGTTTGAGTCTAGTAGAGAATATTTTAGCTCCAGGCGTAAGTTCATACCGAATACTAATGTACCATTTTTCAACAGGGTCCAAATATTTCGCATTTCTTAGATATGCAGGGATTACCTCATTCTCTGCGCGTTTTAAGAAGGAGCACGCGTCCAATTTAGCGTTGGCGGCTTCAAGTAGACCCTCTACATTTTTCTAAAAAATATACAAAAACATTGTTCAATGTTCAGATGTTATCATTAGAATTCGAATCACAACGTTTATCCGAGAACCATTTCATACGAATTTTAATGTAAAAAAGAGTAAAAGTACCTTTTCACTTTTGATTCTTCCCAATTCCTCATTCAGTTTCCGAACTTCTTTTTGGAACTTTTCCTTTTCGAGTACCAGAATCTCGACTGTACCCTTAACTACACCCTCGTATACCAATAAGTCGTCATACGCTTTTTTAAAATCGTTTTCATTAATAGCTATATTAGTTTTCAATACCTGAAAAATTTACATTTATGATCAAAAAAAATTTATATTCTAGACATAATCAAAAAAATACTTACATCTAAAACTTCAAAAACTTGTTTAGGCGGACTTAAATTCAACATGTGTTCCTTCATGGTTGACTCGTCGGTTAGTCTTAAACGTTACCTGGATGTTGAAAATGAAATACCGGGCCTTACTCAAACTTGCATTTTCAGTTTTTCACCTTGTAAATATGTCGTTTATCCTCGTTTATCTCATTATTGTTGCTAAAAAAAAAAATAAAAACAACAACAAGCCACCAGCTACTCGCTGGTCGAGTGGTCGCAAAAGGCCCAAAGGGTTTTTGCTTTTATCTTTTTAGTTGTTTCGCTTTTCGTTAGTGTTGGGAATAATCGATCATTTCAATAATCGATTAATCGACCCTCGATTATTTCAACAATCGATTAATCGGATTTCGATTATTGAAATAATCGATTATTAATCGATTAATCGATTATTTTTGAGCTGTGCTCAATTCATTGTATTTACAGTAGAAACAAGCAGGGTCGCAGGCGACCTGGCAACAGGGTCCCCGGAATTTTGATTTTCAGTGATGCTGACTATTTTTTTAAAATTGTCAAAATTCAACAAACTCGGAAAAATTTTGAAGTTGAATTTTTTTAAAATCAATGTATAATGTATGAAGTAAAGACCAATTAATATTGATGAAGCTTCTGGGATGAAAATAAATTGAGTCCCTTTTCTTCACATATATGGTTTTATTTTAGGTTATTGGCATTGGTCTTCAAGTTGAAAAAAATTTTCAAAAAATTCAAGTTTGGAAAATTTCTTTAAAAAATTCTGGGTCGGAAATTTTGAGAAAAATAATTTAAATTGTAAAAAATTTTGGGAAAAGGAGAAAACGCAAAATTGCATAACATTTCACTGATTTCAGGAAATTTTGAAATTGGAAAAAAATTGTTGAAATTAAACTGAAATTAGACTTCAGAAAAAGGAACTACTCCAACTCCACACAAAACAAAATTATCCAATGGTCCCATAGACTTCCGTTATTTATACAGGGTGACTGAAAATTACTTCCCCAAAAAAATTTAAAATTTCGGTAAAAAATTATTATTGATAGGGTGAATTTTTTTTGGTCATATTCTACTAATATAGATCGTCTTCTAATCTCTGTATAATTTATAACCCGAAAATATTCAATATTGCGCAATTTTTCCCTTAAACCAGAGCATTAATTTAATAATGCCGAATTAAATCACCTGACTCCAATTTGTGAAGCGCTGAAATGCAATCCTCCTTATTTCAAAATTGAACGCACTGTTTTCAGATTAACAGGGTCCAATTCAAGATTTTGAGGAACTTGTCACCTATCCACAGAAATTCCTAGATTTTATTCCACGCAATTTTTAAATTTCGTTCGAGTAGGTTTAGCTATAGCATTGTAAGCGAAAATCAAATTATTCTTCACAAAAAATTCAAAAATGATTGAGAATTTTTGAAGAGGCTTGTGTTCGAATAGTAATGGACCAAGGATGCTGCCAGAGTTGAAATTTTTTGGATAAGTTAATTAGGGAATTTTTGCTAAGCATTTTTTTTTGGGAACTACTTTTCGGTCACCCTGTACTTCCTCTCGTCTAATTGGTTTACTAACACGATGCAGCAGGACGTCATCAAGGTATAAGCCAATAAGATTCTTCACTCGATCTAATGAAAATCGCAAAGAAGATGACGATGATGATGAATGAGTGATTTTAATAGGGCTCCTCGGCCTTGGAGGCCGGGAACCCTAAAAATACAAAACAAAATAATTTATTCAGTCTAATTCGAATTAAACCTAAATTTGACACATGTGTGCCATCGTATTATAGAAATTGTCTTCACAAAACGATTAATTTTTTTAAATAAATTTTTTTTCCACAAAATGTCGAAGCACCATTGAAAAAACTGAAAATAGAAATTAGAAATAGACCGATTAATCGATTATTTCATAGTCGATTATTTCAAAAAATAATCGAACAATTAATCGATTATTTTGAATAATCGATTAATCGATCTTTTCGATTATTTTTGTCGATTAATCGACATTTTTGATTAATCGATTATTAATCGCCCAACACTACTTTTCGTCTGTTCGTCGCTTATCTCTTTATTGCAAAATACTAATCAATTAATGGTTAGTATCATCAAACTTATTGCTTAAACTTCGTAATTTAAAAATCAACATTCAAAAATATTTCATTATCACAAAATTATTAAAATATATTTCAATTGTTTTAAAAGAAAAATATAAAAATACTCAATTCCAAAACATCGTTTTGCATCTAGTCCCAACAAAAAATAGACAAATACTACTCATTCATTGGCTATTTCAAAATACTAGATCGCCGATTGGCTAAAGTTGAAAAACCAAATGAAAAATACAAAAATAAATAAATAAAACAAGCATGATCAGCGTTCGCTGATCGGGAAAGGGTTTTTGCGTTTTATAATAATACTTAATATAAATGCAAATCAGAAAAGACCACAAATTATAAGGAATCAATTCGCATAATTACTTCTTCATTGTCATTTTCCCAATTTTTTTTAACTGTTTCTAAATTTCGGAAGATTGTCGTTTACGAATTACGATTACGATTTCACTACCTTCCACTTGAAAGTTGAATAATAATTGAGTTTGTCACTGAAGCTTTATACTTTTAATAGTAAAATTGCTTGATTTTTTAAAAATATAAAATTTTGGGAATTTTAACACCATTGACAAGAAAAAAGTGATTATAAATACCATTTCCATTTTAATCCGACATCTGGATCTAAGTAAATTCGCAATAGGGTTTTCGCGCATCGCGCAAAAACCCTAAAAAGCATAAACTTGGTTTCAAATTCATTCAAAAGAATAAAATATTACAGATATCTTGTAAATTTTACCTTTGAAGATTACAAATACGATTTCTTTCCAGTTACTTTCAGTGTTATGATTAAATGGTAACCTTTTATCACCAATTTTTCGTAATTTTTTACTGAATTATTTGATATCTTTTGTTTGAATTAGTTTAAATTAAAACAAAGTTAGTTAAATATTTCAGATTCGTGATTTTTTTATTGATTTCTATTGAATTTCATTCACATTTGCTCATTAAACAGACCAACATACGAAAAATTTACCAAGTCTAAAACGTAAACACACCACAAAATACGTGATAAGCGTTCGAGGAGTTTCAGGGTCTAGACACTAGTGAATTATTTAAACACTTGCATCTATTTCCAATAGCACATTCGGATGTTTACGTACGCGCATACGTATACGCGCGCATGGGGGGGTAGTTTTCTGTAGTTTATAGTCCGTTCCAAATAAGAAACGCAAGCCACTACCCGCAATACACGAACGATTAGGACATTCGCGGTTATTTTGGTATTTTGGTTTTATGATATTATTAATACTTAGATAATAACAACTAATTATTCAACTTGATCTCGCAAAAAAATTCAATCTTGTTTAAACTATTTTCAGATTATTCGCTTAGCGCCTTGAAAAAGTTTGCGTTTCTTATTTGGAACAGACTATAGCGTCATGTATACCGTTGTCGAACGCATCTAGGCAAGCTGCACCGATAGCCGCATGATTAGAGCGTTGACTCGTGGTGCCGAGGGTCTCGGGTTCGAATCGCGGCTGAAGATGATTTTTTTGAAATTTTTTTTCAACCAAAAATTTTTTCCAAGTGATTTTTTTGCTAACATTTATTTTTTTTTACTAATTTATTTTTTAAACCTAAATTACGTGTTATAAATTAAGAATTAATTTTTTTACCCTCTCAACCGCAAGTGGTATGCGGGAGGAGATGCCACCGAGCGGTACGCGGGGGGGAGATGCCACCGAGCAAAGCGAGGTGGCATCTCCCCCCCGTGTACCGCTCGGTGGCATCTCCCCCCGCGTACCGCTCGGTGGCATCTCCCCCCCGCGTACCGCTCGGTGGCATCTCCCCCCGCATACCGCTCGGTGGCATCTCCCCCCGCGTACCGCTCGGTGGCATCTCCCCCCGCGTACCGCGCGGTGGCATCTCCCCCCGCGTACCGCTCGGTGGCATCTCCCCCCGCGTACCACTCGGTGGCATCTCCCCCCGCGTACCACTCGGTGGCATCTCCCCCCGCATACCGCTCGGTGGCATCTCCCCCCCCCGCGTACCGCTCGGTGGCATCTCCCCCCCCGCGTACCGCTCAGTGGCATCTCCCTCCGCGTACCGCTCGGTGGCATCTCTCCTACGAAATTACGCGTTGGCAGGCAAAAAGTAAAAAAAAAAAAAATTCCGAATGTGCTATTGGAAATAGATGTAAGTATATAAACAACGAAAAGAACAAAAAACGAGTAATGGAGTAAATTTTGAGGTGATAAAAATTCAGGGCTGCTAACCGAAATGATTTTTGGTTTCGGTTAATGGTTAAGGTTACTGTTACTGTTGGTGATTAATGGTTTCTGGTTAATAGTTTCGGTTTTCAAAAATTTTGTTTCAAGTTACGGTTTATGGTTAAGGTTTTTCCATTTTTTTTGTTTTTTTTTTTGGTTAATGGTTAATGGTTACGCCCGTCACACACTAGGCTACAGATACGTTTTTAGACGTAGCGCGCTACGTTTCTGCTCGTTGTAATTTCATTGAAATAAATCTAGGATCACACCAGAGGTGCAACGATTACGATTTTAATCGATTATAATCGATGCTCATACCCCGATTAAAATAATCGGACGAGCATCGATTATTCTTCGATTAATCGAAGATAAGTAAACAAAAATTTACAATTTTTCTGATTGGTCAAATTATATGTGACGTAATTTTTTTTCTAATCAAAACAATTTAAGTTTCTGACGTCACGTATCTCTGGCCAATGAAGAATACTCAAATTTTTGGGACCGATTAATCGATTATTAATCGATTATTTCCGATTATTTTTTGAAAACACAATCGATGTAGCATCGATTATAATCGTTGCATCTCTGGATCACACACTAGAGCTACGCTACGTATTTCAAGGTCAAAACTCTGAAAACTCGAGCTACGTTTAAAAACGTAGCCGAGTTTTGTAGATGAAGTACAAAACCGGCTACGTTTTAAAACGTAGCTTCTTTGTGATTGGTCGATAACAAAACGTAGCATAGCTGTAGTGTGTGATCCAAATACTTCGACTTGAGCTACGGATACGTTTTAAAACGTAGCGTAGCCGTAGTGTGTGACAGGCCTTACGGTTAATGATCATAGTTTACTTTTTTTTTCTTTTTATAGTTTTTATGTACCTACTGTTTTCAGAGGCGATTTTCCAAGGGAAGTTAGGGAAGTCAGGGCTGCATTCAATTTGGGATTAGGTGTATGTATACATATACCGATCGACGTCATAATTAGGTGTAAACAAACAAATTGGCGAGCAAATTCGTTCAAATTTGAAAAAATGCTGGTTATAAAATTTATTATTATGATCTATGATTGGATAAATCTGATATTTGTCCCATCATAATAATAAATTTTATAACCAGCATTTTTTCAAATTTGAACGAATTTGTTTGTTTACACCTAATTATGACGTAGATCGGTATATGTATACATACACCTAATCCCAAATTGAATGCACCCCATACTTCCATTGATTTTTTCAAAACTCGAAATTTTTTCTAATGCCAATTTTCTGGTAAAATGTGTTTAGAAAAAAAATTAAATTGAATTAAATTCTATTCTAAAACAAGGTTCAATTGTACCCAATTTCCAGATTCAAAATTTTTCCAACAGTTAAATTATTTCAAACTTGAATTTTTTCAGAATTCTTCTAATTTTGATTTTTTTTAAATTTTCTCTTAATTTTATATCTTTAAAAATTCCTTTCAATTATCAAGTCAGAAAAAAATTTTAAAAAACATGAAGTTGAAACATTTTATTTTTAAATTTAAAATTAAGAAAAATTGATGAAAATTTTTTTAAATGATTGGAAAAAAAATTTAAAATTAGAAGAAATTTTGAAAAGTATGAATTTGAAAATTTAAAAAAATATATTAATTAGAAGAATTTAAAAAATCCAAGTTGGAATAATTTTGAGAAAAATTGAATTTAGAAAATTTTCACATTTGTAAAACATTTTAGTACCCATTAAAAAATTTTTCAACTTAGATTTCTTCAAATTTTTTTCAAATTCATATTTTTTAAAATTTCTCCGAACTCGAAAATGACTGAATTTTAAAAAAAGTTAATAGACGTGAACCTATTCTTATTTTGTGTGGTTTTTTGATAAATTCACATTGAAAACATTTTTTTAAATGTTCAGTTTTTTTGAACTTTCTGACTTCCTCAAATTTTCATTTCCAAAATCGCCGCTGACTGTTTTGTAATTTATAATTTTAATTTTGAATAATTGGCTTTTAAGTACAGATGAATTAACCACAAAAAAAACTGAAAATTATTTCGGTTAATGATTACGGTTATGGTTAGTGGTTTTTGAAAATTTGGGTTTCGGTTTATGGTTACGGTTACGGTTTTTTTTCAGTTTGTGGTTATGGATCATGGTTAAGGTTTCATCTTTGGAGCAATTTTTGTGGTTAATTTGTGGTTATTGGTTACTGGTTACGGTTATATACCGTTTCGGTTAGCAGCCCTGTAAAAATTATTGTAAATTCTTTTGATGTAAAAATTTTAATTTGATTCACAAGAAAGAGTCTAACTACAACTCGTATCCAGAGTTGGGTCGAGTCTGCTCTGAAAATGGACTCTGAAAAGATTCGGAGACTCGGAGTCTACTCGAAATGAGACTCCGAGTCTTTTTCTTGAGAGACTCGTTCCTTGAAGACTCGGAGTATCTCTTTTGAACGACTTAAAACTATGCGAGTGAGTCTTTTTCCGAGTCTCTCTCTTCTTTTTTTTTCTTCTGATTGGATCATTAGTAAAAAAAAATTGAATTTTTCCGTTGTTTTTTTTTGTGGTTTGCTCAACTTTTTTTCAATTTCTCCTGGTTAAATAATTACAAGGAAAGAAATTGGAAAAAACGAGTGATTTTCAATGTAATCTGTGAATTATTATATTTTTTTATGGTCGACTTCTGAAATGATTTGATATAGACAGGTACTGTTTACATTTTCAATTGTAGTAAAAAGTCAATATTAGTGTTGTACGAGTGAACAATGTATACACTAATGAAAGATTCATCAGCTATGGGCTATGGTGTTAATTAGTTTTATTATCATCAATTCTCCTTGCTGGAAAGATTAAAACAGGAAATTATATCAAGTATAGGAGTATAGACGATCATAGTTGTGGTGTTTTTTCTGCCATTCTGCAAAAATCATAAAAAACGCAAAGTTGCTTTTTTTTTGGAAGCGGACACTTTACTGGGTATTTACATTGCAATTTTTTTCTCGGAAAATCCTCGCTAACTCTGCTCCAAATGGTCCGATTTCAAATCTGTTTGCACCGTTGGACTCGTCTCGTCGAGACGAATTTTTTCATATATTCACACTTAAAATTTGGACCATTTTTCGCAAAGTTGCTTTTTTTTTTGGAAGCGGACACTGTAATGGGTATTTACATTGCAATTTTTTTCTCGGAAAATCCTCGCTAACTCTGCTCCAAATGGTCCGATTTCAAATCTGTTTGCACCGTTGGACTCGTCTCGTCGAGACAAATTTTTTGGTATATTCGCGATCGAAATTTGGGTCATTTTTCGCAAAGTTGCAAAAATGCATTAAAGGCGAAATCAGACGTTTTTGCAATTTTGCGAAAATGCATCCAAATTCGAAACCGACACAAAGGAATGCTGATCTAGGTATTTCAATACAATCTTGACGTGAAGATTAGACCACGCACGAAAACTGTACAGGAAAAAAATAACATTATGGTTTTAGAAAGAAACACCGCGAATACAGAAAATTTCAATACCTAGATAGGTACTTCCTTGACCAGAACAAATTTTCTAAACAGCACCGCACTCTTGAAATTACTTCAAAACCACGTTGATGATGCAATGATTCATGCAAAATCACAGGAACTGCAAATCCGTAAGTAAAATCTTGACCCATGATGCTTATCTACTCCAATACGAATCACTGTAAGAAAACAAAATATTAGAACATTGATCAAGAAATGAAATAGGTCCTAGAAAAGGTACCTAATAAATAAATTCAACATAAAAAAAAAAACAAAAAAAAACGAAACGTTAATTAATCTGAAAAAGAATAAGAAAACAAGTACTCACTTCTTCCAGAAATTCCTGAGGCTGAACTTTTGGTACCTACTCGAAGTTGAACCCATTCAAAATGATCACCGGGGCTCTGTTACTTGATATCGAACTTGCTGAAAACGTGAAAACCATAGGCATATCGTTCACGTAAAAATAAAACTAGATTACCTAAAAAATACAAAAACAAAGAGTAATAAAACAATATTGCTCGCTAACATTTAAAAAAAAATACTGGTACAAAATGCTAGTGCAAAAGCGAGTAGGTATCTAGGTATCTAATACTGGAAAAAATCACGAATCTATTAAAAATTCTACTCAAACTGGTATCAAAACTTACGAGAGCTTGGGATGAAGTCTTTGTCTGGGAAATTTTTCCATTTCAAGCCATGGATTTATCTGCAAGAAGACAAAACACACTTATGTAAATACAAGCGTTAGAAATTTACAAGTCACCATTATTAAATTTGCAAAATTGAAAAAAAAATCAAGTAAAAAGGTAAAATTATGAGAAAAATTTTCAAAAAATTGAACAAAAAATCTAAAACACTTACGTTGTTGTAATCCAAGTAGCCTTTCTGAATCAGTGTTTTAAATCTAAGAGAAGTATAATCACCTTATTCGCCTAATATAATATCGTCGTCGAATTTCTTGTGCCAAAAAAACTCTCGTTTTGCGGATATAAAACATTATTAAATTCGGAACCTGCTGTTTAAAACATTAAAAAATCTGAAATACGTTTTTTCACGTTTGAATACCTTTTCGATTAATTTTCCGGCGATTAATTTCACGTTATTAATTTTTATGAAGCGTCGGTGTCGAAAATAAACACCGAATACGTGATCAGTGACATCGAATTAGTCGATAACGACTCTTTTTTAAGAAATCCGGCGTGTTTATAGATTAAAATGTAGATTTCACCGTTAATCATGGATCCTGCACTCGAAATAATATCGCCATTGAATTCTCCGTACCAAAAAACCCCCGCAGAGACATTAAACGCGATTAATTTCAGCTCTGGGACGATTTTTAATATAAAAATTCCTTAAAACCACGCCAATACGTATAAAAAAAATTTGAAACTGAATCAAATTTGAATTTATCATGTTGAAATCGATCAATCGTTCCGAAACGAATCATTGATCCGAATACAAGAAATGGGGCAAAATTTTCATTTAATTCAAATAATTTGCATTTTTTTTTCAATCATTTATAATTAAAAATAAGTACTGAATATAAATATTATATGAATTTTCTTATTGAATTTTATAATTATCATTATTAAATAATTTAAAGTCCGAATTTAGGAAAAAAATTCAATACAAAATTTGTACGAACGACATTTCTTCGAAAAACACAAAATTACAGAATCGTTCACTAGCGCTCCACAAGGTAAAAAAAGGAACTAAAAAAACAAAAATGACTTGGCAGTTTTCAAGTTTGTAATGCGTGATTTTGAAGAGATGAAGCCATTTCGTGAAGCATGATGATTCATTTTCAATTTATTACTGGAATTTATTTGGAAACATGGACGCCATTACGCTGTTTGCATTATTTTACATCGCGTTTGCCGTTTGTTACGTGATTTAATTAGTCTTTATTATTTTATTAGTTCTTCGTAGAATTTTCCTGGTAAGAAATATGTTTTATATTTGTTGCGTAGATGTATGTTAATTCATATGAATCGAAATTATTCATGTATATTCTGCCGGCTCAACGCCATCGGAACTTTGTAGGAATTTCGTGTTGGTTAAGACTTGAAGTTCTTTTTTTTCGATGTACTTAAGTTCTTCGTAATTTTCTGCCGAAACATGGCACTTATTTCTTTTTCGGCGAATGTAATATGATTGTATTGAGAAAAATTCGCGAAATAGGTACGAAGTAATGCATGTTAGGTACGTATTTTTATTCGCGTTGCCAACTCTTTTGAGTGACGTTTTTATGGTTCGGAAGATTCATTTCATCATTTCGTTACGAAACTGAGGAGAAAAAGCAATAAGCGCCTTTCGAACAAGAACAAGCGTTAATGAATAATTGAATAATTTTCACAGAGTACTCGTCGGAAATCACGTTAATAATTATGTACCTATTATTTATACTAATTCATTTACCTAACTAATATTACATTTGATATGTTCGTGCAGAACAAATGGTCATAAACGAGAAAGGACAAGATCAGTTACTCATCGTTGAATTGACCGTTGAATCATGAATCATCCCTATTGTGTGAAATTGTGGCGATGTGACGCTCGACGCTGTTTTTTCATGAAAACTGTTCGCTGCGAAATTGCAATTATGATTATTGGTTGAGTTTCCTGTTATTTGTATAAAGGTACGTACTTCCATATTTTTCGCGATTTTTGATATAGGTATTCAATATTTTTCCACGTACGTGTTTCATTTGGAAAATTTCAGTGAAGAAAAATTGATTAATTTTTAACTTTTGGTGGTCTATTTTCGCCATCGTCTCGTTCGGGCTCAACATTTTGAAATAATTTGTTCCATTTTTCGAAACTTGAAGATTTTGCTTTAAAATAGGGGTTCCTTTAGATGCTTCGTGATTCATGTAATGTTAAATTCAATTCAATTTCGTTCATGAAAATTTTTTCCATTTTATTGCTCACCTCTGGGCTAGCTGGGTAAATTATACCTGTACCCACAATTAATTTGCTTATTTGTTTTTACAGTAGATAATATGCGGTGATTCGAAGAATCAAATGGAATCGAAAATGATGAATGCGTCGGTGAGTGTCTAGTATTTATTTTATAATAGTTTGCATAGTCTCTTCCATCTTCAGCGGAATAAGTTTGGCGAGATTCTGGTCAGGATATTTCAATTATGTACCAATTCGTGGATGAAAACTTATTCGTGGTGTCACTTTCCAGTAAAATCAGGAAATTTAGAGACTTTTTGAAAATCCAAAAGAAGAAGAATTATATGTATTTACGAAACCATAACATCGCATTTCACTTATGTGACTAGAAAAGAACTTGAAATTTGGCAACTCGTGTCGTTATTGCAGTTTTTAAATTTTCTTTTGCCAATATCAAAAACGAGGCGTTCGGCTCAAAATCTGACGACGGATTTGTGTACGGCGTTCGAAAATCTACTCGCGGTCGGAATTCAAGCACGATCGGATAATAAAATTTAATTTTTGTAAAGTGATCCTATTCAAATCCTTGAATTTTCGGGTAGTCGTTCAATACATCGGGTAATCTTTCTAGTTTATCTTGTAAATTGTTGCATTTCTCAGAATTGAGCAAAGTACCTATTTATTCGCTAGAAAAATTTCTGTAACTGATGAACTATTGTGTAAAATGTAGTTTTTAATGAGGTACATTTATTTATTTCTGTTTTAATCGAAATTTTGTTGTGTTTTCGATGATTCATTAGGTATTTCTGCATGGTTTTACGAAAGATTTGGACGATATGCGCTGGTTATTCCGATTTGGACGTCGAGTTACTTGAAAATAACATCATCGCTAATACGTTATGTTACTTGTTGACTGATTTGCTGGATGTTGCCGATGAAAATAGAGCAGTTCGAAATGGAAGGTAATAAAACTTTGAAGTAGTAGATATGACGAATTGAACCGTGGCCGTGTAACATTTGCGGTGTTTTTTTTGTTGTTTTTTTTTTTTCAGATTGAACAGATTTCGTGAAGTTCGCAATCGTTGTATGAAGTCGGCAGCTTGATCGGTGACAGAAAATTTGGTGAAGTTCGCAGTCGTTGTATGAAGGCGACAGCTTGATCGGAAGACAATCAAGGTACTTATTCTATTTGAAGTAGTAGATATGATGAATTGAACAGTGGCCGTGTAACATTTGCAGTGGTTTTTTTTCAGATTGAACATATTTCGTGAAGTTCGCAATCGATGTATGAAGGCGAAAGCTTGATCGGCGACAGAAAAGTCATTAGTGCTTCCGGAAGATAATCAAGGTACTTATTGTAATTGAATAAGAATTGGTATGACGATTTGACGATATAGTGGCGTTAGTACCTAGACCTAGACGTGCTCCTCAATATGGATCATTCAATGAATGCATTATATTTAACCGTTTTCAACTCGACGAACAATCTGTGACAGTGTTAGTGGCGAATTGACCATTATTATGAATTTTGTATTTTTAAGCGTCCAAAGTTAGGAGCCACATTTGGACGCCGGATTTTTAATAATCGACTCTTATTCGGCGTATTTCGCTTCAACAAATGATTTTTTTTTAGTTGGAAATTATTTAGGAAGGTACCTATTTATTAGAAAATTCACTTTTTTCATTTTATTTTTACGCTACTTTAGAAGCAGTTAAAACTGGAAATTAAAGTCGAATACGACTAATTCGAGGTCGCTGATTTCGAATTCGGTGACCGATTGCAGCCACGAGCTTTTGTTCCGAAGATACGGCTACTTTTTTCTACAAGAATGCGAGTTTTGTGCTATCGAGAAGGAAAATATTCAAAAAAATTATGATTTTTGACTAATTCGAGGTCGCTGACCACTAAAATGCCATCTATTTTTATCCAGCTACCGTCGATTTACAAAAATCAGCGTTTTCGAGGAGAAAATTGACGATATTTCAGAAACAAAGGCTCGATGACGCAAACGGACACCGAATTTGGAATCAGCGGCCTCAAATTCATCATATTCGACTCCTATTTCGTGTATTTCGCTTCAAAAACGACTTCAAAATTTGCTTTTTCGAAAAAAATTTTTTTTGAGTTGAAAATTATTTAGGAAGGTAACTATTTACTTATTTGAAAATTCACTTTTTTCAAATTTTTTTGAGTTGAAAATTATTTAGGAAGGTAACTATTTACTTATTTGAAAATTCACTTTTCATTTTATTTCTACGCCACTTTTGAAGCTGTTGAAAATTGAAATTGAAATCAAATACGACTAATTTTAGGTCGCAGATTTCGAATCCGGTGTCCGTTTTCAGCCCCGATCCTTTGTTTCGAAGATTTGGCTTCGTTTTTCGTCGAAAATATATATTCGACTCCCATTTTGAGTATTTCGTTTCAAAAAAAATTTCGAAATTGATGGGAATTTATTTTGTTTCAATTTATAAGTAATTAGGAATCAAAAAATTTTGTCTAGATATTTGAAAATACCGAATTTTGCTCCTTGAAAATTCAAATGTGTTTGACTTCTAATTGACAATATACTTTCGAACGTGGAATTTTCGTAATGCAAAAGGATCGCGATCTTGAGATGTGAGCATTTTCATTCTTATGTCTAAGGAAATTATGTTCGAAATTAGGATCCCAAGTTTTCGAATTCGGATTTATTATTATTTTTTCATAGCTTCGTATTTTTGACCTGGTTCTGATTCGAAGTTTGTGATTTTGTTTTACTAGTGTAATCTTTCCATTTTTTGATTGTAATGCAGCTCCTCATTTCACAGATTTTCTTTGAGGTGGGAAATCTCCTATTTTCTCCCCAAAAAACATATGTTTAGTGTGTAACATGATACTTTACCTGGGATCAAAAATTTGCTGTCTAATTAAAATACATAAAAATACGATTATGAATTATCGAGTTGAATTTTTTAATTTAAAAATTATGATGGATAATGATAATAATTTATTACGTTTTTTTTTAATTTTCAGATTTCCTGATGCCTTAATTTCCAACCTTCAAAGTGATACCAGGCTGCTGTACCAGATCAATTGTACCACCGGAGCCGAAATGCCACGATCCAGATTGGAAAGTGTACAAGAAACGATTGCTGCATAACGAAGATGATTGATATTGCGAATGATGGCCCGTGATTGCTCAGCAGTTACCAATCGTGAGTAGATATAATTATAATTTAATTAAACACGATTATGTAATGTGTGTTGGTGATCTCTACAATGAGCTAGAAAATGGTTATAAAATGAAGCACAAATTTCCTAAAAAAAAAATTGGCTTGCTTTCAGCTGAAATTCAAAATTTTTTGTTTATTTTTTCGCACGAATACTTGAGTTTTTGAAGTTAATGTTAGTAGACTTTTTTTGAAAATGACGCGTTGAGGATTTTTTTTTGCATGAGAATTTAAATGTGTTTGAAGTGGAAAATCCTACAGGTTCATGAATAAAACCGTTTGAATTTTGAAAAATTTGCCAGGGTTTGTGAAATTGTCGTGCCTTTGAAAAAATGTCCATGTTTTTTTTTCAATTTTTTGAAAAATTGTGCAATTATGGAAAAAACTCTTCCAAGTTTTGGAAAGTATCGTCTAATGTTCAAAAGATTTTCTTGTTTTTCTAAACTGTTCATTTTTTTTGGAAAAACGAGCATTTTTTACGAAATTATGAAACTTGTAAAATTATTCTAGTTTTGGAAGACTCATTTTTAAAATGACTATCCCAATTTTGGGAGATTCGTCAGTTTTTGGAAAAGCATCCGGGCTATATCAACTCGGACCAAAAATGAGGTCGGATCTTCCGATTTTGCTCAAATTTTTTTACGAGTTTTATTCACATTACCGCGATCATTTTTCTTCTAATCGGGGGGGGGGGGGGGGTCGTAATTTTTATGCAATTGCGATTTTTTGCCAAATTTCCCAATTTTGAAGGCTCATATCTCGAGATCGGTTATACTTGGAGGAAAACTATTTGCGGGATTTGAAAAATAATTGATAGGAAATTCAAAAATGATAATTACATTTTGAAGAGCTCAAAGTTGAACGTTGGAGGTGAAAGCTCAACTTTCACAATCAGTACAAAAGATGAAAGCTACCTTTTAAAAATCTGAAAAAATTACAGTGAGTAGTCCTTTTTATCCCTTTTTCAATCAACAAATTTTCAAGGTGGGATCTTTACACCCCTTGAGGGTACAGGGGCCCAAAATTTTGACCAAAATTCAAAAAAATCGAAAAAGTGAAGTAACACATCGATTTCTACTAATTGGAAGGTCCCGAGTTCGAATATATACTCGGGTTTTTCATCCGACCCCTCTGAACCCCCTCGATAGGGTCAAAACTAAAAAAAATGAAAAATAACGTGTGACCTGTCGTTTGTTAGGTTTTTGGGGTCACTGAGTTCAAATATTTGCTCATTTTTCGGTTTCGAACCTTGCGTTCCCCCCAGCCCCCAATTTTTGGGAAAAGTATGTTAAGAAATGAAAATAAGCGTGTGGCATATCGATTCTCACTAATTTGATGGCGTAGAATTCGAATATCGACTTACTTTTTGATCCGACCCCCTCTCTCGTGCTCTAACCGACCCCCTTCCACAAATTTATGGAGAAAAGTAAAAGTTATTCTACGCAAAATTTCCCCTGTGGGTGTTTGTGCTATGCCTACCTGCAATATGTGCCCGTATTCATTGGATTTTAAATTTGAATAATCAGTGTAATGGGGTATCATTTATTACAAGTCCATTGAGTAATACCGCATTTGTTTTTATCATTTTTTCAGCTCCGGATTCCCTGCAATACCGCCTCGAAATTATCGAAGCTATTTTTAAGTTTTTTAATCTAAGTTGATAAATTAGTTGTATGTGTTTTATATGTTAGGTAATTAGATATTTATTGTTAATTTTTAGTCGAGCTCTCCCTCCCTCCTCTAGGCGTTTTATAAAATTGGGATCTTTTTTTCTGGGTACAAAATTTGATTTAAGGGAAATAGGTTGTCCATCGAAGGTTATGATTCGAGGTTACGTGTTCTAATTGCCTTCGAAATGCAGAGGCTGATTGGTGCAAGCGATTGCAAAATTTTTGGTGTTTTTTTCGGCATTTTTTATGGTCGGGAGTAATTTCGAAGGTGGCGTGAAGTAGGGAGCGGGGGAATAATTTAGGCGCAGCGCCGATGTCGGTATCTGGTGAACCTGGACACCTCACGACAACGGAAGAGACCCCAAGTTTTCTTCGATGCCTAGTGCGATCACTCCGAGATACTGGGAGGTTATCCCGGCGAGGGCTAAAGTGGCATGCTAGCGGTCGTTTTTAACGACGGGTATTTTTCGTACCATTTTAATTTCAATCAAACGTGGTGATTAAATCGCAGGTCAAAGTGCGTGTGAAATTGGTAGATGAAGTGATTTTTTTTTTTGATTAGGGCCTGCCTAATAAGTGTCCCGGTGCCTTTGTCGAATTTGTTTTTTTTTTTAGGGATTTTCAGCTTAGGGCGTGTCATTTTCGGGCTGAATTCAGAATTCAGCCCGGCAGGGTTGGAGCTTGGTTTTACGAGGCTCTGGCCGGTGAAAGGTAACTTTAGTTCCCTACCAGGTGCTGTGCTTCTTCGGAACTCAGTACACCGGCAGAGGGGAGCGTTCGTATGGTGAACGGTTACCCGTAGCCTTTGGCACGTGGCCTTTTCCCCGCCTTCGGGGAGTCTGTTAGACATCACGATCACTCTGGCGCTTAGCTGACAGCTGGCTTTGTCCCTGGGGTGGCTGGTGGGTTAGGGCACGGCCCCTGGCCTCGTGGATTTGGGCTGGCAGCTCTGTGGACGAGTGCGCTATATACCTTGCCACGAGGTGAAGACCGCTTGGTATGAGATCCACGTCGCTGTCTGATAGGTAAGGAAATTAGGCGCTGCCTTGGCGACATTATAGTGAGGGTGTTGACCTGGATTTTAAAAGCTACTTTTGATTGCCAATTAATTGGTGCGAAATGAGATATCATTGAGGGTTCAAATTTTACTCGAATTTTAAAAATTGGTCATTTTTGGCGTTTACGAAGATACCCGGGCTCAAATTTTGGATTTTTTGGTAGAAATTTGGTGTTTTTTTTAATTTGCGACGAGAAGTGATCTGTGTTTTCGATGGGTTATTTCACCTTTTTTTTTCTTTTTTTTTTTGGAAAAGAAATATACTCAACTTCTGCATTTCGGTGGGAATTAGTTCAGGTAATTTCTAAATCAAACTTTGATGTAAAGGGGGCTGTTGTTTTGGGGTTTTGTCGGAGTAGGCGTGTTAGTGGGGACCCTTGGGTATATTTATTATGTACGTAGTTGTATTGAAATGTTGTTTAAGTTTCAAAATTGTGATAACCGATCACGGTTTTTTTGGCTGCCGAGCGGCCGGCAGTTTTTTTTTTAGCCCAGATCGGTTAAAACTTAGATTTTAGAGTTGTATATTTTTTTTTGCCGCTGTGTTCAAGAATACAAAGTTTGGGTTTGGTTTGTGTTATTTTGCTGTCGCCAATGAATGGTTATCGGCCAACAATCATTGGTAGGACAGCGTTCGAGTTAGAATATTCATTTTTTCAGTAGTAACGAATCGCGTAGGTACTTGGAAAATTAAATCAGCGACCTCGAACGGATCGACGTACGAAATACCAGTATTCGAGCGAATTCAAGTCGCCAATACCGCATTTAATGTGCATTTTTTCGAATTAGGCGAAACGCCCCCTTTTTTTGAATACATTGCGGCTCAATTACTCAAAAAAAACGACTAATCAATAATTTTGAAATTTAATGTACAGCAAAGAGGTCGAATACGTCGATTCATTATTGTTGATCTTTGGTTTGAAGAATGAATAGTTTTCAAAAATACTAATTCAGGCAAATTACTGATGGATTAATGAAAATGGATGCTGAATTATGAATTTACGATCTTGATTTAGTCATATCCGACTTATTTCCAGCACATTTCAGCTGTAGAATAGACCAAAAGGTGAGTATTTCAAATTGAAAGTAACGATAATTACCCTTTTAGGAAATGAAATAGTCGATAAATCTATCGATTTGACCTTGGGAATTGAATTTTTTGGAAGAAACGAAGATTGATTGTTATACGTGAAAATTACGTAATTTGTTTTATACTTCGACTTCGGAAATACCTGATGTAGCAGAAAAAAAAACAGTTTATTTCATTGTACTTCGAAAATGCCTGATATTACTGGCGATAGGCAACTTAAATAATAGAAATTAAATGCGTATTTTATTTCATTGCGCTTGAAATGCCTGCAATTACCTGCGGTATGCAACTTGAATAACAAAAACGAATTAACTAGCCTAGAAAAGTAACGATTTCGCGTCTAGAATGGCGAATCACTCGCAAAACAGCTATCCAAATGCGAAAATATCCGGCTCGTTGAATTCTTCGAATCTAAATACGTATAATTTTCACGTTTTTTGCCATTCATTAAACATTAAAATCGTCAGAATGATTTATTTACGTAAAATTCAATCAGATAGCTTCGAAAAATTGCGAATAGAGTATTCAATTATAGCAAAACTTTGCAACCTCATAATTTTTGTAGTTTCGATCCTCTCCTAAATAATCTGCATTTTGTAATTTTGCAACCTCATAATTTTTGTGCTCTCGATCCTCTCCTTAGAAAATCACAATTTTGCAACCTCATAATTTTTGTGGTCTTGATCTTCAGGATCGAGAGCACAAAAATTATGAAATGCAGATTTTTTAGGAGAGGATCGAAACCACAAAAATTATGAGGAGGATCGAGAATACAAAAATCATGAGGTTGCAAAAATATGATTTTCTAAGAAGAGGATCGAGATCACAAAAATTATGAGGAGGATCGAGAGCACAAATATTATGAGGTTGCAAATAGTTCTCCGAACGATAGGATCAAGACTACAAAAATTATGAGGTTGCAAAATAGGTTCGTAGATCTTCAATGAGTGAAAAATCTGCAAATACATCGATAATTCCGCCCTGAGATATTCTCGGATTAGCAAACGCACGTTCGAAAATTCCAACAACGAAATAAGTAAATAACAGTGAAAAGTAACTTTATATAAAAACTATTCAAGCTTTAAAGCGTCGTGTTTTTATTCAACTTTTTTTTCCTCTTTAAATACCTATTCATTACATTGTACAAACACTTTTATAATTTTGCATGTAAATCTTAAGAATAGAAAATAATTTATCACTAGAGTATAAAATCTGTTCTTTTTCATGTCTCATTTTGGTGTTATGTAAAATGGTGTTAATATAAATGTAGTATTGCTAACGAAGCAATCGTAAATTCGTTCTTTATGAGTGAATCTTCAATCTTGGTGTTTTGGTTACTTTAATTTGATTACTGCGATTTGCGTTTAAAAAAAGTTCTGCTTGGAAGAAATAAAATACGCCGAGAATCAATTAAAAATTACATTTTTGAAAAGAAATCGAGCTATTTCAAGAACGAATATCTCAATTCTACCTTTTCTGCGAAAATTTCACAGTTAAATTATATTTTCGAAAAAAAACAAGCGGAGCAATCACGCGATCTAAAAATAAAGCAAAAAAAACTAGCTTACAAAAATTAATTGAAATTTAAAAAAAAATTAAAGTAACCACTTCGCTCAAGCAGGAGAGGATCGAGACTATAAAAATTATGAGATTGCAAAATAGTTCACCGAACGGTTCTTTTTCCCGTAGAAATAAAAACACAAGTTGTAAACAGGAAAAAGATTCGTAAAAGAATCGTTCGGTGAACAAATTTCCAACCTCATGATTTTTTACTCTCGATCCTCTCCTGCTCAAACGCCACCATTTAAAAAGGGAACACAAATCTACACCATAAAACAGTGTCGTAACAAAAAGGGGGTAAACGAAAAAAAAATCTATATCAAAAAACACATTTACAGGTAAGAAATATGAGCCATGTTAGAAAAAAGACACGACTGAAATCTAAATGCAAAAATAATTTGACTTTATAATAGCAAAAAAGAGAACATCTATTAAAAATAACCATAAAAATGTATCTTATTTTTAAAAACAATTCCCTACGTAAAATCTACTCTCGTCAAAAAAAAGGTACAATAATTGCAAAAAACAAACTCTGCTATACGCTAGAAAAAAATTGATACCTTCTTAAGTTCGTGATCCGTATGAATATAGAAAAAAATTACAAAAATACCATTTCAATACGAGATCATAATTTTAACTCTTTTTTTTAGTTCGAAGTAGGACTTTGGAAGCAATTTTCTAAATACTCGAACATCTTAAAAATTATGATATGCCACTGGATTTCGAATATTTCCATTGCGAATGCTTTTTGGCTTCTGAAATTTAGTATTAATTACTCGTTTAAAATTTTCTAACCTATTTCATTACAGCTTTCGAGGGCGAAAGTGGCACAACATTTTGAAAAAGGCAAAAGAGCACGATACAACTAAAGAAGGTACGTAGCAGAGCTCCGGACTCATTTTTTTGTAAACTTATAAAATAACACGTCGGAGATCGCAGGGGAGGTGCGATTCAAGTGCTACGCAAAATACTCGTAAAGAAAGGCGATCGCCTCACCACTACTAAATTTACAAAATTGAAAAAAATCAAGTGAAAAGGTTATTTAAAAAAAATTAATATTCAAATGGACAAATTTTCTAAACAGCACCACACTCTTGAAATTAGGTACTTCAAAACCACGTAGAGGATACAATGATTTATACAAAATTCCAGGAACTGCAGATCTCGTTAGTAAAATCTTGGCCCATGACGTTTACCTACTACAATACTTAACATTGTAACACTGTAAGAAAACAAAATAGGTATTAGAACATTAATCAAAAAAGGAAATAATAACAGATAAATTAGCAGATTACAATACACAAATATTGACACAAAATTGATATGTTGAAAAACTGAAATGAGAAAAAATTACTCACTGACATACGAATACGATTGAATCCATCTGGAAGCTCAAACGGTGGCACTCAAAATTGAACCCACTGAAAAAAGAAAACGTATCATTAATTAACAAAGAAAACAAGAAAAAATGAAAGCAGGTTATAAATAAAAGTACCTATGATTTTCTTTTTAAAAATAATAAATATTCGTTATTTACACTAAAATTCATCAAATTAAAAAAAAAGTAAAGCAAAAAACTGAACGCATTTACGTAAATAAACTAAAAAAGTCATTAAAAATAAATTCAGTTAAAAAATTAAAAATTAAAAGGAAGCAAGCAAACGAAAACAATGTACGTCTACGTAGGTACGTTAAAAATTAGGCATGAAAATGCAAAAATGAAATAATTAAGATTAAAATACGAAAAAGAAAAGAATTGTGCAAAATAAATAAAAGGACTAGTAACCACATTGATCAAAAAATGGAATTTAAAATTTAAAATCTGGGATTCATCTGAAAAATTGTGCACCTTTGGAAACTCCTGAAAAAATTGAACATTCATGAAGTGATAAAATTTTTTAAAAAAGAAAAGTAATTCAAACCAAAATATTTGAACTAAATCTGATCTAAGTACGTAATTTTTAGAAAGCCGAGTAATTGAATCGACGTAATTTTTAAAAAGCCAAGTTATTGAATCGAGAGGAACCATAAAAAAAAAAAATTAATTTAAACTAAAATTATAACAGACAGCAATGAAAAATGCTAATGAAAAAATCTAATTTACAAAAAAACGAATTGAGAAACTTGTGTTTGCCCTTTCAAATCTAGGTAGGTAAGGTAAATAAACTTTCGGTCAGTGATGACTGGTGAAGAATATACTTCAAATTGTAGGTATGTTTGACTATCCTCCGATTTGAAAGGGCAAAATTAAAATCAAATACCACTAAGAAAGTACAAAAAGATCGACGAAAAAAAAGTCTAATTATATCAAGCACCGCTTTAAAAAAAAGCGAATTAAAAATCCTACCACCACTTAGAAGGGAAAGCTGGAATACTTGAACAGCTAATTTAAACACCGCAAAATGAAGGCTAATTAAAATCAAGCACCATTACGAAAAAAAAGGCTAATTAATAATGCACGTTCCAACTTCAAAAAAAAAACAATAAATACTAATTAAAAATCAATCACAGCCAAACTACAAAAATTTCAATTAAAAATCAGGCATTATTTTTTTAAAAAAAAGGCTACCTGACAAAAAAATCGTAGCACCACTCTCGATAAAAACCAAAATAAGAAGTTAATCAATGCACCATTATGAAAAAAAAAAAAAAGGCAAAGACAGAGGCTAATTAAAAATTCTAGCACCACTTCGAAAAAACCATAATGAAAAGAAGGCAATTAAAGCACCATTACGAAAAAAAAAACAGACAGAGGTTAATTAAAAATTCTAGCACCACTTCGAAAAAACCATACCTAATAATAAAAAGAAGGTAATTAAAGCACCCCTTACAATTACGAAAAAAAAACCAAAAGAGGTTAATTAAAAATTCTAGCACCACTTCGAAAAAACCATACCTAATAATAAAAAGAAGGTAATTAAAGCACCCTTACAATTACGAAAAAAAAAACAAAAGAGGGTAATTAAAAATTCAAGCACCGATTTGAAACAAAGGAAAAAAAGGCAGATTAAAAATCAAGAACCAAAGCCGATTAAAAAACAAGCATCATTACGACAAAAAATGTCTTAGTATATACAATATATACTTACAGGTCGCTGAATAATTTGATAACCGAACTGCTGTGATCCAATGGTCGAGAAGTCGAGAAGTAGCTTCTAAAAACATCAACCAGCACTGAAAAAATAAACGTACTTAAGGTCAATTGGGGTAATTGTAAATTTTTCGGAAAATTGAACCGATTTTGTGTTACTCTTTTTCGTTTTACTCTGTAAGTAAGAAAGCAAAGTAATTGAAATTTTTTCCATGTATCAATGAATGTATGAGGAGTAATATGACGGTTTGTTTTCATCGATTCGATTATTCATTCCGAAATTATGGACTTCGTTTACAATTGGACAAGAATATTTACATTTACCCCACAATGATGGGGTAAATGTAAATGCATACATTGTACCCCATAAAAAACGTATCTCTCGGTTTTTTCGCATAATTTGGAAAAAAAAATTATACAGATTAAATATTTAAACGTGTGGAAAAACTAACTTGTGAAAAAAAAAAAAAAATCAAAACCAAAAAAATGATATTTTGTGTTTAAATTTGTGAATCCCATTTAAATAACACGTGTTTACAATTACCCCACACCTGAAAATTTTGATGGGTATTTGTGAATGCTGCAGAAAATTAATTTCTCAGCTTCAAAAATCATACGAATTTAATTTCATCATTTTTGAATGTCCGCAGAACTAAATTAATGCATCAAACACCAACTTTTTTACTTTTTTCTATTTTTTCTCGAATTTTGAAGATTACGTAGATTGTGTGAAAACCGAAATTTGGTATCATGGTTTTTTCATCGCAAAATTTTTCATCACAGCTGTCACCAAGAACCCGAAGTTCTTTATTATAGTAAGACCAATTATTCAAAGTTTTTATTTTTGGCAACTCCAGCTCGCTAGATGCATTCAAGTATTTACAGCATGACTTGTTTACAATTACCCCATGTTTACAATTACCCCAAATGACCTTACATTACACAAAACACGAAAAAATATTACACAAGTTAAAATACACTTTTTTCTACACCCAACTGTCTCAAGATCACGAATTCAGTTTCAAATCATTATCATCCATTTGTCATCTCAAATTCTCTTATCACTCGAAACTCATTATAATTCCGCTTTTCGCTTATTCGTCGCTCATCTCTTTAATACAAAATTACAAAATACTAATCAATTTTTAATTAATATCGTAAAACTAATTATTGCTTAAACTTCGTAATTTAAAAATCAACATTCAAAAATATTTCATTATCACAAAATTATTAAAATATATTTCAATTGTTTTAAAAGAAAAATATAAAAATACTCAATTCCAAAACATCGTTTTGCATCTAGTCCCAACAAAAAATAGACAAATACTACTCATTCATTGGCTATTTCAAAATACTAGATCGCCGATTGGCTAAAGTTGAAAAACCAAATGAAAAATACAAAAATAAATAAATAAAATGACAAAATCGATCGATTGCAATAGGGTTTTTCGCGCTAGCGCAAAAACCCTAAAAAGGCAAATGACAATGACTACTCCACGCTCACCAAAGCGCTGCAGTCGCGCTGAAAAATTGGGGGGATGGAAATTATGAAATACATTAGCGTATATGGGAGAGCTGAGGTTTTTCGGATTTTTAGGAAAAATGGTGGGGTTTAGAAAAAAATTTGTAGAAACAAAAATTAAAGGTATTTGAATTTATTATCGATTGGTATAAAAAACTTTTGAATTTCATGAAATAAAAGCCATTTTATTAATATTTCTTCCATTTAATTTTTGCATACGTCAGCTTTGAATTAAAATTACTTAAAATCTAGATCAACAACACCAATTTTTTATTATTGCAAATTGTAGAGAATTTTATGCTCTTTCCAATGACGTATTAACGATCTTTATCGCGTTTATATTGAAGCCGCTGTTGTCATTTTCAATTATCTTTATATTTCAATACAGCTGATTAGCTGATCGGTTATTTTCAAAAATGGCGATTCATGTTTTGACACATTAAAAAGAGAATAGCGGCTTTAATATTAACGCGATTAAGATCGTTAATACGTCATTGGAAAGAGCATAAAATTCTCTACAATTTGCAATAATAAAAAATTGGTGTTGTCGATCTAGATTTTAAGTAATTTTAATTCAAAGCTGACGTATGCAAAAAGTGAGTAGAAAGAAATATTAATAAAATTGCTTTTATTTGATGGAATTCAAAAGTTTTTTATACCAATCGATAATAAATTTAAATATCTTCAATTTTTGTTTCCACAAATTTTTTTCTAAACCCCACCATTTTCCTTAAAAATCCGAAAAACCTCCTCTCTCCCATATACGCAATGTATTCCATCCCCCCAATTCTGCGAAAAAATCTTAGTTCCAACAAGATCGTATAGAATGCAGCCACTCCGCGTGGAGGAGTCAAATGCTTCACACTGGTAATCGGAACGAAGCCCGACTCGGGGTTACTGCTGGCAACGCCGGGATGAGTGGTGATCGCGTAGAAGCGAACAAAAGTTGGATAGTTTCGTTCTTTATCATACTTCACATTTCTCAATTCAAACAGTTCAGAAACAGATGTTCTGCAGTGATGCACATGGGGAAGCGTAGTTATACTCGTGCTGCGCATCGCATGTAGCGTGGGTGGTTTTGTAGATCAGGTACCAAGAGAGAAACGAGACATGAGGAAACCGGTTCATGGAGTAGTTCTTCCAATCCCTTTTTAATGCTGTAGATGCGATGAACGAGAACAATAACTAACTGTACCGTTAAGGACATAGGGATGAGGTCGAAAGGCGGTATTTTTTTTTCGAAAGGAATGTGACATGGGTTCGCTGTCACTCCATTGTGTGTAGTT